>VWZE01017115.1:104817-119988 GCA_013396675.1 Eubucco bourcierii
GCAAGTTTAAAGACTCCACATCTGACAGCATCTAAGCAGAGACCACTTGTGCAATGCAGTGCTGTCCCCTGTGTACGCTCGTTGCTGCTCAGTCTTTAGGAGATCATATACTTCTTTTCCTGCAGGACCCCTGCCTCCTTCAGCTGGCTGGTTTGATGGGAAGCAGTAAGTGATGCAAAACAAACAGGGAAAAGTCTTGTCAATCTCTGCCTGATTCAGCAGCAAGTCCTGCCAGCGGCGGCACGGCAGATTTGGGTGTTCACTCCTACTACTGGCATACCTGAGTGCTGTGCACAAGATGGCTGGCCTGTGCTGAGGAGATAACAACACAGATTCAGACTGCACTGGGTTGGATGGGAGCCTCAAAGGTCATCTTGTCCAGCTCCCCTGCAGTGAGCAGGGACCCCTCCAAAAGGATCAGACTGCCCAGGACAACATCAAGTCTGATCCTGAATGTCTCCAGGGACAGAGCATCGACCACAACCCTGGGCAACCTGTTCTGGTATTTTGCCACCTTCCTTGTGAAGAACTCCCTCATTATGTCTAATCTAAACCTACCCTGCTCTAGTTTAAGACCATTGCCATTTGTCCTATCACAAGCCCTTCTGAACAGTCCCTCCCTTCCTGTAGGTCCCATTTAGATATTGAAATGTAGCTATAAGGTCCCCCCAGAGCCTTCCTTTCTCTAGGCTGAACAACCCCAATTCTTTCAATCTGCCTTCGTAGAAGACGTGCTCCAGCCCTCTGATCACTTTTGTGGCCCTCTTCAGCAGGTCTATGTCTTCTCTCCTGTGTTGAGGGCCCCAGAGCAGGACACACTACTCAAGGTGAAGTCTCACCAGAGCAGAGTGGCAGAATCACCTCTCTCCAGATCCTTCAGATGATGGGCTGGATTATTCATGATGAGCTCAGTGGCTAGGTACAAACAACTAACCATTTTGTGTATGCTGCCCAAGCTGGGACACACACAATCAACAAAATGCTGGGTTGTTTAAAGCAACACAAAGGAAACTGTAAAACCAATGGATTTCTGAGATCCTCTTCACCAAACATTCTTGTAATGCAGCATTGAAGGGCTTTTTGAGCAAGAAGGCTTCTGTTTGTTTTTTAAGGATAAAGAATTCCTGAGAGCACTATATTACTAAATGACTGAAATGTGTCTGGCAGCAGTAGGATACATTACAGACTGAACAGAGGTCTCATGTCATCATCTCCTGAACAAGGTAAATGAATCGGGTCCAACCTAGTGAAACATGAATTCCAGAGCATGGGCTGCTGACAGCACACTGAAAGACCCCTTTGCCTCCTGCTTCCTAAGATCATTTCAAAGCCTGCAGGCAAGTAGTAACTCCAGCAATCTCAAATGATGCAACTGTGCATAAGGGAAAGGAGATATTTTATCATCATTCAAGCAGCTAACCACAGGAACTTAGTAGCATCTCCATACACACACTCCTGCTGCAGAGGAGCCTGCAGAGCACAACCACGTCTTGCATATTTTGACTTGACTATTTCTGCCTCACAAAAATAAATACAGTTATAGATAACCCTAAGGAAAAGGTAAAACTGAGTATTACACACCAGGTTTTGCAAACACCTTTCTTTGGCTACTGCTTGGAATAAGTCATATCCTGTCGTTACTACATCACCAGAAAGATGAGGGTGCTAACAACGTTTCTATTTTTCACAGACACAAAGCTCAGGATGAAGTTCTCCTCTGAAAGCCCTCTCTGTTTTTCTCCTGTGAGCTCAATTAAAGATCTGCTCGACCTGCCTACATACAAAATTCAGTAGCCTGTAGGACTTTGAAATGCTTTACAACCTGGTGTGGAACAGCCACTGGCTCATTACCACTCGACTTCAATGTAAATGTTTAAAAGCTATGCAAGAATTGGAAATTAGATCTGTCTCTGCCAGTTTGGTTTGTACACTGTACAAAGTTGCTTCTCCACAGAATCCCAGCATGGTGAGGGTTGGAAGGGAGCTCTGGAGAGTGACTAGTTCAACTCTCCTGTTAAAGCTGGGTCACCCACATCAGGGTGCAAAGGATTACAGTGTCCGGGTGGGGTTCGAATCTCCCCAGAGGACACTCCGCAACCTCACTGGTCAGCCTGCTCCAGGGCTCCAGCACCCTCACAACAATGTGTCTCCTTACATTCAGATGGAATCTCCTGGGTTCCAGTTTGTGCCCATTGCCCTTGTCCTGTCACTGAGCATCACTGCAAAGAGTCTGTCACCACTGTCTTGCCCCTCACCCTTTATCTCTTGCTGAGCATTGATCAGATTCCTTCTCAGGTTGCTCTTCTCCAGGTTCAGCAGCCTCAGGTCTCTCAGCTTTTCCACACAGAGGTGCTCCAGGCCCCTCATCATCTTTGCAGCCCTAAGCTTAAATGCTTCAAATTGCCACCAGCAGTTACACAATGCATGGTGCAGTGCCACTTTGCTAATGGCATCAATTTGATGCAGAAGTAATTAAACAGCAGAAAATCTTTGCTAGACCCAGAAGAATGCCAGGTTTAGGGTGGAGTCCAGAAAGAAATTCGGAGGGGAAGGAGTTTTGTAGGAACAGAAAAGTATTACTTCCCACAGAAGCTTCCTTTGGAAACTAGCTTCCCCCCTTTAAACTCAGCTGCTTTTTTCTGCCTGCTGCAGCACTGACAGCACCTCTCACACTAAGGGCTGATGTATTCTCAACCACAGGAGACACAATGGAAGCAGAGATCTTGTCCATCATCTGGAGATAAAACAGGAGTCATCCTAACATTCCCTCCTCAGACTCTGGCTCACTGCAGCTTTAAGCACACACTTAGAAGTGCTTGCTACAGAAGTCACAAAATACATCCAGAATGGTTCTCCTGACTCCAAATTTCTGGGAACAGGAAGATCCAGGGCAGTTAAAGCACTTCCAAAATCATGGGTTTTTTTCAAATAACACTTTCTCTTCATGATATTCCTTTAACGTATGCCTGAATAATTGACTACTTTGTGCAGATGAGAAGCTACACGGAAAGGAAAAAGAATACTTTCCTGGGAAGCCAGTTACCTGCAGCCAAGGTCTTGCATCTGTTCAAGTACTTCCAAAACTGTGAAGAGGAGAAAAAAAACCAAACAACAATATGTCCCAAAAAAACATGCAAACCAAAAACCAAACCAACAAACTAACTCCAAATCATAGAGTCTGAAATGGATTAAATTTGTGGATTACCCATGTATAGGGATACATGGGTATATGGGAGTGCTAGAAGACCAAACAGCAGCAGAGCCCCACAGTGCAAAGTTGCATGGAAAAAGTAGTCTGCAGAATGTGATGAAATAGCCTGGGGTCTAAACAGACATTGGGAGAGAAAAACGTGTTTAGCAAACAGAAACAGCACCTCCAGTGAGGTGGCCAGAAATTACTGTCCATTCATATGATTTTATTGATGGGTTTAGATGCTAAGGTAAAGAATTAGGAAATAAAAATGAAGAAAAAGAGAAGCAAGGTAGAGGAAAAAAATAAAATATTTGAAGATGGGTAGAGCAAGAGGTGGTGATTCCAGCTTCCTCCTCCCCACCACCGCTGCCATCTGTCCCAGAACAAAGCAACACTCACTTTTTGCCTCCATCCCAGAGCACTACCTTTTCCCCCTCCAAAATCCATGTGGCCTGCAAATTCTCAAAGCACCCAGAGCACCCGCTGTACTCCACTAACAGATGAGATGAGGGCATTGCCAGAACCTGCATGTCCATGGTTCACTGTCTTCTGTTTGGGAAGGTGTCCACCCCTAAAGAAGTATTCCATGGATCCATGGGCTGGCTGCTTCTGATGGATTAACCGTGAATTCAAAACTAATTTCCTCCTTCATCTCTTTCCACAGCACATCTTAGCAAGGTAACTGCAGAATCAAGGGTACTGGGAGGGTTATTTGGGGCATCTCCTTTTGGAGGTGGGGGAAGGCAGGTTTATGCTCCTGCCTCAGGGATACCAGCCTTGGTTTTGAGATCTGAGCTAGCAGAGCCAGTATCTGTGCTAATTTTGTAAGGAGTGATTGGAAGGAAACAAGAGTGCATTTTGTAAAGGTCAAAGCCTGTGCAATCATACATTTTGCATGGGTGAAAGTCACTTCTGTGACAGAGTGAACAAAAGAGTGACGAGAAGGGAGAACAGCGGTGGTAACATTTCAGGATCCTAGGGAAAAAGGAAAATTGCTACTCTCCCATTTGCATGTTTTGGGGGGGAAGGTGGTTTTTCAAAGCAACTTTTCAATTTCCACAGATCAATACCTAATTTTCTTTGTTAACACATTTTGTTCAGAAAAATCTCCTGAAAGTATATTCCTAACGTCAAATATTTATCAGCAACAATGGAGAAATAAAGTCTTAAGCAAAAATACATACTGAAAACATCACCTTTTGCAAGTGGTGGAAGTCATTTACTCCAGTCACACTGTCATGCTGAGAAAATGATCTTTTGTCTATAAGTGCTACATAGCTATTAAGCATTTTAGCATAGAAATACGATATTTTTCTTCTCCTGTGTGTAGCTCTGCTTAGGCAGAAATAAGGTGCAGAAAGACAAAAATAAAATCAGCATTTAAGCTTGGATAGGAAGTTAAAAAAAAACAGAGTCAACAAGGAGATGGTGTTTGCACTGCAGAGAGAGAGAGAGAATTAAACAAGCATTTAAGTAGCATCACAAATGGTTGCCCCTTTACAAAAATCAATGACAATGCCACACCTATGGCTGTACCTCGAGTCACTCACTGAATTCAAAGTGCTAACTGTAAGCCCCAAACAAGAATTTGCCCCAGCAAACCCATAGCTGGGGATCACAGAATGGTTTGGGTGGAAAGGGACCTTGAAAGCTCATCTAGTTCAACCCCCACTGAGGTCAGCAGCGGCACCTGCAACTACAGGTTGCTACAGAGCTACAACCTGACCTGGATGTCCCAGGGATGGGGCATCTACCAGCTCTGTGGACAACCTGGGACATGGTCTCATCACCTTCAGCCTTAAAAAAAAAAAAAAATTTTAAAAAAAAAAAAATCTCTTCCTTCTCTCCAGTCTAAATCTGCCTCTTTTAGTTCAAACCCATCAGCCTTCATCCTGTCACAACAAGTCCTGCACAGAAGTCTGTCCCCAGACTTCTAATCAGCCCCCTTAAAGTCCTGAAAGGCAAGCAGAAGGTATCCCTGGAGCCTCTTCTTTTTCAGGCTGAACAACCCCAACTCTCTCAGTCTGGCATCACAGCCGAGGGCTTCCAACTCCTCTCATCATTGCTGTGGCCTCCTCTGGCCTTGCTCCAACAAGTCCGTGTCTCTGCTGTGCTGAGGAGTCCAGAGCTGGCCCCAGTACTGTAGGTGGAATCTCGGTAGAGAGGAGCAGAGAGGCAGAATCCCCTCCCTTTGCAGCTGCTCACACTAGGGATCAGCCCAGGACATGTCTGACTTCTGGGCTGGAATGATGAAGGATGCTGATGAAGTAACAGGTTTCAAAGTACGGCTTTCTTTATTTGCAAATTGTTCTTATCAAGTAGAACAACTCCATGCTTGGTTCTGCTTTAAAAAACAAATTTTAAAATCCTTGAAGAATCTGAACAAAAATCAAGTTCAAGTGGTTGCCTGCAGCCATGCTCAGCAGCCAGAGCTGGTAAGGGAGGAGGAGCAAGAGAGACATTCTTCCCTTTACTATTCAAAGGTGTAAAGACTTCTCCATCATGACAGATTTTTTTAAGAAGCTATCACACATTCATAACACTAATTGATTTTCATAGAGAAGAGAGCAGATGAGGTCTCTTTGGGAACTGCCTGCTACATTTCTGCTTGAAAGGAGATCACTGCTGGTGTGCCTCAGCTCCTTCATAAAAAATTTAATTAACAATATCTCCAAGAAGGAACCCACGGTTAGGTCTCCAGCTATCATGTGACTACCAGCGCTCCGATGCACCACGGCAAATTAAACCTAAGCAAACGATACCTGTCACACGTCGAGCACCCGGCACCGTGCCGTCTGGGCAGGTTCTCAAGGAGAAGCAGGGATGCGATGGGAAGCAGGAAAACACACAAAGAGACTGCAAGATCACAGAATCACAGCAGTTGGAAGGGTCCTCTTGAGATCATCCACTCCAACTCCCTCTACCAGAGCAACTTCACCTAGAGCAGGCTGCACAGAATGGCATCCAGGCAGGTTCGGAATGACTCCAGAGATAGAGACTCCATCACCCCTCTGGGCAGCCTGATGCCTGCATCCAGCCTGGCAGTGACAACTTGCTTTTCTAGCTGCCACTTTTGACGGCTACACATTCCTGCTCACCATCCGGCAGCGATGCCAGAAAGCAAAATGCTTTTAAAACCCACAGCTCTAGCTGATGATCTTCACAAATCAACATCTCGGGGGCAGAGGGATCTGCAGACATTAGCTCTTTGCTCTGGGATACAGAGGGACAGCGGTGTAAAGGGAGACTGGCATGTCCTGAGGGAAAGGCGATGCACCGTCATCCCCGAGCCGCGCCAGGAATAGAAAGCCACCATGTGCCGGTCTGGAAGTCCCATCTGGCAAGCAATGGAGGAGAGGAGAGGAGACAAGACTGGATTTCTCTTCATCTCCACTGCCACCCTCGCTGCCTTACCCCATAGAAGGTCTCATCCTAGGAGGATTTTTCCCTTCAACAAACTGCAAACAGGGTGGGGAGAGATCTGGAAATAGCAAGAGGTCCAACACTATAAATGGATCACCAAAATCACTTCTTGGAGCTGCATATGGACTCCAGGCTCACACGCACTGTGAGGAAGAGCAGGTTCTAAAATTGTCCCAGCTGCAGAGTAATTAGCACTGGTTTGCAAGAGGGGCAGCAGATCTGGCCTGGGCTGTATTTTTAGCACCTGTTTTGCCATCCTTGGAAAAACTTTCACAGTTGCAGCCAAGCTACCAATAGGCTTGATTTATTGTCTGTAATGTCCCAACCTGAAAAGGCTAATCACCATTATTAGTCTGGGAAATGAGCGAAGATTATCACTTGAATGCTGACACTGACATTGGGAGCAGTGTACACTGGGAGCTATGTACACCGGGAGGAAGGCTGGGCACTGCTTGGACACCACTGGCTTTTGACCTGACAGAACCACAAGGCCTCTGGCCACCATCTACAGGACAGGGAAGTCACCAAGTGTGAAGTGCCTCCACCAAATCAGATTACCTCAAAACCACAAACCAAGCTTTTAAAAAGTGTAACTTCAGATACTGCCACAAGTATCAGTGAGGCGCCGCCTGGGGCTGTTATGGAAATTTTTTGTTATTGAGGCAGTTTTAGTTTCACATATCTGAAAAAATTCAGTTCATAGAATCATGGAATGCTTTGTGTGTGAAGGAACCTTTAAAGCTCATCTAGTCCAAGACCCCTGCAGTCAGCAGGGACATCTGCAATTACAGCAGGTTGCTCAGAGCCCCAAACAACCTGACCTGGAATAGTTCCAGTGATGGGCCATCTACCACCCCTCTGGGCAAACTGGGACAGTGTCTCACCACCCTCAGTATCAAAAATTTCTTCCTTCTTTCTAGTCTGAATCTCCCTCTTTGAGTTTAAATCATCACTTCTTGTCCTGTCACAACAGGTCCTGCTCAAAATTCTGTCCCCAACTCTCTCAGCAGAGAGCTTCCAGCCCTCTCATCATTCCTGTGGTTTCCTGTGGCCCTGCTCCAACAGCTCCATGTCTCTGCTGTGCTGAGGACTCCAAAGTTGGCCACAGTTCTGCAGATGGGGTCTCAGCAGAGAGGAGCAGAAGGGCAGGATCCCCTCCCTCCACCTGCTGGCCACACTGCTGGGGATCAGCCCAGATGCAGCTGGCTCTGGGCTGGCAGTGTGCAGTGCTGGCTCATGTCCACCTCTTCACCTCGTTGGCCATGCTGTGCCAAGGGCCACAAGTCTGGCAGAGTTGGGTCTGAGGAGAGGGTTTTGGAAGCAGGGTTACAGAAGGATGGTGGAGCAGATGCACAAGAAGCATCCTATCCACATCTGCAGCACTTCCAATGATTTCAGTAGAGGTGATGGTCCACAGCTTCAGTGCAGGACCGAACTGTGACAACCACTCTTGTTCACCTCAGAGGGAGCCTCACTTCAGTCTCGGGTAAATTTATCCTTAAGAATGAGCTGCAGACTCCAGCGATGCTGAAGCTCTTTTGAAAGGAAGGGCGGGGGAGGAAAAAGAACATTACAAATATACTATCTACCTAGCTTGTCTCCACAACAGTTGGCAGCATTATCTTCTTCAGTAGTTCAAAAAAAAAAAAAGCAAAAAAAACCAAAACCCCACACCACCAAGCCACCACCACTAATAGGATGCAATAAGTAATATTTTTATGTATGTTACATTAGCATAAACACCATATCCTTGTTCAAAAAGCCCTGTCAAACCAGCAACCTGGAAAAATAGAGCTCTTGAGCTCCCTGCTGCATTCTTGTCTGTGTTTTGTAACCACCAGAAAAGGAGTAAAAATCACTACTGGCAAAAGCCAACATCATCCCATTTCCAGTGAAAAGGACCTGTATGTACCAGCAGCTTGACGCTCCTGCCATGGGCTTACGTGTGAAAAATCCCACAGGCTCCAACAGCTCTGGGATGTGAAAATATAATTGTGGAGTAACAAACTGTAAAAAGCATTTGTAGAAATAAACAAAACTAAGAAAAGACAACAAGAAGTTCTTGAATAGCTGAAAATTAGACTAAGAAGTTTGGACAAAAATTAAAAACTAAATCACTGTATTTAATTGTTGTAATGGATGTGTCATCAACAAGTCACTCAATGACACTCTTTGCTCTATTTCCACATGACTACAAACTTGCTTTTCCTTGTGTTGGAGGTTCGTTCTAATCTGAAATATGGTATCCAAAACCCAAACACTGGATCTACTTTGAGATCTACTTAACATTCCTTTCCAAAACAAAGAGAATCACAGATTGGTAGGAGTTGGAAGGGATGCCTGGAATTCATCTAGTCCAAGCACTCTTCTAGAGCAGGGGCACCCACAGCACCTTGCCCATGATCACAATGTCCAGGTGGGTTTGGAGTCTCTCCAAAGAAGGAGACTCCATAACCTCTCTGAGCAGCCTGCTACAGGGCTCCAGCACCCTCTCAGCAAAGAAGTTTCTCTTCCCCTTCAAATGGAACCTCCTAGGTTCCAGTTTGTGCCCACTGCCCCTTGTCTTGTCACTGGGCATCACTGAAGAGAGTCTAGCCCCATCCTCTTGCCCTGCCACACCCTTTAGCTCTTGCTGAGTATTGAAAAGATCCCCTCTTAATTATGTCCTGCAGTTGTCGGTTACAGATCCTCCTGAAA
The DNA here is from genome assembly GCA_013396675.1 of Eubucco bourcierii. NCBI lineage: Eukaryota > Metazoa > Chordata > Aves > Piciformes > Ramphastidae > Eubucco > Eubucco bourcierii. Next base: position 114,131 of record VWZE01017115.1, read on the forward strand.
GGAGGTTGTAGCAAGGCATAGGTCAGTCTCTTCTCCCAGGTAACAACTGGCATAATGTAACAGCATCAAGTCATGCCAGGGACATTTAGCTTGGATATTGGAGAAAAACTTATTCATTGTAAGAGTGGTCAAGCCCTAGGACAGGTTTCCCAATACTGTGGTGGAATCTCCATCTCTGAAGGGTTCAAAAAAATGTGCACAAGTGGTGCTGAGGGACATGGCTTAGTGGCAGCCTTCGCAGTGCTAGCTTAAGGGTTGGACTTCGAGGTCTTCTTCAACCATTGTGATTCTATGTGTTTGTACAGTAGGAGACGCTTCAAGAATTGACTTCAAATGAAAACAACCTCAAGTGTCCATAAACATCTCCACAGTTATTTTCAAGGTACAGGAATATTGCAAAACACCCTCCAGTTTATTGTGTAGAGTATATGCTATTTTATGATCTTAAGAACAGGCTTTAATTTCACCATTTTCATGCAATCAACACTGTCTTGGTGATTCTTTTTTTTTTTTTAAACAGATTCAAACTTGAAAAGACCTGTGTTTACATTAGTCATTAAAAATTGAATTCCTGTGTAACAAGCAACTGTAGCAGCTATTTTTCTGTCTTTTTATTTATTAAGCAGTGTGGTCCAGTGGTAAGGAAGACATGCAAATATAACATGAAACATTTATGCTCGATGAAGCATCTCAACAAATAAATCTTTTAAAAAAGCAGAAATGAAACTTTCTTTTGAGAGGTACAGGGAAGATAGAGGTGAGTAGCTAAAATCCTGATGGTAGTACCAGTAATAGGGTAAAAAAGAAACCTTCGACAATGCAGAAAGGTCAGAGTGTGGCCTGCATTTAATTTGTTATTTGAGAGGCCTGTCATTCAAAAGCAGAGAATCACAGAATCACAGAAAAGGACTCTAAAGACCATCTAGCTCCAAATCCCCTGCCATGGGGCAGGGACACCTTCCACTAGAACAGATTGCTCAAGGGCTCATCCAGCCTGGCCTTGAACACTTCCAGGGAGGGGGCATCCACAACCTCCCTAGGAAACCTGTTCCTGTGTCTCAGCACCTTCACAGTAAAGAATTTCTTCCTATCTCTAGTCTAAATCTCCCCTTTTCCAGCTTAAAGTCATTGCCCATCGTTCTGTCACTACAAATCAATGTAAAAAGTCTCTCCCTGGTTTTCTTGCAGGTACTCCTTCGGGTACTGGAAGGCTGCTGTAAGGTCTCCCCAGAGTCTTCTCTTCCCCAGGCTAAACAGCCCCCAAAAATGTGAGCAAAAAGCTTAGCAAAGATGAAACAATTTCAAAATTCCATTCCCAAAAGGTTCCTCAGCCAATAATTTGAGGTGGTATCAACTATTTTCCCTTTGTCTTGCTCTGGGAAAACAAAAAAAAACAACAAACCAAAACAACCCAAAACCCAAGCAACAAAGTAAACAAACAAATTAAAAAGAAACACAACAAAAAAAACCCAAACAAACAAAAAAACCCAACCACACACATGAAACACAACAACCACCAAAAAACAAAGCTGCAACATAAAAAAACCAACCACAACACCAGGGTGGCAGGAGGGGTGGGGAGTATGCAAACCATATGTTTTCCTGCAATGCTCCAGGATGGCAATTCAGTGGTTAAAGAGTTAAGAAACACTTTAAAACTATCTCACCCTGATATGCTGAGAATTTGCTGGGATCTCACCGTGAAATGGGTGATTCTTACATACCATATGTTCTGCAAACGCTCACAACAACACAGAGGGGAGCTGGGGATGGAAATCCACCTTGGCTGCCGAGTTTCCCTGATTTCTCTGAAGCGATGGAGTTCAGCGGACAAAACTGGTGGAAATCCAACAAATCTCACTCCATGGCACCAGCCTCAACTTTACCCATGAGGGGTGAAGGCAGAGGTGGGGAGGAGAGCTAGGGGAAGTCAGGGTTCTCCCCAGACTTTGCCACCCACTGCAACATCTGCTATCAGAGCTGCATTGTCCTCGATGTCACCATCCTGGTCTGGGCTTCTCCATCTTACAATGGGGCAGGGCAATAGAGCTGGGAAATCTTGGAGGGATGTCTGGAAATGGGCTGTCACAACACTGCAGCCTGAAACATTAATGCTCAGTGAAACATCTCAACAATACTGCAGCGCTCTCAGAGGATGCAAAACGGGACTTAAAGATAACACTGGAGATGGTTTCATAGAATCAGAGAATGATGTGGGACCTTTAAAGTTCACCTAATGCAACCCTTTGCAGCCTGCAGGCTCATCTTCAACTAGACTAGGTTGCTCAGAGCCCCAAACAACCTGACCTGGAATAGGTCCAGGGATGGGGCATCTACCACCTCTCTGGGCAACCTGGGCCAGAGTCTCATCACCCTCAGTGTGAAAAATGTCTTCCTTAGATCTAGTCCAAATCACCCTTTTTTCTTCTGGTCTGTCCTTTCCTCCACAAGTGGTAGCTAGTATATTATAACCAACCCTAGACCAGATACCAACAAAGACTAGGCAAGTGAATGTTTACTACATTCATAAATAGAGGTAAATGCAGACATCTCTCTCTTGCTGTGAACTTCCACTTGCCACAAACCTCCACTTGCCACACACACAATGCCAGGCAAATCCATTAGATTTCTTTACCTTAACTACAGTGTGCATGCAGAATAATAGAATGATAGAATGATTTGGGTTGAGAAGAATCTTAAAGGTCGCCTAGTTCAAACCTCCCCACCATGAGCAGGGTCACCTTCCACTAGACCAGGTTTCTCAAAGCCTCATCCAACCTGGCCTTAAAAGCCTCTAGGAAGGGAGCATCCACAACCTCCCCAGGCAACCTGTTCCAGTGTCTCCCCACCCTCACTATAAAGAATTTTTCCTAATATCCAGCCTAAATATGCCCTCTTCCATGTCAAAGACATTGCCCCTTTGTCCTGTCACTACATGGCCTTCTAAAAAGTCCTTCCCCAGCTTTCTTTTAGGCCACTTCAGGTACTGCAAGGTTGCTCTAAGGTCTCCCCAGAGCCTTTGCTTCTCCAGAATCCTCACACCATGCTGCAGAACATATTGCTTATTTTACAGCTGCAAAGTCAGGTACGTAGGTTTTATATCATTTCTTATCCACTGAATTCTTCTGCAAGGAAAAACTCACTATTCCACTAATTTCACTGCTGCACTAATAACTGCAGACAGAAATATCCTGGAGAGAAAAACACAACAAAAAAAACCCAACAAAACAAAACACAAACTAGAATGAGTAAACAACACCTTGTGGCATTGCTATTGTGAATTTACCTCTTCAAACGCTTCCACAGTAGGAACTGATCTTTGATGAAAAACACATAGAATCATAAAGGTTGGAAAAGACCTCTAAGATCATTAAGTCCAGTGCTCTACCCAACACCTCCATGACCACCAGACCATGTCCTGAAGTCCCATATCTGCCATATCTGTTTGCTTATTTTTTTTTTGAGACCCCCCAGGAATGGTGACTCCACCACTTCCCTGGGCAGCCTGTTCCAATGCCTGCTCGCTCTTGCAGTGAAAGAAATTGCTCCTGATATCTAATCTAAACCTCCCCTGAAGCAACACGAGGCTGTTACCTCTTCTCCCAAGTGACTAATGACAGGACAGCAGGCCAACACCAACCTCCCTCCAACCTCCTTTCAGGGAGCTGTAGAGAGCAGTAAGGTCTTTTCTTAGTGTCCTCTTCTTCAGACTAAACAAACCCAGCTCCTTCAGCCTCTCTTCACAAGACTTGTCCTCCAAACCCCTTACCACCAGCTTCATTCCCCTAACAAAGAGAATATAATCATCTAATTTCAGTGTTTGCAGGCCAGTATCTGCTCAAAATATTACAATTCACAGGATTTAGAAGTTAATTTACATACTTTGTCTGGCCCAGTTTCCCCCCTAAGAATTTACAAGTAATACTTTTCCCCAATATAAAACCTTTGTTCTCTACTGCAGCTATATTAAAAAGAACTAAATTTTTAAAAATCTATACAAACCAGGAAAAAGTCTTGGAATGTTCTTGTACTGATATCTTCACAAAAATACAAGCCTAGAAAAATACAAGAACTCTGATGATCTTTTCTCAGTATTGCTTATTTTAAATGCTACTCGCAACACTGGGAGGTAAAAAATCGTTCTTACAAACAACAAATTCTGAAGGTGATGACATCCCTTTGCAAACAGTAGCTGCTGCCAACAACTAGCCACACATTTTTTTTCTTCCTCTTTACCATACCTACAGTTTTAAGGAACTGTCCTTTTAATTAGAGTGAAAACACATGAAATGGGAGGCCACAAGATTGCATCCTGAAAGCCACACGCACAGCAAATAAATGACGCCTTTTTGCGACCATTAAGATGATTCTTTATCAAAATCAAAGAAATTAAAACCCCCAAATCTGACCCCATCATAGCACCCAAAACCAAATCAAAACCGACCAATACAAGCTTCAAAATCAAAGAATGATGGAATGGTTAAAGTTGGAAGGCATCCTAAATATCATCTACTTCCAACCTCCCTACCACAGACAAGAGCACCTTCCACTAGCCCAGGCTGCTCACAGCCCTACCCAACCTCCAACACTTCCAGGGAGGGAGTATCCTTCTAGCAGCTCTCACACAACATTTAGGACATAATGGGGAGGGGGGAAATGGAAAGAAGGGCAGGAACATCATAACCCTAACTCCGAACTGAACTTCTACCTCTGCTTCGAAGGCTTGGTAACTCATGCTGAAATCATCAGCTGAGAATTAATCATCAGCTTTTGAAACAATTGCTGTTAACTTCAGACATACAAATTGTGTAATGCACTTCTTGAAGAGGTATACGGCAATATGGAAAACGTGAAAGCACACATCCACTTGAATGTCAAAACGCTCATTCCAGGGTGCTCAGAATGCTTTTCGTGCTAAATTATCGTGTACAAATATAGGCAATATGACATATTCTGAGGTGAAAGAGCTGGAGGGGGTTGGAAGAGGTTGGTTACTTACAGTTGGGCTTTTTCTTCCCTTATTTGATGCATCTGATTTTGAGAGTTAACATATCCTCTGAGATGAGTCTCTAAAGCTTGTGTCTCAATATGCTGCATATTCAGTACAAAATGAATTAAGAGATTACACATTGAAGGTCAAATAAACACCTACAAGGACTGGAAACAGTTTGGTAGCAGGAAAGAAAAAGCTTAAACCTAAAAGAAAATAAAACGTGTTGCTGGAACACTGCTGAAAGTTGAATCAATGCCCTACAAGAGCTATGTTAATTTGAGATGCTGTGTCCTGTCAGATGCCCATCACAGTCTGAACACAGATTCACAGAATGATTTGAGTTTAAATGGACCTTAAAGATCATCCAGCTTCAAACCCACCGCCATGGTTGAACCTTCCACTGGACCAGGCTGCGCAAGGCCCCATCCAACCTGGCCTTGAACACCTCCAGGGAGGGGCCAACCGCAACCTCTCCTGGGAACCTGTTCCAGTGTCTCCCTACCCTCACTGTAACAAATTTCCTCCTAATCTCCAGTCAAAATCTACCCTTCTCAAGCTTCAGTCCATACTCTCTCATTCAAACAATACAAGCCCCTCTCCATCATCATCCCCAGTTACAAATTGAAGTGATAAAAGGGATCCTTTGAACTGTTACTTGTGATCCAGTTGCATGTGCTCACACACGGTGGTGTAGAGTGCAAGACGTGGGAAGTCTGGAAGTTGGTTCCTGAGCAAACCAGTTGCTTTGGGTTAATTGTTAGAAAAATTACCTGAGGAGAGGGAAAGAGCAAAGGACAGAGAGAGTGAGATAGAAGGAGGGAGAGGGAGACAGGGAGGAAGGGAGAGAGAGGGAGGGAGGGAGAGA
>VWZE01017115.1:120113-149196 GCA_013396675.1 Eubucco bourcierii
AGGCAGGGAGGGAGAGAGAGGAAGGAAGGCAGGGAGGGAGGGAGAGCCCCTTCTTCCCTGCACCGACCCGCAACCCTGAGCGGCTGCAGCCTTTCAGGGAGACAAAGCTGGTGGCCGCCCAATGCCAGCCCGCAGAACGTAAGGCAGAGATAATGCATGCACACAGCATGCACTCCACACTCGAACTGTTTATCAGATTGTAACAGCACTGCGGCATCCAGGAGCGTGGATGTGCTGTTTTGTTCACATTTTAATGTGCCATCTTGCAGTAGATGCTTGCACAGCAGAGTAAATACAATCTCTATATATACCCTGCGTGGGCGTCAGGGGTTATTTCTGACTGTCTTCATTACACTTCATTGCCAATTTAAATGTTTAAAAAAAAAAAAAAAAAAACACCACCACACCACACACACACAACCCTCAACAATTCTCTAAGTGATTTGTCTGATTTTTATAATTATTTCCAGAACCTTTTCATTATGCAATTTCAGACACTTATTGAAAGCTCGCTCTCTCTTACAAAGTTATCCTTGATGCAAGCCAAGCAAACCAGACAAGCTAAACCTTCTCCTCTTCCTTCTTTATTAATAAACAGAGACATGAATGACATTCACAGTGTTTAGCCCCAAGAACAGTTTAATAATAATGCTGCATCTGGCTTTATAGGGAAGGAGCTAAAAAGGAAACTCAAAGGCTAATAGGTACAAATATTGTGCTTCAATTGCAACAAATAAATAGTGCTGAAGTGAGGGAAGGTAACTGATAGCAGCAATCTGAAGGATGTGGGTTCTGGTAACCCTCAAGCTAAAGCCGATTAGGTTTTGTTACATAGGTCCTTTGTGTATTTTTGTGCTGCTGTACCAGTTAAATTGACCTCTACAGGCTTGTGCATTGCTTTTAGCATTTAATGGTTCACATTTTAAACCTAACTTAGGCTAGGGAAAAAAACAACCAACCAAACAACAACAACAACCCTTCCAACCTGGCATGTGCGTTAAACCCACCTGTGAAAAGGGAGGGCATATGAACACCATGCACTGAGGGACCAGGGAATGCCAAGCAATTAGTAGGATGGCAAGAGGATGTGTGAGCTGTCAGGAGGGATGCTGGGGCTCAGAAATGGAATTTACACTTGCACACACAAGGTTGAAATGCCAGGCCATGGCCAGTCCAGCTGCCCACTGAACCATGATGGATAAAACAGGAGAAGGCTTTTTGCCTTCCTCACCCTGCAGCAGTCAATAAGGAATATTCTGAAGAGGATGCAGCTCAACATGGGCCTGCGGTGTGCACATGCAGCCCAGACAGCCGGCCGAGTCCTGGGCTGCATCGGGAGAGGCGTGGCCAGCAGGGCAGGGGAGGTGGTTCTGCCCCTTTGCTCTGCTCTCGTCGGACCCCATCTGGAGTACTGTGTGCAGTTCTGGAACCCTCAGCACGGGAGGGACATGGAAGTGTTGGAGCGGGTCCGGAGGAGGGCCACAGGGATGGTCGGAGGGCTGGAGCAGCTCTGCTATGAGGACAGGCTGAGAGAGTTGGGGCTCTTCAGCCTGGAGAGGAGAGGGCTTCGAGGGGACCTGATGGTAGCCTTCCAGTGTCTGGGGGGGGGCCTACAGGAAGGTTGGGGAAGGATTATTTGCAGGGTCCTGCAATGACAGGACAGGGGGCGGTGGGCTTGGACTGGCAGAGGGGAGATTTGGACTGGATGTTAGGAGGAAGTTCTGTGCAGTGGGGGTGGTGAGGCACTGGAGCGGGTTGCCCAGGGAGGCTGTGTCTGCTCCCTCCCTGGATGTGTTCAGGGCCGGATTGGATGGGGCCTTGAGTGAGCTGTGCTGGTGGGAGGTGTCCCTGCCTATGGCAGGGGGTTGGAACTGGATGATCCTTGAGGTCCCTTCCAACCTTGCCATTCTATGATTCTATGATTCTATGACTCCCAAAGCAGAGCAACATCACACAAACACAAGGAAATATTTCTTCCTAGTGTTTCCTTATGTTTGACTGACAATTGCCTGCCTGTAATCATCTCTATTACAACAAAACCCAGCAAGTCTAAATGAAGTCTGTTGTAAATTCAGCTGCATCACAGAGTGGGTTGGGTTGGAAGGGACCTTACAGACCATCTAGTTCCAACCTACTGTCATGGGCACGGATGCCACCTACTAGATCAGGTTGCTCAAGACCCCATCCAGCACAGCTCTGAAAGCTTTCAGGGCTGGCGCCTCCAAAATTTCTCTGAGAGGACAACCTGTTCCAGTGCCTCACCATCCTCATGGACAAAATTTTTCCTAATGTCTAACCTATACCAAGCTTCATTTTGATTCACCCATTCCAGCCTAGTGTTGGTCTGCATTTCTTCTCTGAAGTATCACCCCTTGGCTCTGTCTCATGATGTTTTAAAAAGCAGAGATCTAAGGAGTTTATTTATGACAAGTTTTCTGAACTTGAAGATACAAAGAAACTCAACCACCATGTTGATGTGATATTGTAAGTTATGAATTATGGTTGATAATATTTGTATGAATATTATTTCTTAGTATTAACATTCAAAAATTCGGGGAAATTCCCTAAGATTCTTTGGATTTTCAGGCGACAGGAAATAGCTGCACACAGGATATTTAGGCGCACAGAACTAAACAGTTTAAACAATCAGAACTTGGAAAATAGGAACACGAAAACAGGAAAAAAATTCTAACTGTGCTTATAGAGGCTTAATATCAACTCTAGCACATGTACTCACGACGCCTTGGTCTCTGAGTGAGTTTCCCGTACAAGAACACTTCCAAAATTCACAATAATGATCCCGCAGTAAAACACAAAATATTCCAGGTAGAGTGGAACAGAGAGAGAGCTGAGCTGCAGATGAGCCAGCCAGCGTAAGCCGCAAACACGTGGCCACAATGATTCCCAGTCCCTGCGGAGGTCAAGGCAATGCAGTCATCAGGAAAGGCACAGATTCTAAATCACCCCACATTAAATAGACCATTTTGAAAATTAAACTGGCCAACAGGCACTAGCATCATTGTTCTGCCCAATGAATTCAAAGCTTCGTGCCTCGTGTGATCATGCAGGCACGCTGAGGGGCTGCACCAGACACCTGACACGTGGTGCTAAGCTCCTAGCCTCAAGGCTTTGCTTGCTCAATCTACTTCAACTCCTGGACCCACAACAGGATGGGGAGAGCAAGGGTTTAAACCGGCCTGGCAGGATTTATGCCCTATCAGGACACATGTCCACACAAAACAGTCCTCCCCGTGCTGGAACGGGGTGCAGCTGCCAACAAAGATAGGCTCAAAAACCCCAAACAAAACAACGAAAGGACAAGAGAGACAAAAGGAAACATTTGGTTCGAAATTTTCTTATGCTGAAACTCCTTTATTTGCCCACTCAGAAGAACCTGACCTTAGGGAAACGTCATCGAGTAGCTAAAGGGAAGTTTCAGCCATGATCTAAATATGTATATTTTTCTGGAGCTTCAAGGAAGCAGAATTAGTCAATTTGGCTGCAAGCCATAAAACATAATTACTTACATGAAGTATGTTTATATATGTAACTACAATTGCTAGTAGGAGTGCCCAGCCCCATAAATACACAGCCACTGGATGGGTTAGCAGCTTGAGCACAGGGAAGATGATGGAGATAATTCCCAAAGGAATAGCCAGTTCTTCGGAAACAGAACTCGGACATTAAAATCTCATTAACAGGTGTACAACACTGAAATGAAGTCAGGCACCAGTAAGGAAGGGAGGGCAAAGTGGTGCATTTTGAGAACACAGGCAAAAAGATAAATTGGGTATTGTGACAAGACAAGCAGGAGGAATCTGCTCACAGGGTAACACAGACTGACTCCCGCCTTCAGGAGATTCAAGGATCGATGGAAAACCAACTTCCACTAGAAGCATGAGAAAGCCCAAACCCCCAGAAAACTTCACAGACACTGTTGAGCAATAACAAACCTTCAAGATATTAAAATAAAAGAATGGTGCATTAAGCGATGTGGTAACTGCAATTTGTCATTTAGCACTGAGAATCTATGGATTTTAATGACAGGGTCTCATTTACATTTAACAATCAGTGTACTAGAACATTTCTGGGAAACTGGGGATATTTTCTTGTCTCAGTAGGAATATATAGAAATTTCTTCTTGATTAACAACAGAGTAAAGGAGTTCTGCCCCTGAAATCTTAGTCCCTTGGTTTCTCTTTAAAGCTAGATGAATATCAGCACATCAAACTGCCATCCTGACAAGAAAGCTCTCCAAAATTCAACTGTTTGCAATAATTATGTATTTAACAATTCTTCCACAAGAATAACATTACAAAGCACCTTACATTTTATTCTTCATTTATATCACACATCTGCTTTAAAAAAAAAAACAACCCAACAACCCACAACACATTAGCAGCATATCTTCTTCTTAATGATACATTTTGGATGTGACTTTTAAAAAGCACAGCAACTTTGCAGCATAAATCCCACTGATACTCAATAGTATTTGTGCCCTTCATGCCTGTAGCTATTACTGAAAATCTCATTCTTTTTCCAGAGCTTTGGAGTTATTCCAGAGGTTGTACACAGAGAAAGAAATGGCAAGTGTCAGAAGGTATTTTGTATTTTACAGCAATGCTGTGCTGCTTTAGGACAGACATCAAGAATACTGAATGCATGTACTTACAACAATAATGGGGAGTTTAGGACAAAGGGAAAGGCTTGAGTCAAATTCAGCCAGTGAGTTTAGGTCAATCTCTGTTTCATCCATGCCAGTAAAAATGGGATTATCACTCTTCTTCCTCCCCCTGGCTCAAGGGTTGAGTTGCAATGTAGCTACTTATTTCCCAAAAAATACCCCTGACCACTACATATCAGAAACATCTTCTCCCTCTTGAACACGAGTAAGTAAAACTTCAGGCATTAGTTACAGTTAAATGAAACTGTGGCACAGTTTAACTGGGTCACTTAAAACGTGTTGATTTGGGGTTTTTTTGGGGGGGAGGGGTTTTAGCAAGTCCTAATTAGCTTTTATCAAGTAGAGGAGACCCCAACCTTGATTAACGGCCACATTATTTACTCTGAAACACTCTGGAACCCTGGGCTCCAGCATCAGCCAAGTTTCCTTGGTGCTTTCCATGGACACATCAGTGTCTATGTCATCTACTCCCACTGAGCACCATCACAGATGGGAGTTGCACCAAACAGTGGAACTCCGAAGTTGGTGTGTAACACAAGGAAGTTGTAAATGCACTGAAATTTTAAATGGGCTGGTAAACCAGTTTGCAGTGGCTCCTTCTGGTTTCAGGTTTTCCCAGATCATGGAAAGTACAACACTGACTCATGGATGAACATCCATCAGGTGCTATTCCAAGGAACAGGCTGATGTCTGAGCAGCGGTATAGGAAGCCTGGTTGAATGGCATGACTCCATAGCAGAGGAGCTTTCTTTGTTAGGTAAGCTAACCTCTGCAGCCTGATCCTCATCACCCTCCATGACATCTTTGAGAGCTGAACACCTACAGCACCTTTACACAACTGGGCCATTAACTTTCTTCTTTCAGCTTTACCTTCTGTGAAAACATGATTAAAAGACCTGTTAGCAAACATCAGTGATATACAACAGGGCCACAGCCGTTGCTTTTGCAGAGAAACCAGCTAAAACTGAGAGCTATCAAGAGCCTTTAGCACTTGTCCACAATTACACAGATGTGTGATGTTTCTACCTTAAATTTCAGCATACTGCAAAAGGATTTTTTACAAAGCAAAGTGCACAGGAGTTTGTCCATAACAGACTTGGAAGTTGAGTGGTTATTTTTGTCATTAACTGAGAAGCAAACCAGAAGCATCCCAGAGAACACAAAGAAAAAATTTATGCTCCAAACATCTGCTTAGAAATTGCTTACAATCAAGCTTTTCACAAAGTTTTATCTTTTTGTTCTCTCCTCTCCCCTTCCACACCATCACTCCTTCCTTGCTAGTTTAGTATCATGAACATGTGTGCACCTACTGATTTGGCTGTGTTATTTGCTTAAACCAAGGACAAACTCTGGGTAGCTGTACCATCAGGAATTTTGTGGTACATCAACCTTTCAGGCCACCCTTTTGCATACAAGGGCACTGCAAGTAGCAGAACGGTCCCACAAGAGCTCCATGTGAACCACACTTCTCAGCTCCTCAGACCCAGTGGCTGCACTTCCAGCACCTAGCCAGCTTGTGCATACCCACTCCCTGTTACCATCTGCAGCTTGAAACAGCCTCTGTGCCAGGAATGCAAGGGATCCAAGGTAGGGGAAGCCAGGGAGACAAATCAAACAGACAGGCCGTGCCCAAGCTTTCCTGCCAGCACCGTTACAGGCCAGTGTAATCATCCAACCTTGAAGAGATACCCACACTCTTCCAGTAATGGTTCAAATGTTTGAGCTGGACCTGTGTGTACCAAGCTGTGCAATGAGACTTTGATGATCACAACTGCTAGCTTTGCTTCTCCTTGAAAGCAGCACTCCAGCCTGCACAGCACCCAGCTTGTCACATGCTTAAACCTGTACCATAATATTCAAGAGACACCACCAAAAGAGAGCATCCCAGTCCAGAGCTGCATTTCTTGGAGGAGGCAGTGTGATCATAGAGTCAGAGTGCTTTGAGTCAGAAGGGACTTTAACCATCATCTAGTTCAAACCCCCCGTCACAGGCAGGGACATCTTCAACCAAAGTAGATTGCTCAAAGCCCCATCCAACCTGGCCTTGAACAGTTCCAGGGAATGGGCATCCACAAATACTCTGAGCAACCTGGGACAGAGTCTCATCATTTTCACAGTGAAGAATTTCTTCTTGACAGCTGATCTCAATTTCTCCTCTTCCAGTTTGGAACTGTTACCCTTTGTCTTATCCCTACACTTCCTGGTGGAGTTCTCCTCATCTTTCCTGCAGGCCTCTTTCAAGGCCACCAGAAGGTCTCTCTGGAGCCTTCTCTTACCCATCCTGAAAAACCCCAACTCTCTCAGCCTGGCCTCACAGCAGCGGGTTTCCAATCCCTCCCGTCATTGCTATCACCTCTTCTGGTCCCACTCCAAATGGTCCATGTCTCTCCTGTGCTGAAGACTCCAGAGAAGGCCCCAGTGCAGGTGAGGTGTCAACAGAGAAGAGAGGCAGAATTCCATTCCTCCACCTGCTGCCCACACCGCTGGGGATCAGCCCAAGGCTGACAGTGCACAATGCAGGGTCACATCCAGCTTTTCACCCAACACCACCCCCAAGTCCTCCTCTGTAGGGCTGCTCTCAGATGTCCCCTGCACCTCCTGCTCTCCTTTCAGGCACAGCCTATCATCCAAATTGTTTTTTGCTGTGTTGCCTTTCTGCCCAGACGAAAGGAGCAGCAGTACACTGCAGAAGATGAGCCATCACTCTTCCTGCCCTGAAACAGGCATTAGCTGCAACCTCACAGCAGCCTTCACATCCCAGTCTGCACTCTCACCACAAACCCAGCACGTGCTCCCAAACCCTGACTGATTGGGTCAAATGTGGACATCTGGAAAGAGACTTCTAACTCGATTAGAATTGCTGATCTGGTATTAACCAAGCTGTGTATCATTTCCATATGCCCTTGATTCCTTTTCTTAACAGTTGTGCTCCTGGACCTACTTCAGATACATTTTGAGACTCTCTCAAGAGAATGCACCTGAGTTGTTGAACCAAGACCTTGAGTAGACTCACTGCAAATACACTGTTCAACCCACTTAATCCTTAATTAGGGTTTCACTTTTTAATGTAAGGCTTCAATAATCTGCTCAGGGGAAATTGTAAAAGCAGATGCCAGGCTACCAAGGACTTTCTTTATATGCATCTCTACTGGTGTGGCTACACCATTACTATACGGCTAGGGGAAGGTGCCCCTGTCTATGGCAGGGAAGTTGGAACTAGATGGTCCCTTCCAATCCAAGCCACTCTGCGATTCTATGATACTCTGCTTCTGCAGTCACATCACCCTATCAACCATTCAGCAATTACACAAATACAGCCTATTCTTGTGTGACAGGTAACAGTGTGCACCCCTGAGACTGAGCTGCACTATTCACTGCAACAAGAATGCAAAGGAGGAGCCACCCTTCACCAAAATACTTAACCTACCAGCAAAATTGTACATAAAGCCAACTATCTACACAAAAGATAACTGACACTTGCTTTGAGTTAGGAAAATAATCATATCTCCTTCATGTCTTGCACTGTTACTCTGTAAATACAGTGGTTTTATGCACAAGAGACCAAAGAACAATGAACCTGTCAGAGTACTGTTGTAGGAAGAAGGGAACTGGCTCAAGAGAGGCTCTTCCAGTTTTGCAGTCAGATGTACCAACCAGGCCTTTATTGTTTCCATGATACTGTTTACACAGTTTCATTAAACTCACTGGTAACAGCTCATCACCATAATTAACTGAAGGAGGTGGAAACCAGAGTAAGGATTAAAGAGAGGTTTCATCAGTTTACCTAATGTGGATGCACCAAGAGCATGGCAAGCAGGTCACAGGGGTTCTCCTCTCTCTCTCTACTCTGCCCTGGTGAGGCAACATCTGGAGTATTGTGTCCAGTTCTGGCCTCCCCAGTTTAAGAAGGATGGGGACTTGCTGGAGAAGGTAGAGAAAAAGGCTTACAAACATGATGAAGGGACTGGAACATCTCTCTTATGAAGAAAGGCTAAGAGAATTGGGGGGTTTTAGTCTGGAGAAGAGAAGACTGAGATAGAAGCTCATCAATGTTGATCAATACTTAAAGGGTGGGTGGCAGGAGGATGGGATCAGGCTTTTTGCAGTGGTGCCCAGTGACAGGACAAGGGGTAAGGGCACAAATGTGAACATAAGAAGTTCCATCTAAACATGAGGAGGACCTTCTTTAATTTAAGGGTGACAGTGCAGTGGAACAGGCTGCCCAGGGAGGTGGTGGAGTCTCCATCTCTGGAGACATTCAAGACCTGCCTGGATGTGTTCCTGTGTGAACTTTTCTAGGTGAACCTGCCTTGCCAGGGGGATTGGACTCAATCTCCAGAGGTGCCTTCCAACCCCTACCATACTGTGATTCCATGATCTCATCCAAAGGTGGTTTCAGGAAACCACTGAATCTTCCATGTGATGCTGCTGTCCTTGGCTGCAAAGCTGCTGAACATGGGGAAGAGACAGCACTTTGCATTTTGGCATGTCCAGCTTGTTCTCTATTTGTCTGAACAGTCATTGGTGGGAATTAGCAAAGGTTTGAGTTTCAACACAAAATCTGAGCTTTAAACAGCAATTTTTAGAAATCTCTTGCAACATTCTGACCTAGCCAAACCCAAATGTAAACCTTCTTAGACACGAAACATGTCCAACCAGTAGGAACAGATGAAACAAAAACTTTAAAAAATTTGTAATTTCAGACTAAATCCTCCAGACCATCTCATTATTCTATTTAATATCTCGCAAGTGTATCCTCTGCTCAGTGGGCAGCTTGCCAAACAGTCCAAAAGCAGCCTCAACCAAAGCTGGTCAGTGAATTCCCAACCTCTTCCCACGCATTCAGTCACCAGCACAAAAAAGGATCTTGCCACTGACTGTCCCCCTGAGGGGACTGGATGGTTTCAGAGGAGCTGAACCATGGATTTGGTGAAGTAACAGAAGCCATAGAATCATAGAACTGTTTAGGCTGGAAAAGACCTTTAAGATCATTAAGTCCAACCACTACCATGTTGCTCACCACTGCATCTACATAGCTTTGAAACCCCTCTAGGGATGAGGACTCCACCACTGCTCTGTGCAGCCTGTTTCAGGGCTTGACAACCCTTTCACGAAGAAATTTTCCCCCATGTCCAACCTAAACTTCACCTGGCACACTCTGAGGCCATTTTCCAGTCATCCTGTCACTTGCAACTTGGAAGAAGAACCCAACACCTACCACACTTCAACCTGCTTTCAGGAAGTTGTAGAGACTAAGAAGGTCTCCCATCAACTCCTTTCCTCCGCGCTGAACAACTGCAGTTCCCTCAGCTGCTCTTCACAGAACTTGTTCTCCAGACCCTTCACCAGCCTTGTTGCCCTTCTCTAGGCATGCTATACCAGCTATTCTCAGACTCAGAAGGAAAAAACGACACAGAATAACTTCAGTTTCCAGTCAACTCCAGCAAAACAGAGACTTCTATTGGATAGCTCTGGATATCTAATGCCATCATATTCTCTAGATAAATGAGAAAATAATTAAATCCAAGGCTTTTGAAAAGACAGCGAGACTTTGTCAACCTGGAATGGAAATTATGAATAGGGGTATTTGAAACACAGAAATAGTGAAAGAATAAGAAACTGTGCACCTGAACTTCAAATGGCTTCTCTTTCTTGCATGCATTGGAGGAAAAAACAAAGCTACCTTTGTTAAAATGAGACCGCTGCATCTCACAGAACAGTCTCTGTCAGGGCAGAGCACACAAACACCATGATACCTGCAGCTCTTTCGCTCTTCACAACCAAAACCTCTGTCCAAACCCAACCAGCTCAGAAGGAATCTGCACAAACTACCAAAATCTTCTTTATCAAATACAACTTACCCTGGGCTCAGCAAATGAAAATTTACACGAAATACATTTACCAATATAAAAATGTAAGAACATTTTCCTACAAATGAGTCTAATTCGAGACTGCTTTCAAAGAAGCATTTCCCAAGCCACTCAAATGCCTTCTTTGGACCATGAATAAGACAAAGTCTTGCTCCGGTTGCTTCACCAAAATTCATCCAGTTCAGTGCACCTAAAGATTACAGGAAGGCTACTCTCACATAATCAAGGCTGATGGGCAATTTTGTATTCACTTGCAGATTACAGTTGCCTCTCACACCATTACTTTAATACTTACTATAATGCATTTAAATGACACAAAGGTCCACAGGCATCTGGGATTTGCTTTTTAATGTATTTACCAGCATGTTGGTAGGCTTGATGCATGTTTTCCAGAGGCATCTTTTTAAAACTACAGCAATGAAATTTTGTTCTTCCTTAAAAGTTCCTAAAATATTTGGCTACATACCTAATTCCCAACTTTAAATCGATGGATAGTCCTTGACAAAAGGGTTGTCTTTTATGTGTCATCTTGTAATGCAATACATTTTGCTTGAAACATCTTTATCTGTGCACCAAGATGTGGATACAGAAACTCTGACATGAAAATAAAAAAATAAATTAAAATAGAAGTTAATTTAACAAATTAGTTGCTCTGAGAACAACTGTTTTATGACCTGGAAAACACACTTCCTATGAGAGACTCAAGGAGATAATCTTATTTTAGCTTATTGAAAGGTAATTTAAGTGAGGAATAATTATGAAGTACATCTACCCAGGCAGCATGTAGATTAAAGACCAGAGACAAAGCTGTGAGACCTCACAGTCATGGCCCTCTGCTTCCAAACTGGAAATGCAGTTAATAAAAAGCTGGGATTCTAACTAGAAGTTAATATTCTACCTCAAGTGACAGTGCAGGAAGTTTTGAAGGCATAAACTGAGCACCTACCAGTCAGAAAACAAACAGAAAGACCTAACATTGCTTACTCCAAACTGCAATACAGTTTGTAATGCCTGTGTTTCTGCAGGCTTGCTTTTCTGAATTTACATGGAGATTAGCTCCTTACAGAAAACTCTTTTTTAAGATAACACTATTTGCCAACCTTCCTTCTCATTGTTTAGCATCATCATTTCCCCTTTTCATTTACACACTCTCTGCTGATGGTATTCATAGAATTATTTTAGTTGGAAAAGACCTTTAAATCCAACCATTATCTAACTCGACCAAGGCTGGTGCTAAACTTAGTCCCTCAGCACCACATCTCTTCTCTGTTAAATGCGTCCAGGGACAGGGATTCGACCACCTCCCTGGGGAGCCTGTTCCAGTGTTTGATATCCCTTTCAGGGAAGCTTTTCTTCTAATATCCAACCTAAACCTCCCCAGTGAAATCTGAGGCAGTTTCTTCCTGTCCTATCACTTATTACCTGATAGAAGAGATCGACCCCCTGCTTCACTCTAACCTCCTTTCAGGGAGTTGTAGAGAGCCAGAAGTCTCCCCTCAGCCTCCTCTTCTCCAGGCTGAACAATCCCAGTTCACTCCTCACCAGACTTGTGCTCTAGACCCTTCACCAGCTTTGTTGCCCTTCTCTGGACCTGCTCCAGCACCTCAATGTCCTCCTTGTAGCGAGGAACTCAAAATAGAACCCAGTATTCAAGGTGTGACCTGACCACTGCCAAATACAGGAGGAGAAACAAAAGTCCTCTGAATTCCTGTCCTTCTCCCCTTCCACCCCTCCTCACAAAAACATTTTCCTTAACATATGAATGATCCCAAAGATTTGGCCATTTCTTATCAGAGAACATCACATGCATCCAGAAGGAATTTCAGAATGCACTGAATTCCTGGTTGCCAGTCCTGCAGCAGTTCCTTCATGGTTTGCTCTCCTCTGCAGATGGACAGGTGCCCACACCTAGGAGCATGATATGACATCCATAAAGCTGCCAATACTGTCCACAGACGCTTAAGGCCTACCAGCACATGCTCTGTTCTTGGGAAAGAAACCCCCTGTTTTCAATAAAACAGTCTCTCCTCTGCAGGATCCAGCTCTCTGCATATATCTGCTAACAACATCTCAGTATTTCTCCACCCCCTCCCCATGTTTCTCTTTTTTGTCAAGCTCTCCAGCATTTGTTCTGGGATCTAATTAAGGTCCCTTATCACCACGGCAAGAGGGGGGCAAGGTCTAACAAAACAGCATTAATGAACTGATTGTTTTCATTGGGCACATACTGAGTTATAATCCCCAAGCCTGGTACATATCTACACCGGGAAGGAATGGGGGAAAAAAATAGGCAAATTAAAAAAACAAAACCACCCAAACCAAAACTGAAATCTAACAAAGCCTTGTGTTGTTCACGGTTTTTAACACTTTAACCGGAAGTCCATGGAAAACTGGCATGATTCAACAGCACCTTAGAACTTACTTTTAAATGGGAGATTTATTCCAATTAGGACAGGTAGCTTCATTGCTGGGTTAAAGGTTGAACTCCATGATCTTAGGGGTCTTTTACAATCTAAATGATTTGATGATTTTGTTTTCTCTTCTAAATACATGCAGAAGTCTTGCACCTACCCTCTGACTCTTCTTCAAAGAGATGAGCCTCTCATAAACTTCATTATTTAGATACCGTTTTACAAGTAATTCAGAACCTCTTCCCACCTTTCTGGGTTATTAAATCTATTAACATCCCAGGATATTGTTATGTAAGTACTGCTCATCTCCATTATGCTGCAGAATTAGAAGACAGCTATTAGAACCAAACTTGCCTTGTTTCATCTCATTCTCTGTGTGAACTCAAACACCAGAAGTAAGATAACCTTCAGGGGATGCAGCTTTTGATACTGAAGAGAAAGACAAGTAAAGGAGAGCAGCAAAGTCCAGGAGAGGGAATAAAATGGGCATTTCAGGTGAGTGTTTCAGCAGAGAATGCATGCATTTGCTTGCCCTGAAAGAGTAAATCCTTCACTCTTCCCAATATTTATCTCCTTGTTCTCTCCTTTCATCTTCAACTTGCAGTTACATTCAAAGATTTCAATACCACCTACAGCCAACCTAGATCAACACTTGGAAGGCTCTCCTCCAAGAAATGTCTAGTTTAAACACTACAGAAAGCATTCTTCTTAACTCTGCCCCCTCTTGGTTTAGGTTCAACTGGCTCCCCAGATGCTTTTTGAAGAAACTGCTAAGAGAGGTCAGCTTTTGACAAGAAATCAGTCCTGGCCAACAGGAATCTGCAGAAAGACCTCTCCACCTTTTACTGGAATAGAAATCTTCAAGAGAATATCATGAACCTCTTTAATTAAGTATGATAGCTCATGTAAAAGGGAAGAAAGTTTTCCAGGCCAAACTTTGAAAGGTTGCCTGATTTTTTTCAGCCTTAAGAGCATGTAATTTCAAACAAGCAGGGTCTGCTTCTCTCAAGAGAATCTAACAGTTCACTGGTCCACAAGGCTTTGACTGCAGTTTGTCCTTAAAGAACATGCAAGTGGTCACCACCTTGTCTCAGTACTGGAGATATGGGTGGTATTTCGCTCTCAAGACCTCACCTCACATCTCCAGGTGCATCCCTTTGTACTCCTGTTAGGCTGTCTGCCTCTCAGCTTTCTCTAAAGACTCAGCTAACATTGTTAAGAGCTCCGAGATCCCTCCCAGCCCAAACACCTTCTTTAAATAGCTGCGATGGAGTATCATTGCAAATATGTGTCAATGCGTACACGACCCACAGACAGTGCTCAGTTTGGAAAGCAGCAACCATGAAGTTTCACCAGCATGAGGCTTTTTGCCTCCTATTCACATTTTGTGCAGTAACGTACATACTGGAAACCTGAATCCCAGATACAGGATAAAATATGATGTTTTACACTGAAAGAGCCTGGGGGTACCACAACAGGAGCGACAGAAGAAGATGTGAGGAGCAAAACCCAGCAAAAGAGGAAATATTTTTGCTAGAAGAAACAGTGAAGTGTTTTTAAAAGCAGCAATACTGAGGGTTGTCTTCAACACACTTTTCAAACCTTCACTAATTTTCACAGCACTCAAAAAACATTCACATGTGAGGGTGGTGAGACACTGGAACAGGTTGCCCAGGAAAGCTGCGAATGCCCCCTCCCTGGAAGCATTCAAGGCCAGGTTGCACAAGGCCTTGAGCAATCCAGTCTAGTGGAAGACGTCCTTGCCCACAGCACAGGGGCTGGAACTAGATGAGCTTTAAGGTCACTTCCAACTCAAACCAATGTATGATATTAATAATCCCACTAAATAAGTGGGGCAAGCAGGAGAGAAATATGATGGCACTGTCCTATGACCAAGAGAAAAGACAACATTGATGCTACGGATGGGATTCAAGTTTGCTGGTTTACACGCTCAGAGCATCAAGTAATACCTCCTGTGCATTTTAAACACAAACCCACAACACACTGTGGATAACAAAAGTTAATGCCACGGAGGGAGATGATAACTTAAGTCCACTTCTTGAGGGCATAGGTTCAGATCCCGCTTCCTTGTGAAGTACCAGCTTGCTCAGCTCAGCCTGCTTGGTCATCTCCCCTTCTAAACAATAAAACATATTCTGGTGTGAGTTCTGCTCAGAAGAGCATCAAATAGTGCAAGTACTTCTCATCATGTTGTTTGCTTTCATGCTCTGTGCGGGAGAGAAGCACTTGCAGTGGAGGTGATGTTTTTTAATAAGTAAAGTGTCTGCAGGCAGAGTGGCATAAGACCATAACACATGACTGAGAAGAACACAAATACCCATGTACATGTGACTACATGCTTATGCTAGATGGCAAAGAAACACCCTTCCCATCCAAAGCAGCATGTTTTGTAGCTGTCCTTTGCTCCCATGTTCATGGTACTGCTATCCCAAGCAAGCACTTGTTCCAAGACAGTTTTTTTTAACAGAATGGGTTAAGATTAAAAAGTTCTCTGTGCCAAGCAAGTAATGCTGCCAGCTACAGTCTTGATCTTGAAGACTTGCTAGACCTTTTAGCTACCATACGCAGAAGGCACTCAATTTCCCTAAGATAAAGACACTGAACTCCGTTGAAAATTAAGCAAGAGGTTGATAAAAGAAGAAAAACTTGCGCAGGCTGCAGTGGGCTATAGCAGAGTGAGATGCACCTCATCTTTCTCACCCTAGTCTTGCCTAACAGCTGAGGACTCAGTGGAATCATAAGATAGTTCTGGTTGGAAGGGACCTCCAAGATCACTGAGTCCAACCATCGACCCAACACCACCACGGCCATTAAATCATGTCCCAGAGTGCCAAGTTCACATATTTCTTGAACACCTTCAGGGATGGTGACTCCATCACCTCCCTGGGCAGCCTATCCAATGCCTGACCTCTCTTGCAGTAAAGATTTTTTTCTTAACATCCAACCTAAACCTCCCCTGGCACCATGACCTGCTGCACTACACTGCTGTTACACAGTCAAGGAGGACTGAAAAACTCAAATGAGGTCATCATCCACCATCATGACTTCTAACCCCTAGCGACAGCAGAAATTATCACTCAAATGTTCTTCTATGCTGGAGCTCTGCTGGAGCTCACCACCTGAATTAGAAACACTCCTCAGCTATGGATCGAATCCACAGAATGGCAGAGACTTCCTACCAGAGACCTCATCACAACTGAAATGCTTCTATTGTTCTCCTTACCTCACCAACAAAGCCTACATGTAACTTGGTTTGGGTTTAAATTTTGCAGGCTGACTCTCATAATATTTCTTGCAGAGAAGTCTGTTCAATCTAGTTTCATTGCAGGCACACCCATAATGCAATTACCTCTTACTAAAACACATCATTAGTGGCTAACCTTCCAAACTGTGAAACTCAGAATAAGGCTATTCATCCATAAAACAGTGGTTTTTTTTTTTTTTGTTCCAGCTCTCCCCAAATGCAAATCCACTTTCTGTTGATAAATGCCACACAATTACAATTCTGGACTGTTGACTTTATTTACCCATTGTGATTTGAATTCCAGAAGTCCTAAGCTCACAGACCCTCTACTTTACACATACATTTGGAAAATAAACACAATCTATAGAAGTAGTAAACAGATTTGTAGTGAGTGTTGCTTATCCTTGTCAACTGTACTGATGAGTAACGCTGTTAAAAAGGATCAGATCGCCCACAAACTACAATCACAGCATTCCCATGTCCAAAAGCCACGTGCTTCTCCAATTAGTTGCTCAAAACTAATTGTCAGATGTAATTTTCAGTCAGCAGTTTCTTCTTCCTTCCTCCTCCTTAATATATTCCTTTTGCACACATTCTCCACGGCACCTGACTTGCTCAGCAATCTTTCCTCCCTTCCTTACACACTTATGCATTATGTCTTAGACCTAATCTCTCCTCACAGCTTTTGAGCAGAGCTCTTCCAGGCAGCTGACATTTAAATAAGCTCTGTATTGACTTTCCTCTGCTGTACCTCAAGTCCTCCTTGTTTTCCTTATGTTCATATTCCAATTCAGCTTCTGTGCAGCTCCTTCTGAGGGTAAGGGAAGCAGAGCTCGACTGATAATCAATAAACACCTTTACCCTGTGATGCCTCAGACGTAAAGCCCAGAAGGAGATTCCTCTCCCTTTGCATATTCACTATTTTGGCTAAAAAGGCAGAAAAAATTGGGTTTCCCAAATCTCCAGCATGTTACAGACCACACTAAGCCTGTGAACTTTCCTTTAACTCACATTAAACCGATACAACTTTTAATTAAAAAAGTAATTTTGAAAAATTGCTTGTGCGGTGCGGAAGGTGCTGCTCAGACAGCATCACTGATCCCTGGAGTTCTGCAGCCTTGAGTTTAATAAACCGAATTTTCAAAGGTAAACACAGCTTGCATCAGCACAAACCTTCTATTTCAGACTCAGATTTTCCATCGGTTTCTCTTTTAGCCAGAAGAGAACGTTTTCAGAGTGCCACATATTAAGCACGGCAGTGGTGTCACCAGACCCTAGTTGTGGGAGCTGGAGTCGGTCTAGAGAAGGGTCTGGAGGACAGGTCTTATGAGGACCAGTTGAGGGGACTGGGGGTGTCCTGCCTGGAGAAAAGGAGGCTGAAAGGAGACATTCTGGCTCTTTGCAACTCCCTGAAAGGTGGTTGGAGCCAGGTTGGGGTTGGTCTGTCTTCACAGTAACCAGCAACAGGATGAGAGGAAACAGCCTTGAGTTGCACCAGGGGATGTTTAGGTTGGGTATTAGAAGAAACTTCTTCACTGAAAGGGTTCCCAAACATTGGAACAGGCTGCTGAAGGAAGTGGTTGGATCATCATCCCTGGAGGTGTTTTAAAGCTGTGCAGATGTGGTGCTGAGGGACATGGTTTAGCACCAGGCTTGGTAGAGTTGGATCACTGTTGGACTCCATGGTCTTAAAGGTCTTTTCCAGCCAAAGTGATTCTGTGATTCCAGATGCGGGTGAGCTTTGTCCACCTGCCAACCAAGACAGCCTTGTCTCAGATGGAAAGAGATAGGCAGGCAAGATACTACCTCTCCCCTATTCCACATAGCACCAGCATGGCTGTAAGGACAGAAGACCCTGGGTGAATGAGCAGAGAGAGGTACAAAGAATCACATTCCCCCCTGCTTGGTGCTGAAGAAAATGCCAGGCACAAGAACTGCCATAAAATCTACACCTGAGGCTGAGTGCAATCATATGCTCACATAGCAGCTCCTGCCTCCTACAACTATAATTCAGGATTTATTTTGCCTAATTCCTTATTTCCTGTAGCAGGTAATCCAGCAGCAGGGAAAGGCAAAGGGAGAACAAAAACAAAATAAAAATCAAACCCAAATATTTTGCCCTAGGCTGAACCAAATCTAAACACTCTCAGGTTTCCTTCTGTTTGTTTTTATAACCTTTCACCTGTTGTTTTTGCAAATTCTTTTAAATTAATCATTTTAATTATCATTAGTCCAACAGTTCAAAAGATGCCCAATGACAGTATCATTCCCTCCTTTTCCCTCCTCGTTCCCCCTTATCAATTCCTCACAAACTATTGCCCATTACCCTGCAGACATGCCCAGGGAAGGGCTAGGGAGACAGGATTCCCAGGTTCATTTCACAACAGTATTTCTAGCAGGTCATTAATTTTCCTATGAGCTGGTTAGCTCCTGGATACAGCTAGGAGAGGTGGATTGTGCAGCTTTCTCTCATGCTTATAAAGCAAATACTCTGTGAATCAGGGCATGCTGTGCTGATCTGAAACACCAAGCATTCTTTTATTATACACAAATAAATATAAACATAGCACTTATCATTTCCATCTCTACTTATCTGCATTTCTATTACTCTCAAACTTCTAATGTTGTAAAAAATGCCAAAAGAAGAAAGTTCAAGGTTCTTATGCCTCTTCCACCAGGACATGGTGTCCTCTGATAGTACAAGGGGCAATGGACACAAACTGGGACACAAGAAGTTCCACCTCAACATGAGGAAAAACTTCTATGGTGTGAGGGTGGTGGAGTCCTGGAGCAGGCTGCCCAGAGAGGTTGTAGAGTTTCCTTCTCTGGAGACTTTCAAGAACAATCTGGATGAGTTCCTGTGTGACCTGCCCTTGCTGATCCTGCTTTGGCAGGGGGTTAGACTCAATGATTTCGAGAGACCCCTTCTATCATACTACAGTAGGCCTGCATGTCATTTTTAACTTCCACTTAAGCCCAGTGTTATTTTTAAGTGTTTCCTCACTCAAAACTTCATAAGAAAGCAACTTTAAAGGGTTTGTTTTCAGCATCAGTAATACAAACACTGACACATTCAGTACTACTCATACCAAGTGGTGCATTTCATCTTCACGTCCCCTAACACCACCATTGCTGACTCTCCTGTGAAACTTAACATTGGAAAACAACTTACTTTATTAAACACACGTTCCAATTTGGCCTCAGTTCCACCATATATTTAAGCATGTGCCTAAATATCAAGTGTGCAAGCACTCCAATGAGCTCTGATTTTCAGATATCTGGTAACACACACACAACAAACTCCCAAAGATACAACACTCCTCCTTTATCTGAAGAGCTCCACTCCATAGATCAGCCTTTCAGAGCCGTGCCAGCTTCGCCTCTAACAAGCTCTTCACCCTTTTTTTTTTTTTTTTTTTTTAAAGACTAATAGGCTCCACATATTCATCTCCAAAGAATATAAATTCCCTTCTTCCTTTTCCCTTTTAAATATGTCAGGAAACATTACAAAAAATAACATCTGTGCCACAGTTATGCAAGAAGCAGCATGATAACCATTAAACTGCACTTTATAAAGAGCGGGCTGAGTTAAAATCAAATATAAAAAGGCAGTTAAAGAAGTTCACCTTAAACCTTAAGATCAGCAAGGATTCAGTGCTACTTCTCTGCCTTGCTTACTCTAAACTCTCCGTTCTGTTGCTTCTCTTCATGGATGCTTCGAGTCTATTTAAATATCCACGCTGTGAGCAGCACAAATGGACTGAATCTGGTTGAAAGGGTTTAAACATTCAGCAGGAAGATGAAGAATATCCAAAGTGGTTTTAGGATGTGTATACATTTCAGAGTATACGAACAGCACTATACATTTTCTTGCAACGCTTAGCGAGCCTTCTCTTTTCACAAATATAGGTCAAGGGAGTTAAATTGTCTTTTTGCCTCAACTCCAGCTTTAAATGCATAAAGAATTAGATTTTTAGGGAGCAGAATGAAAGAAATGGTGTATTTCATGCTATTATATACCCAGCCAAGGATCCCAAAGGGTTTATTTGGGCTTTAAAAAAAAAAAAAACAAACAAAAAAAAAAATCCTTGGCATTTGGCTGACTAAAACCATTTTCCTTTGGTGTTTGCACAACCATCCTTTCCAGATTTGAATAAATAACATCAAACAAATTCTTTTGACTTCCATTACCACACAATGCACAGAAGTTGCTCAAGGAGAGAGAGAGCAGTGTGTGAAAAGATTTGATAGCAAAGGACTGTGAGCAGTACTGTGCACAACCATCATCACATCTGGAAATGCTCATTCTAACTCCTCTGCTACCTTCCAATTTCATTTCTGGTTATTGCCCCACAAGAAAAGATTCAAACAGGCACAGAAGACAAGTCTGAAAGCTACCACCAGAGAGTTCTGCTTTACCCATAGATGGATGGCAGGGAGGTACTGAAATTATTACCAGAACAACAAAAATCCTAACTAAACACGTCCTCGACTCTTCACTTACTGACACTTGCAAATTTAGGTGTGATTTAATGCAGCCCCTTCAGCAAATCCCTGGGCCTACTCATAGCTGAATATCATAGCAATTTCTTCTTCTCCCCACCATGAAATGTCACTCATCATGTCACTCCAGCATTACCACCTATCCCTTCCTAGGGACCATTCTTCCTTCATTCCTGCTCTTGGCTTTTCTGCTGGCATTAAGAAGGTTGAAGAAGAACACCCCAAGGCAAAGCCTGCATTTACAGTCTCATGTTGCAAAACTTACCCCCCAGCAGCTGAAAAGTTAATTCATTTCTGAATTCATCCTGAAGCAGCCTTTAGGAAGTCTTAAACTCACCCTAGTACTTGCAGTGAGGGAATCCAGCATATGCAGCCAGATAGTGCATGCAAAGGTAAACACAGTAAACCAGGAGGAAAGGATGATTTAGTTAATAGGAAAAAAACAGAGATGGAGTGGGATACCAGGTGCTTAACACACGAATCAGAATGAGTGATTCCATATACCAGTAGCCACAGAAGAGTCAATGCATCAGCCCCAAACTACCATGGCATTCAGCTCTGCATCATGACCAATAGCCATCTTTCCTCCAGAAATGCTTCAGAAGGGTGTCGTCAGCACTATACCCTGTTGATAAGGAAGCACCAAATCCCCAAATCCCTCTACAGAAGGGGGAACTGTGAGTAACACATGGCTCTTATCTTGACACTGTATACAAACATAAAGTATAACCTGAAGGTAAACTCCAAAATGTAACTTTGCACTGCCTAATACGGCAATAAATTCTGAGTGAGCAATCAAAAATTGCCAACCAAAAATCTCACCCTTTCAAAACAGAGACTTCCTGGAAATCCCATGGATTGCCCTCCCACTCAGAAAGGTTGGGAATCTTTTAAAAGATGAGCCTGTCCTCATCTTTTATCAGCCAAAAAAAAAGGAGAAGGTAAGGAATTTGCACAAATTAAAGGAAGAAAACAAGCACAATAAACAAAACTGGGTTTACTGCAGTACAACCTTTCCATCAAATGGTAACGTAACCAGATAAATAAGACAATTAATTAAGTGAAGGTTACTGGGTTAGGACAAATTATTTTTTCTGAGGGATGTTTCAGCTGATGGGTTTCCTCCACGTTTGCCATGCCTAGGTGGGTTAATGCCACATGGCTCCTCTGCTTCAGATCAGCTTGGGATAGTAACAGTCCTAAATACCAGTGCTACACATCAGCCATGCTGCCTGTGTCATCACTTGCTGTATTTCTGTACAAGTTGGCAACCTCTGCTCGATGCACTTCAAAATTAATATACTGCACACTCAAAGAACCTTAGACAACCACGACATGGACAAGGTGGTTTTGATATAGTGGATTTCCTTAGATACAGACATAAACAAACCACGGGAAATTATTGTGTGCTGCTCCCTCCAGAGCCAGCAGTGTCAAGAAGATAGGGCTTTGCTTGTTTGCTTTAATATGAGCTGTAAAATTATGGTCAGTAGCACATTTTGCTTTCTGATATCCCCCCCAAACTCTACCCATCCTTCCATATTAAAGGCACAGCTGTTGATGGAGACCTGCTCATGGCACATAAGCAAAAACCCCACATCACAACTTCTTGCAGCTAAAATAACCCCACTCCCCAAGAGTTTTCTTGACACAAATGAAAACATCCTGTAAAAAAAAAAAAAAAGTCTCATTTTTACCCTTGAGGTTCCGAGATGTCTAAGAGCACTAATTACTCCATTTCCTGGAGCAAATTTAAATAAGACCCAGTGTCCATCTGTATGACTACCAAAATACCAGCACAAACCTTAAATTCATATTCAGAGCATTTAAACACAACGGTGCAGGCTACTGGGGAAAAGTGCTGCTAGCTCCCCAAACAGGTACCGCATTCCCTTGTGAAACTCCCACCCACAACCCTTGTTCCAGTGAAGGAGTTAAGTATTTGTCTGAAGTTATTCAACAACTGTGAAGGTCAAGTATTGCCCTAACTGCCCAGTTGCAAACAAACACACCTTTCATGCAGGCAAGTGCTCCAGGTTGCTACCAGCCAGAGAGTTTAAAAAAAAGAAATCAGAGGAGAAAAATGAGAGTAAATTGGTAGCAAAGGGTACACACCTGGTCTAGAGTAGAATCACTGCTTGCAGAGGATCTAGCTGACCCAGCAAGAGACCTGAAAATTGGGGCCAATGCAAGGGATGGGAAAGAACGACTTTTTTTGATGTAGAAAACGTATAGTTTCAGCTAAAATACTAAAAATTAAAAGAGCTTCAGTGGCACTTCTGAAGACATAAAAAAAAAAAAAAAGGCTTTGGAAGCTTTAGATTTGAAGCTTCACAAGCTTCTTATGAAAAATGCAAGCTTTGAAAAACTTCTGAAGATTTAATATTCTTACTTTGGGCTCTTCTACTGCCAACAGACTACGGATGCTGTAACTAATAAAAAATAATTAATGCCAATAAACAGGCCCTTCATAAGGCTTCAGCTTCTCTTCTCCATCAAAGACCCAAGTCATTCATTGGGACATGGCACAGGAAACAAAATCCACGCTCAGAGCTTGTCTTTTCTACATTTGGTTCTTTTGCACTACAACTCAACATCAGAAACCTTCCAAGTACAAGCAAAGGAATTGGATTTTTTTCCTAAGTACAGCTCCAAAGGCAGCTCCCCAGCATGGCAGAGACCTTACCTAGAACACGACTGAGAAAGAGCTAGGAGTCTGTGCAAAAGCCAAGGTCTCTCACAGGCAAGAAATGACCAGGCAGTCTCTCAGTAGTGCTCCACATAGAGCAGTACCCTACACTCCAACAAGTGATATCCTGGCACTCTTGAAGGCCAAGTCACATCCTGCAAGATTCACAAGGACGGTTTTTTTATGATAACCTCCATTTGGGAGTCTGAAAATGCCCTCAAAAATGCAAGAGGCTCATATATCAGACACACAGAATCACAGGAATTGGAAGGGACCTCTGGAGACCGTCCAGTCCAACCCCCTCCTAAAGCAGGCTGCTCAGGATCATAATGTCCAGGCAGCTTTGGAATCTCTCTAGAGGAGCCTCCACAACCTCTCTGGGCACCCTCACAGCACAGATGTTTTTTCTCTTGTTCAGATAGACCCTCCTACATTCCACTTTGTACCCACTGCCCCTTGTCCTGTCACTAGGCACCACCCAAAAGTCCAGCCCCATCCTCTTGCCCCACACTTTTTGGATATTGACAAGATCCTTCTCACCAGTTTTGGCACACCAGGAAAAGTACAGTGGCAATGCTTGGGGTTTGGTACACAAGAAGCTCCTCATCCTGGGAGCAAGGGGAGGTAGAAATTGCCTCAGTTATTTTGTTTTAAAGATCCTGTCACTCCCCTCTCAAACTGACCCAGTGGACATGCGTGTAACAGCTTCAGACAACAGCAGTGAATGCCACAAAGCAGTAAGGATGACCTTCACACCATGAACCAGTAACTCATGCACAAGGAGCTATTCTGCATAACAGAGACTCTATGTTAGCAAAGTGAGAAAGATGATAAACTGACAACCAACCTTCGACCAGTGTCTACGCCAAGGGAACTGCCTCTGCTGTTCATGCCAGTTTCAACAACATGCTGAAGACTGGTTTTGCAATGCCATGCAAGGTGACATCCAGAAGGCCAGGCTCAAGTTCTCCCGACAGACCACTTGGTCTCATGCCGAGGGATAACAGCAGGTATTTGCAGAGATAATGATCACAGTAATGATAACAACCATCCAGAAAGGTGTTAAAACTGATTTAGTTAATGAATCAACTGGGGTCCAAGCAGAAGCAATGCCAGTCCTTTTGGTCCTACCCTCTCAAGGGACAGACAATCTAGACAAGATCATCCATCAGTAACTTCTGGTGACACATCCACCCATATTCTGAAGACACAGCACAAGCAAAATAAAAGAAATACCAGACCAGTGAAAGGAAACAAGCAGCCAGCAGAATTTTCTATCATGGGAGACTATCAAGATGAGAGCTTGGATAAATTAACCAAATCAGGCATCTTATAGCAAAAAGCGTTTGCAGAGTTCTGTTAAAATCAAACAAGACTGCAACCACGAGCTCACATTTCTGGGCAAAAAAATCACCTTTCTCAATACTTCAGGGTCACAAAAGAAATTTTGCCCAGGGACAACTTCCCCCTTGCTGCCTGCTCCCAGATCTCCAACACAGTCAGCATGTAGCTCTCTTCTGACCAGAGGGCACTGAGTGCCATCCCCATGTTATTCACAGAGCTGACAGTGATGCAGACACAGACACAGCTCACACCTATCGCTGTTTGGAGACTGCCTCATCATCCAGCTCAGCCCATGCAAAAGCAATACAAGAACACCTTTGGTACAGAAGAAATTCTGAGATTTAAAGTTTTAACAGGAGCTAACAAACGCCAGGGATGAAAGAAATCCTGGGATGAAAGATCTCTATGACACCTGCTTTGAATAAAAAGACATTGCTACAAAAATATCAGAGACCTGCTGGTCTAGAGCCTTTGCTACATGTCATTCCCCAGACATCAATTTGCAAGAGAGGCACACAAAAGCGGCATTACAGAGATTACATGCTACTCCATGAACTGCAAACAAAATCTACCCAGCACTACCACCATCCAAAGCACTCCTGAACTAAAGCCATATTCTCTTGCTCTTCATGAGATGACTTTGCTAAGCATAAGGCATCCAGCCAGATTCAGCTTCAACCTGCAGAACCTTGTGCAGAACAGACAGCTCCTACTGCAAACTTTGCTCGAGCTCAGCTTCACCAAATAGTCCCCATTTTCCCATGGAATTGACTCTTTGGTACTGACAGGACAGCTGATTCTCAATTTCTGCACCCAACACCTGGGTATTTAAACTAGTTCATCATCTTCAGTGAGTGTAACTTCACAACATGGTAGCACATAGTCACTACTTAACATTTCACAATACCAGCACCCAGGAGCCCCAAAATCAAAGGGCTGAGACCCTAACAAGCCTGTCTCACCACATTAAGGTAAAAAAAAAAAAATCAGGTAGAACCCTATGCTACAATGGCCCAGACCTCAGCACAGGTGACACTGACAACAATTGGAAGGAAGAAGAGAAGAGCAAGGTACCAACAAAACATGGTCGGCTCAGTTTTATGCCACATGGCTCATGTACTCACTGCTGGCAGCTTGCACAAAATCAGGCTCGTCAAGCACCTGACTGCATACAGAGGTAATGATTATAAAGCCAGCTCAAGCGGGTTTGAAAGTACGCAAAGACCTAGAAGCAAAATAAAAAGGTGCAGTACTCTCCCAGATGAAAACACAGGACTTGGAACATAACAGGTGGATGATATAAAATCTGTTTCACTCTCAATTCTCAAAATATTTTTAACTCCCTCACAGACCAGAACTAGTCATTACTGAGAGGCAATAGCAACTGTGATGTGTTTAAGGTTCAGACTACCTACCCCTCTCAGGGCCAAACACAAACTTGACTACAGCAGCACCTGTACAGCCCTCAGGCAGGACCAGGGCAAGGAGGGTCCGTGGCTCTCCTTCCTGGATTCTGCCAAAGGAAAGTATTATTTCCTAATGTTGCTTTTCGTTTGGAACCGGACATAAACTTAAAGGGAATGATTTGCTGTTGTGCATAGGGAGCTGGGCTGTTATTATACTGGTAAAGCCTTATTACATGACAAGTGCTGCTGCCGCACCTTGTATGGATGGTTACATCCTACATCCAGGATGTCACCCTGAGTGGAACCTCGTTGTGGAGAACACTTTCTCTGCAAGCTTCATCTGTGTTACCCTTGATTCTGCGAGCACATTTAAGTCTTTTCCCAGCTTGCTTTCCACAGACAGGAAAAAGATACACACATGATCAATCACAAAACCACCCATGGGGCATCACCATCTCAAAAGAAGAGAACAGCATCAAAGCACCACCGCACACAGCCCTGGACCACCCCTGTCCCTACACCAACTACAGAAGTTAAAATCCACTGGCCACAGTATTTTCCTGTTCTTTATCCAAAAGAGACTCCTCATCACTCAGAACTCCACGTCCAAGTGGGTTGCCAGAGCCTTGCCCCCAAAAGGCAACAGTAACGACCAAAAAAACAAACAAACAAAAAAAAAACCTCAGGAAAAATAAAGCCACAGAAGTTCCCCATCCCTGCCCACCAAAGCAAAGCAAGGGGTGAAGCGCAGAGAGGGAAATGGGGACAAGGCACACAGGGAAGCCATCCAGTTGCTCCCCTTTTCTGCCTCCCTTTTATTTCTGCTGAGTGTAGTAACACTTGAACTGGCTCTCTTTATTTGCAGCCGGATACTCGCTTTCAAAGATACTGTACCACTGTGTAGGCCAAGCAGGGACTCTCTTTCTTCTCTTAGTTAGGGCTTTTGGGAAAATAATTATTCACCAGAACTGCCATCAGGAACAGAGAAAGCTAAATCAATGTAGCTTTGTATGGGCCATTGCCACTGCAAAGCAAATACTCCATCAAGACATGGATCAGTGAGGATTTTATCACAAGGAATCCTTATGCACATCTTGGTGTGTTTTTAATATCCATCGTGTTACTCGGTGTGCCCCCTCCCTCCTGCACCCCACCCTCCCCAAGGATTTGTCTTGTGCCACTGGCAGCCACGGGGCTTGGCCAGAGGATTCAGCACGCTCAGTAGAAAACATCTTAAATAGAGAGTCAGGTTTATTCTCTTTAAAAACATCATCATAATAAAGCATCAGTGCATAGCAGATTTATTCACTGAACAGGTTGATTTATTTAACAGACTTGACATACATCAAAACCTACTATGGGCTTACATAATCGTTACCCATTTAGCAAGTCTGCTTCTTTTGTCAAGTATTTGTTTTTAAAAAGTGATTCACTGAAGGCTGCTGCCTTATGCACAGTTCACATACCTTAACAAATGTAATCTTGCACGAGGTATTAGCTGAAGTGACTTTAAATTGCATCCTACCTGCTTAAGCACTGACGTTATTTTTCTGGTTTCTGTATCCTTCCCTTATCTAAACTAAGAAAAACCACCAAAACCAACAAGCACCAGTGTGTGCAGAGACAGAGACAGGATCCACTTTCCAGCAGACTCTTTGCTGTGGGCACAGTGGTTACCGCATTACCACGCTGCTCCAGCGATACAACGGCAGGTACCTCCAGCACCGAGAAGGCACAGCGGAATACCAGGATGTTGATGGTTGCACCCATGTTTCAGGTGAAGCCCCCCTCGGTGCACAGCACGAGGCACAAGCAAACCACCGATAAGAAGGGAGGGGAAAACCTCAGGGAAGGTTGAAGAACCATAGAGGAGTCGTTTTGTTTTCACGCAAGAGGCTCATTGAGGCCCTGGCTCGCACAGGCGCATCGCTCCCCTCCGGCCGCACGCATCCACCCACGACACCCAAACCACCGAATTCCCCAAATACGCACCCATTCTGCGCTCCTTCCGAGCGGAGAGCATCACCGAGGGAAAACGCATCAGCCCTGCTTGCCCCGCCGGTCCCGTTACACCTTGTTTGGGTTGATAGACCATAAAGCCTCCTGCTCGCCAGCAGCACGGCTCATTTCGGAGAGGAGGGTCTGCATTATTCCCCCCCTACCCCCTCCCCGTTTCGGCATCATCCACGCAGACACACACACAGGTCACATCTTACACTTAGTAAGCAAAACACATTTACCGCTGCCACCGCTGCACGGGCGGCTCAGGAATTACCGAGACCGGCATGAAAACCGCACGAACCCAATTCTCCGCCGCTCGCTAGACAGATGGTTAATTATATTCACAGCCGCATTTTTCGCTGGGATAGAGTTTCAGACAATGAGCCAGTTTTATTTGATTAGCCAGTTTTCTAGTTTAATACGCGGAATGACAGTTACTTCCAGGGTCGGGGCTTTTTTATTTAACAAAAATAAAATCTCACCCACCCACTCCATCTTTTTTTGTTGCTGTTGTTGTTGGGTTTTTTGGGTTTTTTTTTTGTTCTGGCCAAGGCTAAAGTAAGTGCAGCCCCCCTCCCCAGCCTCCTCGGGCGCTGTAAATAGACCCCGCGGGGCCTGAAGGGAGGCGGGGGAAGCCCTGAGGGACGGCCGCTGAGCCGACGGCCCTGGGGTAGGGGGAGGGTCTGGGGGGGGTCTGGCATCCCCCGGGGCTCTGCGGGGCGGCGCCCCCCACCCAGAGCGGCACCTGCCCACGGATGGGATATGGGGGGCGGGGGGGTAAGGACGCGGGGCCAACTTGCCAGGCTCAGGCCACCCCATCCTCACCCCACACTCCTCATACACACCGACCGCTCCGCTCCTTCCGCCGCGCAACTTCCCCGCAGGCCTCCGCGCCCCGCACCGCCGCGCA
>VWZE01017115.1:154151-212009 GCA_013396675.1 Eubucco bourcierii
CTTGAACTTGTAGGTCTTTGTTTCAGCTGTGCATTTGTCTTACCATGTTTCCACGGCCAAACACCTCATTACTGGGGGCTTCTGAACAGGAGGAAAGAAAAGCTTACATCTGTGCCTTGGCCAGGAGGAGCACTGCAGACAGAAAGCTCTGTGTTCTCTCCTTTCCTTGGCAGGGCTAACAGCTTTGGCCACTTTAAGGGAGGCTACTGGAGTAGCAGGAAGGGGGGCAAAAACTAAAAAAAACAGGAAAAAAAAAAAAAAAACCAGCAGCAACAAAAGAAGGCTTGGGAATGGTCTGGTGTTTTTACAGTGATCCAGAGCATAGGTTAAAACAAAACTTGGAGAAGGCAAAAGGATCAGGATGTGCCATAGTAGAAAGCTGGGATGAAGGACAAAGGGAAAATGCATTCAGTGACAGCTTCTGAATAGAACAATGAGCTGCAGCAGCAGAGCTGTGGAGCTATTTGTCTTTAGATAGACCCCAAGCTGCAACTCCCAATGCCACATCACCATCAGGGGCCCAGATTTCCTTCTGGAATCCTACATTCATCAGCTTGCCGCAGAGACGCATGCAGTATGAAACAGAACAGAGTGATGGGGTTGACTCCTTTGGTTTAAAGCTCCTGCACTTCTGCACATAATTTTGGATTCGGAGCAGTGAGCCCCACACAGACTGGGCACACCTAGCATTCTGCTCCTTGATCCCCTTTCCAGGACAGGTCTGGAAAAAAAAAAAATCCATTCATTACAGGTTTGATTTACTCAGGACATTAAATCTAATGACTCTGGTGAAGCTGGACACCTCTGCTCTGTGCACTAGGTGAAGGAACTGCGGAACTGCAGTAGATGTTTCTGGATACCCCATAGACCAAACCTCACTGGTGCTTTGGGCAAGCTGGCTGGCATCTGAAACTGCTGGATAAAGATGAGAGAGTCACAAGAGCTGGTGAAGACTCTGTTAGCAGGTGGAAACTCAAGGTTTGCTGAGCATTAGCACCTTTCCTGTTACTCTGTTGTCTCTGTTTGGGGCAAGCCGCATGCAAACTGGAGGAAGTTCAGTCCTCCTGTTGCTGAGGAAGTTGTTGCTTGTTGTGTTCTAATCAATTATTTCATTTATTTAGGAAACATTAAGCTCCACGTGCCTGGAGGCATCTTCTGCATTATGCTCTTGCTTCTACACAGAGGACGCTCCAGCAGTGAACAGAGGTCACAGCAAGCAGAGCTGATGAAGATGGTTGTTGCCATGCAGACAGGGCAGCAACATAACATGGCCACAGAGGTCTTGCCATTTCCATTGCAGCTTGGCCACTCTTCAAAAGTAAATTAGCCTCAGAGAAATACAGAAAGGTAAACTAATCTTGGCATCAAAAGCATTCTCTTAAATGAATATCTGTGAAAATGCTCACTTCCTTTGACCCTAAATATCCTTACACTATATTCCTCAAGCATTAGAAGCTTGGGAACTTCTACGGGTTAGCTGCAGCTCACCTCTGTGTCAGCCAACAGAACCACTCAGGTTTAGCTCTCGCCTCTTTTAAGCCCCATCTAATTATGCAGCTTAACCACAGCAATAGCAGCAGTTTTGCTGAATATGCAACAGTCTCCTCACCATATTTTGATGTGGGGATACAGAAGGAGGAGGCCATTTTGTTTCCAGTGCAAAAATTCTACAGGATTTGAGTGACATGGAAAAGACAGAGCCTGCTGAGGTCTATCCCAAGTCACACCTTTTGCTTGTATCTCTTAGATGTGCCCACATCAACCTGAACAGGAAAGTACAACAGATCTCAGACTTCTCCCTCCCATTGTTCCTCGGGACTGCAGTTCATTAACTACAAGAAATGCAGTTTCATTGCTGTGCATTAACCAATGACTTGCCTATTAGCACTGCTGTCTCCAGTCAAAGAATCATTTATGGAAAACAAGGGCAGAGGGAACAACATGCTTTGGCAGCTTGGAGATGATATGCCCAGAGCTTTAGACCCTCTGTCTTATATTTTTACGTTAAAGTATCACGAGATATTACCATATTTTTCATTATTATTTGTGGCACTAAATACTGCAGCACTCAGTGCCAGATGGCTAATATTCAGAATAAAAATACTGCGAGGCCAATCTTAGAAGGGCTCAATGAGAATCTAACAGCATGTATTCATCCTGCTTTCCTAATGCACACAGTTAAAATATTAGCAGACTCAAAATCTGGTTTTCCAATTTAGAAGAACAGTGTATTATAGAATTATCAGCATACAGATAGACATATATTTAAATATGTATGGATAAGGATTTTAATTTCTTGCCATTTTATTTGCATGTTTTAAGGGTCTTAATGTAACACATGGGAACCTCTTCTGTCTGTCTTTAGAAGGTTATTTTGACCAGCAGAGAAAACTAAACAGTTTCAAAATGCATCAGGAACAGAAGCAAAAAAACCTTTTTCTAGAAACTGTTATTGGTACAAAATACTTTTTTTTCTCCTTCTTTTTTAATATATAAACAGCTTGAGTCCTAAACTTAACCAGATGGAAACGTGCCTACAAAGAGTTGGATCTAATTCAGAAGAGACTGACAGCCAACAGATGAGCCAATTTAGACCATCCCATGCCAAAAATGGTCAATCATGTTATCTTATGTGTGACTCTGCTCTGGCAGATGCCAACTCTATCCAAACAACTTCAAGCATCTCTTTGGAAGACAGGATTATTTTACACATGCCTTAAAAAAAAAAAAAAAAAAAAATCATAATAATGCCTGATTCTTCTGGAAACATTCCACTTAGTTTCAGCATTTTCACAAGAGAATTTTATTAATTTATTTTAAGGATAGACCTGTTTTTTAGAGCCTCTTAACAGAGTAAATGCTTTTCAACCCAGCAAAGACTGATTAAAAAAAATATTAAATTGCAGTTCAGAGATTTAAATATTAATAAAAGCAAAGCTTTACACCTATGCAAACCAATTTAGCTTCTTTCTCAAGGCAAAATGTTTGCTTTCAGAACCACAAAGAAACACAATAGTAAGTACAGATTAAATGTGCCTCCTACATTCCTCATCATCTTCCCCAAAATTAAGTTTAAAGTTAAAATTAAAGGACATTTATGGGGAGTGATTATAACCAAAGCTTTTTTATTTTAATTGGTAATTCATAATCTCTCAATGATTTTCTTTTCCCTTCCAGAAGACATGTTGACAGATTTGCTGTTAATCTGCATCAGACTGCAACAGAGAAGGACCAACCTCCTCCTCCGTCTCCAGTGTAATGTACACACTCCCCCACCAAGGAATCTGCCACTGGTATGCTTGTTTTGGTTTTTTTTTTTTCATTCTCTTGCCTCAAATTTGAATAAGAATAGTCAAAAAAAAAAAAAAAAAAAAAAAAAAAGGGAAAAATCACTTATTCAGTTATTAGTCCATCCAAAGAGCACACAGGTATTCAATCCATTCTCCATCACATCACCTGTATTTAAGCCCTGTATCTGCTGTCAGCTTCATCTCTGTTTAAACTTATCTAAATGTTAGCCTCACACTACAGCCCTAGGTCTCAGGTGATGAGGTTCTTTTTTTCTCTCTGGTATATTGAAAGCTGCAGAAACCAGTGTAAACACTTGGTAGATCATCATCTTTCACAAAACACCTTGAAAGGCCGGGTTTAAAGAAGATTAACGTCTTCAAATCTATTGTTTCCAGAGAGAATAATGCAGGCTTTTCTCCCAAAGAAGAGGAGGGCAGCAGTTCTGCTAGATAGCCTGTGGTTTGGGTGTCTTCCTGACAATTGCACACAAAGTTGCAATTTCATTTTCTATTTGTACAGCAGGTAATTGCACTGCCTGTGTGAAGTAACCTTACCTCACACAGCATCAGGGAGCCAGGCAATTATCTGTAGAAGCTACAGCGAGGTCTCAGTTCCCAACCTTTTTGTAGTGTCTTTTGTGATGACAGTCTGAAGATTTCGAGTTCCACATGCATTAATCTAGACTGAAATCTAGACCTTTGGAGGGTTTTAGAGATCTTCCTTATAGAAAAAAATCCATATTCTCAGTTGTGTGATCATTTTCTGATGTTGTTCCTGCTTCTCTTCAAAAAAATGTGCAGGACAGAGAGCCTGGCTGTGGATGTTGACTTTGCACTTGAGACAACTCTCACAGAAAGGCTCAGTGACACACTGAAAAGGTTCATAAACAACATTCAGTTTTCAGCTGATGGAAACACCAGGGTTTGGGTAACTACACCCTGCTCACATCAAATTTCCCCTAACTAGTCCTATCTGGTTTGTAGATTATGTTGTTCATGTACCTTGGCAGGACCTTGGGCTCCACTCAAACAATTCAAAGATATTTCTGCTAATCATTACCGACTTCATATATTTTTGACACTTCCAGAAACAGAGTACCACATCAAATGGCATAATAGAGAATCATGAAATCCTTTAAACTGGAAAAGAACTTTAAGATCAAGTCCAATCATTAACCCAACACTACTGAGTGCACTGCTAAACCACGTCTCTCAGCACCATGTTTACATGTCATTTAAATCTCTCCAGGGATGGTGACTCTACCACTGCCCTAAGAAGCCTGTTCCAGGGATTAAGCACTCATTCAATGAAGAAATTGTTCCTAATGTCCAATCTAAACCTTCCCTGGCACAACCTGACACCATTTCCTCTTCTTGTGTCACTTCTTACTTGGGAGACCGATGCCCACCTGGATCCAACCTCCTTTCAGGCAGCTGTAGAGGGCAATGAGGTCTCCCTTCAGCATTCTCTACTCCAGGCTGAACAACCCCAGTTCCATCAGCCGCTTGTCACCAGACCTGTTCTCCAGACCTTTCACCAGCTGTGTTGCCCTTCTCTCGTATGGTCCAGCCTCTCAAGGTCCTTCTTGTAGTGAGGAGCCCAAAACTGAACCCAGTATGATATGCTGCAGACTGACCCACTAAGATCAATTTTTAGTCTACACTGGGGAGGACCTTCAAGATGACTCATCAGTAGGATTGGAAATGCTCTGTCCCAACCTGCCCCAAGGCTGGTGTGAAAGTCTGGATCCCTTGGAGAGAACCACAAGCTGCTGGAGAAGCTCTTGGAGACAATGGAAAGCTAACTTTTACCACCCAGGTGGGTTTGGGTTTCTAAAATAATTAGTTCATCAGTTTATGGACAGTTTAGTCCTTGAATAGAGCACCACTGTCTGAATTTAGTTGGCTATAGTGCAGCTACCTGGTAAACCAAGTTTTGTGTCTGTGCCAGCATTCTAATAGGTCCTAAAGCAACTTCAGTGATGAGGACTGTTAAGGACTAGTGTGCATTAAACCAAGTTGCCTACATAATATGTCTTAGGGGAAACTTTATTCCATTGAGAAGAACCACATACTTCCATCACTAGGCACAACAAACTAACCTAGCAAAGAATCTTGTAGGAAGACACAGCTCTTCTACTTGACTGACCACAATTAGACATCTTGCATATTCAAGACCTTCTACAGATAGATGACCTCTGAGTTTGCATCTCTTCTAACACTGCCCATTTCTTTTTAAATTGTTCTTGACTTGCTCTGAACCATAAAGCCATTAGTCTGTGTCCCCTTCCCACGCAGACAGCCCTGGTCACCTCAAAGCACTCACCAACAAGGATTCCATGAGGGTCCCCTCCTGTTCCCTGCAGAGTTCATAGGCTAAATATTTTTACTTATTTATCTCCTGCAGTCAGAGAGAAATAATCCAAGACCCCACCTGGAGTATTGTGGACAGTTCTGGAGCCCCCAACACAAGAACGACATCAAACTGTTGGAGCGAGTCAAGAGGGGGGCCACAAAGATTATCAGAGGGCTGGAGCAGCTCCGCTATGAGGACAGGCTATGAGAGTTGGGGCTCTTCAGCCTGGAGAAGGCTTCAAGGAGACCTTACAGTAGCCTTCCAGTATCTGAAGGGGACCTACAGGAGGGCTGAGGAGGGACTATTTACAAGGTCTTGTAATGACAGGACAAGGGGCAATGGGTTTAAACTGAGAGAGGGGAGATTCAGACTGGATTGTTAGGATGAAGTGAGGGTGGTGAGACACTGGAACAGGTTGCCCAGGGAGGTTGTGGCTGCTCCCTCCCTGGAGGTGTTCAAGGACAGGTTGCACAAGGCCTTGAGTAACCTGTACTAGTGGGAGGTGTCCCTGCCTGTGGCAGGGGGTTGGAACTAGATGATCTTTGAGGTCCCTTCCAACCTAACCCATTCTATGATTCTATTCTTTTTAGTCAAGTGTTAAGAATTGTGTTGTGGTCATTTCTTTAGAAGTTCACTTGAATGACACAGTGGAAAGTCCTGGAGGAAGACTTTTGGCTCCCACTTTGGAAGACAACTGCTCCATTTCCATTAAATACCACCTGCATCTCACTGCAGTCAATAGGAACAAACCCAAGCATGTTTAACAGATGTCACAAACAGTTCCCAGACTGTCACAGCTTTCCAACAGTTCTTAGTTGGTTGTTATTACAAGATCCCTGTAAGTTCCCAGCAAGCACTGCAGCCTCTTACTCTGCTCCTCACGTTTCGACTGGTGACGTGAGCTGTCAGACTGTAAACTCTAAGTTGTCAAATAGCTATAAATTTGCAGATTTAGTAAAAGAGCTTAACATTCCTTTGAGCAAAGTACTTAAGAGATGTATGCCATGGAATTTACAGTCTGTGAAAGTCTGCAGAGTTTTCTGGCTAGAACAGGAGCTCCATAGGACAGCTCAGATGTCACAAAAGCAGCTTTGGTCTAAGTCAGGCACTAGCCATTAGACATGAGCTTATGTTCCCACTGAATGAATTTCCTCAGAGACTTTAATACCAAAGTCTGAAACCAGCCATTTGTAGGATTTTCTTTGCTAGACACCTATTAGAAATCATTAGGACTTTTACTTCCTAGATCTTGACTGCTTTCCAGTACACTAAATACCAGCTAGAAAGTTTGGGGCCTTAAATTAAATCAAAACTCCCAAAACAGTCTACAGAAAACATTTTTGTCCATTTCTGAAGCTGACCATACACTGAAAAGCAGCTTCCTGTATTTCCCTTTGGTTTGCACAAGTGCTATTTGCATTTGGCTTGCCCTCAATTACTCCTGTGCTGTTTATCTTCTCAATATTGCCATCCACCTTCAGTGGTTTCC
The DNA here is from genome assembly GCA_013396675.1 of Eubucco bourcierii. Taxonomy (NCBI): domain Eukaryota; kingdom Metazoa; phylum Chordata; class Aves; order Piciformes; family Ramphastidae; genus Eubucco; species Eubucco bourcierii. The sequence continues at coordinate 161,287 of VWZE01017115.1, forward strand.
TGTTCCTCCTTTTATTAACTGTGGTCTCTGCGGTTTTATTTAGTGCTTAGGGCTTGATGGTGTGGCATGATGGCTTTATCTGCAGGAATTACGAGAAGATATAAAGTGTTTTAAACACTGCTGTGTGGATAAATACCTTCTAGACTGTGGCTGAGAGCCCTTGCATCATGCAAGTATCCAGCTAAGTCTGTTAGAATAACTATAGTGCACAAACCTATAACACAAAGGAAGTCTTAGAAAGCTTTGAGCAATCACTTTTGCGTACAAAATACTTTGTAACTTGAGAATCTAAGACCTGATGGAAATTCCAACCACCAGTTCTGCTGAGAGCACAGCTGAGGCAACAGCAACTGCTTGTAAAAAGCCCATTCTCACTTCCTGCACGCTGCTAGCAAGCACAGAAACCCTCTCATTCAGTAGGGCTGAATCTTGCCTACCCCAAGTGGTTTTAGCCATGGAGGAAAGTTTCTGTGGTCAGGTGAAGACTTCTGACATCAGCAGTCCCAGGGGACTGATAAGAAAGCATAAGGATGATGGAAGCCGAACGCAACTGCCTCCACCTCTTCCAGTGCTAAGCACCTGAAGACACATTTCACCAGATAGGTGTGATGCTCGTTGCAGCACCACTATGCAGGGCTGAAGAGTTCTGGTAAACACTAATCTTTGGTGGACGTAACATTCAAAATCATTCTTTCCACACTGCAAGAACTGTTTGCAGGTACCACTCTCTGCAATGCCACCTCTGACCATTTTGGAGGCTCTGCCACAATTTTGGTAACACACAGACACTACTGAACATCAGATGGCTCCACAACTCCAACAGCACATCAGCTACAGTGCACAAAAGCCAGCTCAGAGCAGGCTGTTAGCAGCTTCCCCATATTTCAGGCTACTTGCCTGCCCAACTGGAATAAGCAGACACCGTAGCAGAAAGGTTTCATAGAGCAAGCCTCTCCCCACAAGAGAGCTGCTACATGAGAGGTCTACAGGCAGCACAAGGGTCTTCATTGTGCGGTGTCCCATTCGCCGAGGTCACCTGGTAAGGTCCTTTGGAAGACAGCACTTCCCCACAACATATGAGGGGGAAAGGGCCCAGAGCTAAGACAGAAGCTGCCAATGTCCCTTTGATTTCATAGACAGGAAATATTTCAGACAGGATTACAGCAGAATTGCAGCCCAGACACAGAGCAAAGTGAGGTGATGTTTAAGATCAGCCCGTGTGCAAAGCTGCAAAGAGAACTCCTGCAAGCACTGGCTGGGATAAGCATTCAAAGTTTGCAGCTAGGGGATTGAACTTAGAAATTTTTCCGTCCCCACTAACCCAAACTCACCTCTCTGAATTCCTCTTCGATATTTATATTTAAATACTGTAACATACCAGTTTTTAAAAACTCTCTGCATTGTACAACTGAAGGTCATTCATTTACTTTTACCCTAGAAACTGAAGAAACCATTTGCTCAGGCAAATGACATTTTCAGTGCCATCTATCACACTCTACAGTCACATCACATACCACTAAATGTTAATCAATTCCCTCCACACTCTAAAAATTAAACTTTGGGTTCTCCCTAATACAGCTTTTCAGGTTGCAAGTTTTACAGATTGCTACCAGTCTTCACTTCACACAGTTCTCAGACATGTCCATGTACTTCATACATGCAGGGAACTTTGGATTCGATCACATTGTGATCCTCTGCAATCTGCTGTGGGTGACTCTGCTTTCGCAAGAGGCTTGGACAGTTGGATCTTCAAAGGTCCCTTCCAATACTCACCATGCTGGGATTCTCTGATTAAAAAGACTAAAGTCTGTCAAACATCTTTTTCTTCTAAATGCTCCAGGGATACACCATGCTACTACACAGCCTGGGGGAGAGCTGGACAGTAGAGAGGCATTCATCTGCATTCATCACACCAGCTGATGAATGGTTCCCCAGGTGAGTGGTAGTATGTAACTACTTTGCATTTTAGTTGTTTACTTGCTAGCATTTAATAAGCTGTTGCTCAGAGCTTCCTTCCCATTGAGGCCTTACTATCCCTAGGTCCAAACTCATTAACAGCAAATCCTTACACAGGTTTTGAAAGAAACTGATGGGAAGTTTGCACAAGGCAGAAGGAACAACTGCATCCTAAAACACTTTTGCCTTTTGCTCTCCCCCTCCCTTGTGTCCTGCCAAATACCCTAGATTACTTGAATCACAGAACAGTAACAGTAGCAACAAGCCATGTCACTCACCACCTCTCATAAGCTCTGCTCTTCCCAGAACATATTCCCTGCTCGTTATGGTCAGTACACCCCATCTTTTGCCCATTTCATAATTCATGCATCAGCTGTGCTTGAAATGTTCACTTCAAATTACAGGCTGACCTTCACATTCCACTTTAACCAGTGTAAAATAGAAACTTTCCATCTTTTCAACCTCCACTTCTACAAATATTTGTTGGTGCACACACAAGGCCAGGAAAATCGTCAGAAGACAATTGCAGAGTACTTTACCAGGTATTCAAAGGACACAACACCAGCTGGTATATTGTCTTTCAACCTGTTTTTTATCTCTCCCTAACGGAAAGGAAGAATATTCTCTTCTTTTCCCCCTCTCCAGGATAAGGTTGATAGCTTTACAAGACACATTTTAAGTTGGTGTGACATAAATGCTTTACTTGACAATTTCATAAAGAGCTACAAAGCATCAAGGACTGGAAATGAAATGTGGAGGAGCTGTCACGTTAGTCTTTCAACTTGGGGGATGCTATTTTAAATTCACCCTAAGACACCAGTAAAAATGCATTTTTCCTCTTCTTTTCAAATTAATAAATCCACTGTGCAGCTCAGTACAATTGGCACTTCTCATCTGAGAGATCCTGTGCTGAAACACTGAGGTGACTGTGGTCACATGCAGGAAACTTGCACAGCAGCTCTAAGAATTCTGAGATTTAATTATGCACATGAAGCCTATCCCACCAGCCCTGCTTTCACAGGTGCCCAGTGACTCCAAAGAAAGTTAATCATCATCTACTCTCATGGGAAATGCCTGAAAGTCAACTAAGAAGGTATCTTTAGCCTAGGACACAGTTTGCTGGTATATCTAGCAATACATCATGCAGACCATCACAGATCACAAGTGCTTTGAGGACAGGCTGAGACAGCTGAGGTTGTCCAGTCTGGAGAAGAGAAGGTTCCAGATCTATGTTTTGCAGTCCAACCCCACCTGCAACTAGAGCAGGTTGCTCAGAGCTTCAAACGTCCTGATGGGCAATGGTTTCAGGGATGGGGCATCTACCACCTATCTGGGCATCTTGGGCCAGGGTCTCACCACCCTCAGCATAAAACATTTCTTTCATGTCTCCAGACTGAATTTCCCTTTTTCAGTTCAAACCATCACCCCTCGTACTGTTACAATAGGCTCCACTCAAAAGTCTGTCCTCGGCTTCCTGACTGCCCCCTCGAAGTCCTGAAAGACCATCGGAAAGTCTCCCTGAAGACTTCTCTCCAGGCTGAGCAACCTCAACTCTCTCAGCGATGTGAAAATTCTTAAACCAGACCTACTGCTGTTCACAAGTTGAGAGTTTACATTTATAAAATGCTGAAGTTTAAAGTAAGAACCAGTCAAAGTTTTTCTTGATGTGTTTTGATGTGTCATTCTCATCAGCATGACTCATCCAATATGAGTGCTCTTCATGTTTTTGCAGCTCCACACACTCAAAGTTAAATGAAAGTCAAGTGGGGACAGAATTTAGGTGCACTCTTTGAACTGACCTCTCTGATCCGTCACCTGGAATGTCTTTTCCTTACGCTAAGCCACGTCCCCATCATTTCTGACCAGCTTCACTGTCGTTACCAAGCTCCTCATCCATTGTTTTTGCTGAAAAGGCTCACCCCAAGCTTCTCGGAGCTCCCACAGCTCTTAGTAGGACCACTGCTCTTCACTGTCCATACCAGTAACTGTATGCCCCTGCAAAAAAGCTGGAAGAGCAATTTTGACAGGACACCCATTTCTATTCACAAAGAGATGTCTTTTATTTTGTAATCATTAACTCCACACTAAGGAACATCAGGAGTCAGGGGAGAAGTCTTCCAGCAGGATATTTATACATATTTCTGTGGTTCCTGAACATTGTCATCTCCCTGTACAATGGGAACTTACACATTTTCATTCTGAAAAGGAACTTGAACATCATTTCAGTGCTAAGAGAGGCAAGTAACTACTCATCCATGTAACAGAAGTGCTGAGGGTAAACTGAGGGATCAGCTGCAAACAGCAAGTTACAAACATCCATTTGTGGAAGCAAAACAACCTCCTCACCAGCCACTAATTAAGATTTCTAACTTAGAGGTGAGAAGAACCCTAAACCTCTGTTCCATTCTCATGAGACTCCACCTGCAGTGCTGTGTCCATCTCTGGAGCCACCAAGACAAGACAAACATGGAATGGTTAGAGCAAGTCCCTTCCAACATAAAAAAAAAAAATTCTATGGTTCTATGAATAGCCAAAATTTGTGTGTTTTGTCTTCAGGCCTTGTGCCTAGTAACTTTTTACATGGGAAATACAGTTAAACTCTGTAAGTTTATCATTAGTAGATAAACACTGCAAGGAGCAGCCTCTTGTTCACAAACATACTTCCTTTTAAAACAGAAAATGAAAAGAAAAAAATAATTAAATGGCTTTTTCCACTCTAATATTGCAGACAAAGATTTTATCATGTTAGTAGATGGCTGGCTTGAATTGTGAAAAACCACCAGCTATAAGTCCAGAATATGGAAAGCTGCTAGTTAGAAAAGTGATGTTCCAGATTGCAGGGGAGCAGAATTACCAATATGCACTGAGGCTGGCAAAGAGCTCCAAAATAGACCTATTTGTGGTAAGGCAGTGTAAAGTCACAGACACTGTCCTAGAAGCCAGTGCACTGCACCGAGTCCCACCACAGTCAGGACTGCCATTCAGCATTTTAAATCTCTCCTTTAATTGGTGACACTTTGGAGTCATAATGTATCAATAATCATAGAATTGTTTTGGTTCAAAAAGACCTTTAAGACCATCAAGTCCAACCACCGACCTAACACCACCATGGCCACAAAATCACATACCAAAGTGCCATGTCCACACATCTCTCAAACACCTCCAGGCCTGACCACTCTTGCAGGAAATAAATTGTTTCTAATACCCAACCTAAACCTCCTCGGCACAATTTCAGGCCATTTCCTCTCATTCCACCACCCACATCACTACATCCATCTTTTAAAACAATAAAACCAAAAAGAGAGCACAAAAAGTTTTACTCTCTAGCAGCTCACAAAATGTAACTCAGCATTTTGCTCTTGTATCTCTTTGACAGAGCTGAGGCAGCAGAGGGTCCTGCTCACTCACAACTTGTCAGCCACACTAGGACCTTTTCAGCTTTTAGAGGAAGTTTGTCCCATTTAACTTGGGAAAATAATGGTAAGAGCAAACCCTTTTGTCTCTCATCAGTAAAGATGCCTTTTATCGCCTCCTCCTGTTCTCCGTTTATTGTGTGTAGCTGCTAAAGTGGCGCAGTCCGTTACTGTAACCCGTGCCTTAGAAGCATGCAGGCAAGCAGAGAGACCACCCCTTCAAACAAAGTCCCAAACTCTGGAATGCTTATCTAGCAACAGACTCCATCTCCAGAAACTCACTGCAACTCTTCACAGCAAAATTTTTACTCTACAACTGGCCTCTGCTTTTAGTAGCTGCCTTTGTTAAGGGCTACCTCCCCTCATTCTGTTAGCTCAAAGCTGGACAAAACTGCAGTGCCTTGACTGGCATCAAAACTGATGGCAGAGGTTGCTGATGGCAACACAGCTGTAGCGAACTCTTCACAGATTTCAAGAAACAGGAATTATTTGTGATATTTACTACCAGAAAACGAGCCTATTTCCAAACCTGCCATGCCCAGAGGACTTGCAGAGTCCATCCCCAGTGATAAATGCATCAGCTTTGTACAATCACTTGTTCATCTGCAAACTTCCCTTCCCCAAATCAATCAAATTTGGGACTAGAATGGCTTTTGCTTTCAGACGGTGAAGATCACACCAGCTCCTGCACTCTCTGCAGACAATTACCAGCATGCTGAAGCCCTGCAACACAAAACTGTTCACTGAGGAAAAATCTTCAGCTTTCAGCCCAGTGACATTTCTAACCCTTATGCCAAAAGAGAAAGGAAACTTCAGGACTGAAATATGCTCATTTTCAGCCTTTGCACATGATCTGCTGCAAGCAACAGCAGAGAAATTATTTACTTCCAACCACCAGCTCCTGCAGGGTGGGGAGAGACTAGGGAAGGACAAGGCATGGGTTGGGTTTTTATTAGCCACAGAACAGGAAAGGGAGATGCCTGAGAAAAAGACTTTTGAATAAACCTTTGCTAACTGTTTCTGGCAGTTCAGAGATAACTGCACCTTGAAAGCCAACCTTACCACTGTCGGAAACTAAAAATGAGACAATTAGTGAAAATAAAAGGAAGATGGTAAGCTAGAAGAATTCTGAGCTGCCACCACAGTAACAAGGCTTCACTTTGCTTCTGCACTCCAAGAATGAAAATAAAAGTTCCTCCATTTGCTACACTTTAAACTGGAGATTGATGGCAGATTGGGTTGGTTTTTTTTCCACCCATGATTTTAATACAGCTAAAATGAGTTTCTAACAGAAAAGACAGCAAAGGTTTCACCCCCTTTAAATGAGTTCCTATGTTTAGTTACAGGGGAAAGTATAACACCAAAAAACAAACACTGTTTGCACCTAAATTTCCAGCAGCACTGAATTCAGTGCTTTGCTAGTGCCCACACTGAGAAATCTTGCATCTGATTTACAACCATAATTACAGTGTAGTTATACTGGTAAAATTCCCCAGGAAAAAAAAAAAAAGGAAAAAAAAGTTATTTTTCAACATCCAAGAGAAAGATTTTTATTTTTAATTTCAACACGGAGAATTACACCAGAATAACCAGATATGGTAGATTTCCCTGAGGAGATAAGGTCTGAAACTACAGTCTTGTACACCAGGTGCCCACCAAAGCCACGGTCACTTGCCTCCTCAGCCAGACAGGGGAGAGAAAATACAAGGAAAGGTTCCTGTATCAAAATGAGGACAGGAAGAGATCACTCAGCAATGACCCATCATGGGCAAAACAGACACAACTCGAGGGAAAATTACTTTATTGCCAATTAGAAGTCAGAGCAGAGTAATGAGAAATAAAACCAAATCTTAAACCACCTTTCCCCCCCATCCCATTCTTCTTCTCAGGCTCAACTTCACTCCCAAATTCTCTGCCTCCCCCTCTAAGCAGTGCAGGGGGATGGGGAATTGGAGCTGTGGTCAGGTCATCACATGCTGGTTTTGCCCCTTCTTTCTCCTCATACTCTTCCCCTGTTCCAGCGTGGGGTCCCTCCCACAGAAAACAGTCCTCCATGAACTTCTTCAGCATGGGTCCTTCTGACAGGCTGAAGCTTTTCATGAACTGCACCTGTGTATGCCCCTTCCATGGGGCATAGTCCTTCAGTAACAGACCACTCCAGTGTCAGCTACCCACTGGGTCCCAGCCTCCTTTGGGTACATCCAGTTGCTCAGGTGTGAGATCTTCCACGTGCTGCAGGTGGGTATCTGCTCCACCATGGACCTCCATGGGCTGCAGGTGGACAGCCTGCCTCACCATGGGTTTCACCATGGACTACAGGAGAATCTTTGCTCTGGTGTCTGGAGGACCTCATCCTCCTCCTTCATTGACCTTGGTAACTGCAGAGTTGTTTCTCTCACGTCTTTACTCTTCTAACTGCTTCTGCATTTCCCCCCACACACCTTAAATAAGTTATCCCAGAGGTGCCACCACTGTCACTGAGGGGCTCAGCCTTGGCCAGTGGTAGGTTCATCTTGGAAATGACTGGCGATAGCTCTGTCAGACATGGTAAAAGCTTCTGGCAGCTTCTTACAGAAACCACCCCTGAAGGCCCCCTGCCACACAAACCCATTCAGAGAGCCTGAGGTTTTTTGACACTGAAGAAGTTCTGACTATTGAAATGAGGAGATGATTATTGCAAGGCTTTCCACATTATTCAGGTCATTTTCTCATACATTAATGACATAATAGAAATTTATGGAAGGCTTTATTGAATCTTAATTGCTCCCTAAGACCATGACTGAAATAGAAATCGTGACTGCATTCTGCATTGACTGCTACAGCAGATGCTGAGGATACAGAATCCTGAATTCAGGTTCTTTCCTTTAAGGGAAACTACCAATTCTTCCTATTTACACACCATGTTTTCCGTCAAGTCACACAATACTTTGTCAACTTCAAATTTTTGCCAGCTCTTAAAAAATACTGTTAGCTAGTAGGCTAATATCCACATATTCCTGATAAGCTCCCTGTGAAAGTTATTTGGGAAGGGTGAGATGGATAACTCCAATATTTAGTTTGCTACTAGAAGGCTCTAATCTTTCCTTGAAGGCTTTTCTTATTTTTTACAAGGAAGAACATTTTAAACCAGACCACCACTGAAGAATTTAAATTGCACCTTCCTCACTAGCAAATGAGCTCAAAGTAGCCCAGTTACAATTAAAACATGACATCTTTATCACCCATTAATGATGAGAAATACTGTAAGTCAAGGACAAATCTGTTTACAATTTAATAATCCACCTCAAGCAACTACCCAGGAGAATTTACCAATGCCTAAAACATTGCCATAAATTATACTCCTAGTGGAGAAGTCTGAAGTTTTTGACACAGCTCAGCTCTTGGAGATGCCACTGAATATTAGAGATTTCTAAATATGCAAAAATAGAACTCCTTTGGTTGAAATTATGTCCCTCTGAGAAACTGGAAAACCCAAAAACTGCAAAACCCAGGAAAAGTTTTTGAAGGCTGACTTAAAAACAAGAGCTGCACTCCAGTGTAATCTTGTGCATTTGTAACCTGTTCTAGAAGACAGATGCAGGACCATGTTTAGCAGGAACAGTTTCCACAGCCTTTCACACTGTTGCTGATTTCTTCTTCTAGTTTCTTCCTTTCCTCCTCTTTGGACATCCGGGTGTTTCTCTCTTCCCAGCTGGGATTGTTGTGACTATTCAGTACTTTGCTGCTCTGTGTGTGCCACATCTCATAATAAAGGTTATTAGGACTTGCAAGGAGATCTGAATGTCTACCACGCTCCACAACTTTACCCTGCAAGACAAGGAGAGTCAGTCAGTCACCAACATCACCAGACCTTTTGCAGCATACCAACCAAACGTGTTTAGCTGTGCTTGGCAACAAACTCATTGACACTAAGGGGCTAAAAGAAAAGAGCACACAGAGATTTGTACTAGAGCTCTCACCACAAGAAGGACATTAACCTGGTTTGAGCAGTTATGGAGAAGGTCAGGCTGAGAGAGCTGGGCCTTGTTCAGCCTGGAGAAAAGAAGGCTCCAGAGAGACCTGCTGGCCTTTCAGGATTTTAAGGTTAGACCACTCAGAAAGCTGGGGACAGATTTTTGAGCAGGGCCTGTTGTGACAGGACAAGGAGTGATGGGTTGGAATTAAAAAATGGAAATTCAGTCTGGAGAGGTGGAAGAAATTTTCTTAGTTTGAGGGTGGTGAGAGTCTGGCCCAGGTTGCCCAGAGAGGTGGAAGCTGCCCCATCCCTGGAACCATTCCAGGTCAGGTTGTTTGTTGCTCTAGTTGCAGATGTCCCTGCTGACTGCAGGGGGTTGGCCTAGATGAGCCTTAAAGGTCCCTCCGAACCCAAGCCATTCTGTGACTGTATGATTCAAAAAGCCAGACTCATCTCTTCACTCTGAGGTACACTTCTACATTCACAGACACCAAATTACCATAATGTATTCATCCTCCAGATCTTCTGTCTTTTGGGAAAAGACAGTGTTAGATGGACAACTACATGGATTTTATATTAGCTCTAAATTCTCATCTACAATTAAATCTACCTCCTTGTGACAGCTGCAGATGAACATGCTGGGAAAAAAATTTCATCTTGTCACTTCTATTACCAGTCATGCTGGTGGAATCTGAACAAACAAGACACTTGACCAACATCACTGAAGAATTTACTTACACTTTCCAGTGGTTAGAGACTACATGTCCTGGTCTGAGCTAGACCAGAACTAATTCTCTTCAGAGTTTGGATTTCTCAGTTCAGGCTCTGCTCAATGAGACATTTTCTGAAGTTCAGGGCAGGTTTGCACAGCCAGGCATTGCTTCTAGCAGGGAGAAGCTGATGGGGAGAGCTCCTGCCAAGGGCTGGGCTGCAGAAAGACCCTGGCTTGGCCTTGCCACATCAAGGGCATTGCCACATCTTGTGCCCCACCTTGGAGTGCAGGAAGGACTGCACCTGCTGTGAGGGCAGGTGACCCTCAATTGATCAACAGAGAAGTCCATTCCACGGATGCCATCTTCAGGAGAAAGCTGAAGGGTCATCAGAGTCAAGCCTCCTCTTCATTGACTGGTGTCCAAGGAAGACTCTGTCCCTTCCACCTTCCAACCCTGTGTTCCAAAATCCAGTTCCTGAATCTGGTTCCCATCTGTTATGGATTCTGGTCTGGGACTTGCTCAGTGCCTGTCCCTGGGATCAGTGGTGCCAATGATGACCTCACTGCCATCAGGGATTGGGTTCCATGTTAGTTTGTGTCTCTCTGTCTCTATTTCATGGGATTACTCTCCTCTCTATGCCAGCTGATTTAGTTTCTTTCCCAGCCCATCAGCCTCTCTCCCTTCTTCCCCTTGGGCATGCAGAGGGGCACATGGGGAGCCTCTGACACTCATGTAGTTGCTGGCCCAGCTTCAACTCTTGACACCACGCATTTGAACTATGGCTTCTTGTTTGGTGGGGGTTTTTCAGTAGCTCTTAAATGCTCATCAAAACTGTAACTGCTCTGTTCAGCTTCACAGCATGAAGACCAATATCATTAGTTTACTCACGAATTATTCTGATTTTGCCTAGGCTAAGATGGCAGAATTGTGATGTCCCTGTGTCCACTGTTAAACAAACCCAGTCACCATCACCTCACCTCCACACCACAGCTCTGTTTATCTGGTTCTAGCACACTGCTGATCAGTCAAGCTGGAACAACAAGAGGCACCTTTCTGCTGAGCAAAGGATGCATCACAAAGCAGTCAGGCACCCCAAGCACTGCACTGCCTGCCTTGCTCATTCACAGTCTTTGTTTCATCACCCCCACTCAGGGAAGCGAGTGCCCTGCCTGGTTTACAGCTTCAGGTTGTGCTTTTATTTGCAATTTAACAGTTACACCCTAACACAAAACACACTTTTAGCAAGCTGTGAAATCCTGCCTTGAAAACAAAGAGTTGCAGATTGTCTTGTAACATGTTAAAAAAACCCACAAAACACTTGCAAGACGTTTTACTGTGAAGTTACAGAAAAGATACACCTTGGGAAGTGATTCTGCAGCCAAAGCTGAACAGACAAGCTGATCAGAAACAAATCAAAACTCCACAGAGCAGCAGGGGTGGTTTATTCCACTGCTTCATTTCTGAGCTGGAAGAGACCTTCAACCTAACACCATCGTGGCCATTAAACCATGTCCCAGAGTGCCATCTCCACACAATTCTTGAACACCTCCAGGCATGGTGACTTCACCACCTCCCTGGGCAGCCAGTTCCAATGTCTACCACTTTTCCAGTCAAGACATTTTTCCTAATATCCAATTTAAACCTCCCCTGGCACAATTTCAGGCCATTTTCTCTGATTCTATCACCTGATACTAGGGAGAAGAGACCAAGCCCCACCTCACTGCAACATTCTTTTGGAGTTGTAGAGAGCAATGAGGTCTCAGTTTTCTCATCCAGACTAAGCAACCCCAATTCCCTCAACTGCTCCTCGTAAGACTTGTTCTCTAGACCCTTCACCACTTTTGTTGCCCTTCATATGGAAGTTAAAATTTGTACAGCAAAAATAGTTCTGAATGTCAGCATTTCAGGAGATTTTGTTCTGATTCCTCAAGAAATCTTTAACATACTGTAAGAATAATGTATTTTCTCTTAGATATGCATATTTTAGTCACTAAATACACCTATGATCACAAGCATATAAATAGCAACTGAAAAAAACCCGAATCCAGAGATAAATTTAACTTCTATTATCAGCAGATTAGAGCACTAGATTTTCAGCACTGTCAGTTAAAAACCTATGAAGGTATAACAAGGACGTGTTTATTTCAAATCTATAGCCAGACAGGGGTAATAGAGAAGAGAATGGACTTAGGAGAGACTGAATATGAGGTAATAGCTGAATAGTGATATTAGTAAATCAAGTCTTGAAACTTTTTTTTTTTCTTAGAAGCCCACAGAAAGGGAATAATCACACTTTTCTCCAGGTACAATAGAGAACAGTGCCCAGATTTATCACATAATTAGAGTGAACAATCCTACAACAGTTTTATCTGCATGGAAACAGAACACACTGTCCTCTCTCCTTCTATTGAAAGAAAAATAAACAATGGGTGTATGTGAAAAACAGACACTCACTGAGAATGAGACAGAAATTGGGGAACACAGGAGGAAACCTGATCTGACAGAAACATGGAGCAGATGGGATAAAAAAAGTACAACATGAAGCCAGAGTGACGATTCAAATCTGTCATAATCCAGATCAGGAACATGTAACTAAATGAATCCCCAAAGCCCAGCATGGTGGGGTTGGACCTCTGAAGCTCACGTAATCCAACCTCCCTGCTAAAGAAAAGGCACCAGAGCAGGTTGCACAGGATCACAATGTCCAGATAGGTTTGGAATCTCTCTAGAGGAGACTCTACAACCTCTCTGGGCAGCCTGCTACACAGCTCCAGCACCCTCACACCAAAGAATTTTCTCCTCTTCAGATGGAACCTCCTGGGTTCCAGTTTGTGCCCACTGTCCCTTGTCCTGTTACTGGGCACCACTGAAAAAGGTCTGTCTCCATCCTCTTTCCCCACATCTTTTAGCTTTTGCTGAGGTTGCTCTTCTCCGGGTAAAAAGGTCTCTCAGCCTTTCTGCCCCACATAGTCCACTGGACTCTCTCCAGTAGTTCCCTATGTCTTTTGAACTGGAGAGCCCAGAACTGGACCCAATACTCCTGATGTGCCCTCCCTAGGCCAGAGTAGAGGGGCAGGAGTACCTCCCTCAACCTGTTGTTCACAGTCTTCTGAGCACACCTCAAGAGATCATTGGTCTTCTTGGCTACAAGGGCACATTGCTGGTTCACGGTGAACTTACCCACCAGAATTTGCCTGTATGTTGAACAAAACTCGACCCACTTCTGATTGTGACCTTTTGAACTCTTTCTTTCAGCCAGTTCTCAATTCAACTCACTGTCCACTCACCCAATATGTGCCTTCCTAAGCTTCCCTGTGTGATGTTGTGGGAGACAGTGTCCAAAGCCTTGCTGAATTATGCAAGTGAAGTAAAACCACAACACACAAGAAAGTCTCACATCCCAAACTTTTGCAACTGATAAAACTGTTAGCTGCAAAGAAGAGCAACACAGAGCAAAGCTTGGCCTAGAATTTCCTAAGGTTGTTCATTTCCAAAAAAAGACCTTTCAGGAGCTTGGTGGGAGTGTAATACTTGAAAATGGACACATAGAGTCTAAACCAGACACTGACATGATGTGAAAATTACACATCACCAGGTGATGACCTCACCTTGTCCAGTACAATGATTTCATCTGCATCAACTACTGTGGACAGCCTGTGAGCAATGAAAACTGAGGTCCGGTGCTTCACCATGGCCCTCATGGCACTGAGGATGTTCTGCAGGATTAAGAGAGAGACAAAAATCTTAGACATTCTTGGGTGGTCTAAAGAGATGAAATGCTGTCTGGAAACAAGCAAGTTACTGTAAATCAGATCTGAAAAGCATCTCTAGCACTGGTCTATGAGATACAGCTATGAGGAGAGACAGAAAAAAACAGAAGAATCCCAAGCAGACTCTGATGAAGTACTTCAAACTGCAGAAAACCCAACCAACCTCATATTGATAGAAAACAGCTCAAGGAACACAGAGAGAGAAGTGTGACTTGATTTCAGGACAAACTTTCCCGCATCACCATATTACAATAGCAGTAAAGACATCTGAAAATTACATATCATCATCAAACTTCCCAATTACTGAAAGTGAAAGTAAAAATCATGCTGATGTGGAATATGGAGTTAAAGCAATCATAGGAATTATCATTATTTTCTTCCTTTCTTCCTTCCCCCTGCCTCCTTTTCTCTTTCTTTCCTCCCTTCCTTTCCCCTGCTGTCTTCCGCCTTCCCAAAGCACACTCAGATCCAAGCAGTGCTAATTGGGACTTGGTGCCCTGGCTACAAGAAGTGCAACATAGCACTCCCCTTCTCCTCCTGCGCACCCTCTGCCAGAAAACATCTTCATTACCAGAGATACTTCTGTGGAAAGGACTCATTTTCACTTGCTGCCTTGAAAGAGCAGCTCTGCTCTGAACCTCCAGCTTTGCTTATGGCTCTTGCAATAAGTACATCAAAACAGAAGAGAGAAAGAATCAAAGTCAAGTTCTGCAGAACTGGGTGTTAGAAACATTTCTGTCCCAATGGGGACCTGGGCTACTGTTGAATGCTGCACTATAGAGGTGTGCAGTTTGGACTCAGATTTGTGTCTGGAAAATGAAAGTAATTTAGTGATCACAGGTCAATAAATTTGCTCAATAATCTGCATAAGCGAACACAAACATAGCTCAAGCTCTAGGTTTTGATGATATTAGTTTGTGAAATTACTGCTGCTGTTGAGAGTCAAGTGTTTAAGCAAAGATATGGTTATGCAGCCTGATGCAGTTACTGTGGCAGTGTCATGACATCAATGTCACAACACTCTGATGTTCCACAGCCCTTCCTGTGAAAGGAATACAAATTACTGCAGGTTACACCTCCCCGATTTGCATCCTCAAAAGATGCTGCACAATCACCAAGAGGTTTTCTCTTCTGCGTGATGTCACCATTATTTTTAAGACATTTTTGATGAGTGCTACATGTCATCTAAACCACCTTTCAAAGTGGTTGGAAAGGTTCACACTTCATGGTCACATGAGGTACATGAACAGTTTCAGGAGATGAAGGTTAATGGTGAATGGGACATCGAGAGTGTAAAAGAGAAAACACGCTCAGGGACAGAGCTGGTGTTCATCACTGTGTCTGAATACTCAGTATCTCTGTTCTGGCCTTTAGGACAAGGGACTAAGGCACAGGATTTCTTAATACCACCACCAGGAAATCATGAGAGTAACCAGGTGAAAAGAACAGAATCCTTTCTGAGAGGAAAAGAAAGAAAAAGCATCAGAGTTAGACATCATTACACCAGTTAAGGTTCAGATTATTTTTTTTATTACCTCTTCTGTAATTGAATCTAATGATGATGTGGCTTCATCATAGAGAAAAATAAGTGGCTCCTTTAACATTGCTCTAGCAATTGCAACTCTTTGCTTTTCTCCTCCTGAACAGGGGGAAAGGAAATAGAAAATACAAAGTTACAATCATGCTATTCAAAATTCAACACCAGACATCACACTGGAACGGGCTGCCCAGGGAGGTTGTTGATGTCCCCTCCCTGGAAGTGTTAAGGTCAGGTTGGATGGGTCCTTGAGCAACTTGGTCTAGTTGAAGAAGTCGCTTGTCCATAGCATGGAGGCTGGAACTAGATGATGTTTAAGTCCCTTCCAACCTGAGCCATTCTGTAATTCTGATTGCTTTGGTTGTTGCCTCTTTTTGCTTTTTAATATCCATCATAGTTGTTACTGATAAAGGTCTGCACATGTTACATAAGGTAGCACATGATTTCTGCTCCTTGATTCAAGACTGATCGCCCCTTTAGAAAAGGACAGAGCATTATTCTGTAGATGCTACAAGGCAGGAGCCTCATACAGGTTACTAAGGATGAGGTGCAGTATGTAACTCACTCTATACACCAGAGAGTATAAGCTTGTTCACCTGGTGTAAGCTGTACCCCATGCAGTAACTCCACACACATCCACCCTGGTTTCTCTCACAAATAAACACTGCTTTGCCCATGCTGCTGTTTTCGATTTCACACACCTTGCACACACATTTTTTCTCTCAAGTCTCTCCTTGAAATTAATCTTTTCCTCCATAATGGCTCAGATTTAAAGTGTCACAGAATCACAGAACCATAGAACTGTTGAAGTTGGAAGAGACCTTTGGGATCAACAAGTCCAGCCACTCGTCTAGAGCTCACAATTTCATCACTATTGCTAAGCTACTGCCACTAAACCACATCCCTCAGCACCACATCCACAACCTTTTAAATACCTCCAGGGACGGTGATTCCATCACCTCCTCGGGCAGCCTGTTCCAGTGCCTAAGAACCCTTTCTGGGAAGAAATGTTTCCTAATACCCAACCCAAAACTCCCTTGAGTCAACTTTAAACTATTTCTTCTTGTCCTGTCAATTGCTGCATGTGAAAAGAGACCCCAACCTCCTTGGAAGTAGTTGTAGAGAGTGATGAGGTCTCCTCTCAGCCTCCTTTTCTGAAAAATACCACAGTTTTAACTGGCAGATTTCACTAAAGAATCAGAGAATATCTTAGGGTGGAAGAGACCTTCAATATCATGCAGCCCAACCTTTGACCCAGCACTGCAGGGTCAGCACTAAACCGTGTTTCTAAGCACCGGGTCCACATGCAGTTTAAACACCTCTAGTGATGGTGACTCCACCACTGCCCTTGTACTAAAAACCACCTTCATTATGCAATCTACTGCCTGTTGGTTCCTGATGTAACCCAGTTTGAAGCTAGTTTCATTCCTTCACAATTCTTACAGCCAACATTTACTCCAGAATAACTGAGGACAACTCTCACAGACAGGAAAACAGGTGCATTTGGGAACTTAAAATCTGCTAAACATTTGGTATGCAACACAAACACTTTGTGCACTTGTCCTCCTTCGTTTCATTCAAGACTTCAAAACATTCCATTTAATACCACTATATCCTTGCTAATGTTCCATTCCTATCAGGAGAGAACACGCTTTAATAAACCATTTAAAAGGCTGATAATCATGCTGCAGTTCACATTTTCAACTGTCTTTGGCAGAACTCAGTGGCAATTAGAACTGTACAATTTGCTCAGTCTATTTTAATACACTCTCCTCTTTTTCTCCTTTAAAGCACATTCCAAACTCTCAGTTTGACAGTATCCCTGTCTGAAAGACACACTGCAATAACAAAATCCAAGGTCTTTCCTTACTTCGGTAACATACCAACTTGCTTCATGTTCTTCCCCATTCATATTTAGGGTAGCAGCAGGTTAATTGTTTCATTAACAAAATCAGGCATCTGGGGCTGCTACCACCCACTGAAATGGATTCTACTTGAAAAAGCCAAAATAACTTTGTTTTTCTTATTTAATCGATGAATCAATCAATCACCAAGACCATTTTCTAATGTCTAATCTAAACCTCCCCTGGTGCAACCTTAGGCCACTCTCATCCTGTCACTTGGCACTTGGGAGAAGGGACCAATACCCACCTGGATCCAATCTCCTTTCACGAAGTTAAGAGCCAAAAGGTCTCTCCTCAGCCTCCTTTTCTCCAAGTTAAACAACCCTGTCTTCCTCAGCTCCTCCCCACAAAACCTGTTTTTCAGGCCCTTCACCAGCTTTGCCACCTTTCTCTGGGCTCACTCCAACAATGTGTCTGCTGCAGAACCTACCTGAGAGCTTGAGTCCTCGTTCCCCAACTTGAGTGTTGTAACCATTTGGCATTCGAAGAATGGCCTCGTGGATTCCTGCCAGCTTTGCCACCGCATGCACCTCTTCTGGAGTGGCACCGATATTGCCGTAGAGCAGGTTGTAGTAGATAGTATTGTGGAAGAGAACAGCATCCTACAGGTAGGGAGAGATTAAGTTAGATGAGAAACCACAAACAAGAGTAAAAAAACTGTCCCAAATCCATGAAAGAAGTAAGCACAGAATAGTTTATATTTTTCTATAAAGCCTGAAGGTAAAAGCATTTGGGGAAACTTCCCAAACATGGGACTAATACATTTTGTGTCCTAAAAGTATGTGTCATAGATACTTTAACCACTTTGCTAACTCATTATGGGTGGTAATCAACTACAAAGCTAAATCACTTAAAGCTGGAGGCAGTTTCTCATGAAGAGGCTTAAACACACTTCAGAAATTGGATCTATATGATGATGCACATAAAAACATCTTATTTCCTGCAGGGCCAAGAAGCATGGCAACTTCCAGAGGAACGAGACAATACCACGTGAAAGGATTGCCCTCCATTAAAGCACAGCATCAAAATACAGGGAAGCACTGTTATGATGGACTGTTTGGGGAGAAAGAAACGTGGTCTACCTGAGGTACAACTCCTATGGCCTTTCTCAGACTTTCCAAGCTGACATCTTGTATGTTCTGACCAGCAACATAAATATTTCCTTTCTGAGGTTCATAGAAACGAAATAACAATCTCACAATTGTGCTCTTCCTGAAATTTCAAAGAATTGAAGCTCATGTTACATTGCTGGTTTGCCATTTACAGACTCCAAACAGAACCGATGCCACAAGCAAAAATAATGACAAGGGAAACAGAAGAAACACTTTTAAGAAACAGAATTCTGCATCATTGACTGGTTTATTTAGTCCATTTACCCACCCTGACCCACTACCTCCTACAATGGCCACTTTTTTTCCTGCAGGGACTTCAAAAGACACTCCAGCGAGGACTTTCTGCCCTTCAAGGTATTCAAAATGCACATTATCAAAGGCGATGGAAGCAGTCTGTGGTGTGATCTGCAGGGGTGGAGCCAGCTCTTTGTCCTATTAAAAGAAGAGTACCATTTTATCTGCTGCCCAGAAGGTATCTCACACTGTTCAACAAGATGAATTGTCCATTTCCTAGCCCAAAATAAAGGCAAAACAGACACTGCAGCTTGGATATATTGAAAGTAATTATAACCCACAAGTGGAATAGGTTTGTTCATCCTCTTCCTCACACAAGGTAAAAATTTCTTCTGTATACACTGCTTCATAACCTCTTTTGCAGTAATAAATTCTGCATCATTAATTACTAATAAAGTTTCCAGCACATGGCATGAATACTTAAATAAAACAACCTCTATACAAACACAGCTTCCATGAAGCTACTTCTGCTGTCAGTAAAAGGTTCTGCAAGAAAAAAAGCAGCTGCTGTTGCACAAGCTGCACTTAAAGGGGAGGCAGAACAGCATCCTTACACAACATCTTTCCTGAAGAGAAATTAAAAGCAGGGTGAAATGGTGGCATCGCCAGAAAGCAGCCCCATGAAATCCCCAGATACTTCAGGAAAACAAGCTACTACTTACTTTAATTTTGGTATCTACACTGAGAAGTGTGAACAGGGTATTCATATCTATAAGTGCTTGTCTTGTCTCTCTGTATACCGTTCCCAGGAAGTTCAGGGGAAGAGAAAGCTGGAACAACAGTCCATTCACCATTACTAGATCTCCAACAGAAAGGCTGCCTTAAGACAAAACGGATGTGAGAGAATAAGGAGACTTGAAGGGTTGTCTTATTAGGAAGCATCAAAAGGTTTAAAAATAATAATCAATCAAATTTGGTTGCTTTTATCCCATTTATAAACCCACCTGTTTAAACAGTAAACAAAACACATTCCCAGAAGATCAGATTTTATACAGGAAGGTGCCTGAAATGGCAATATTTGTGTGGGTTTCTCTTAAAAGATATTTTCCAGGTGCCATTATAAGACAAGCAACACACCAGGACAGTCACAGAAAACATTAGATTGTAAAGTTAACAGTTTCACAGAAAGAAACCTAGATGGGGCCTAAATCAGGTAGAAGGGAGAGAACTAATACATGAAAGCAAGAATCAGGAAATAGAATCTTAAATATAATTACAGACAAATTCAAATGATGGAATTTGTCATTATCAAGAGAGAGGGCTTTCATGCTATCTACAGCAGAGCTGCTAAAACATACAGTGAGGACCTCTGGGCAGCTTAACATCAAGCAGGTTGATCAGAGGAGCACTCAGGATGACACACTAGCTAAAGGTAAGTGCCAGGTCAGTTCAGCTGAAACAGGTCCACAAAGATGATTTAAAGCCATATTTTCTATCATCCTGCTTAAAGGCTATCCTAAATTTTCTTAAGGACAGTCATAAACTGCACCTCCTGATTTATCCACTCACGGTTTAACTCTTCCCTGTCAGGGCATCTCTTTAAAAGAGCAAATGAGATTCAAAGACAACATATAAAGGTCTACACTTCAAACTCATCTGATACTAATAATGTTTAAAACATTATTTTTACTTTAAAATCACATTGCTTTAGCTAAGCCTCATCCTCATGCTGCATTTATCTTCTGTATTTGAAGTCTGTACTGTGTATTCTGAAACAAGTAGGCTTCACTTAATGGAGTAAATTAGACAAATAGAGATTAAAATCTCATTTTAATAATGTGTCCTTATTAAGCTAAGGAAAGTGGGGAACGGTAGCAAAACTACTGGAGACAAAGCACAGAAGTATATGCACACTGGGGAAAAGTTCTGCATCTTGCCAACATGGGAAGGAAGAAGGGTAAAAAGAAAGGGTCTTTGTAGGCAGTCTACGGAAATATTTGTATTTACAGAAGTGCCTTTGATAATCTTTCAACACAAACTTCCCAAAGTGACACTTTCTTAGGATCTTTTGCTAGCTGCTAAACATTAAAAATGTTCCTAATATAATCATGCTAGATACTGCTGTGTATGTGTGACAGAATTAATAATACTCCAAGAAACAGAAATATCCCAAACTCTCAAAATGAACTATCACATGAACTGTAAGTTAATTAACACTTCTATTATCTATAATTAAGGTAAATGAGAGTCATTTTTAGCTTGTAGACAGATGAGTTACCTGCGACAATGCCCTGGCTGGCAAGCACCATGATGGCTGTTAAGCCAATGCTAAAGATAGCACTCTGTCCAAAGTTCAGGAGAGCTAAAGTAGAGGTAGTCTTCAGGGAAGCATTTTCATATATCCTCAAGAATTCATCATACCGTTGGGCTTCGTATTTTTCGTTGTTGAAATACTAAGGTATACACAAAAATTGTAACTGTCACATTCCTAAATATACTGGAGTGTGTAGGTATTTAACCAGTGATAAAATCCACTACGAACATACTACACACACAGATAGACATACAACCCCTAGTCAACACTTCTAACAGTTAAAGAGAAAAGATTACTGTGAAGCCAAAAAACATGGGCCAACTCCAGCAGGCTCTGCACTGAGAAAGGAGACACTCTGGAAATCCCTCCATATCTGTCTTGCAAAACTACCTGATTAATGGCAAAACCAAACACCAACTGCCACTAGGTACTAAAAAGAAGAAAAAGTTACTGTCCTCTATACACCAGAACATCCTTGTTCCTGTGATGATAGCAAATCGTCTAGAACAAGACTTCTCACACACCATGTCTACCTCTGGATTCTTCTTCACAGATAAATCCAGTGCTTATTTTTCTAGTTCTAGCTCTCCCAATTAAAAGCAGCACAAAATAAGCATAAGCCTGGAAAACTTCAAAGCCGTCCACAGATTTTTTTAACAGTAGTAGCAGAAGAATCAATAGAATTCTGCTCTTTCATGGAATGTTGCTACAACCACACTAAGTAATGAAAACAGTGCACATGCCCATTTGAGAAGACACCATGTTGTAGGGTGCAGAAGACAATTTAGCAAACAAGTGAAGAGAAGCTTTTTCAGGACTCTACACCTTGCACAAACTTACAGTCAAGCTGATTCAATCATGAAAGAAACTTCTCGCTTTTTATTAGCAAATAGGATTTTACAAGCCCCATTAACAACTTTCCTGCTACCCTGTCACTATCACGTAGTACTCTTCAAATGAATAATGTTTTTAAAACATGCTATTGCTCCACATACATAGCCTCTAAAAGATGAATCTTATGACTCACCTTCCTTAGGCTGACAGAAGTAAGACAAAGAGCCTAGTAGTAAAGATTGGTCTTACCTTCACAGTCTCATAATTCAGTAGGGAGTCAATTGCAGCGTTACCAGCATCGTTATCTGCTTTGTTCATTTCTATCCGAAACTTAGTCCTGTAAAATGAAGGTTTCACACAATCAAGAGCTCAGGCTGAGGCAACACTACATACCCTGAGCAATCTGAGGGCATCCTTACCTCCACTGCGTGACCCCTATTGTGAAGGCTGCATAGGCTCCCAGAGTTCCCAGAGTTACTAAAGCAAACTCTGCACCACATTTGTAATACTAGAATATTGAAAAGAGGAAGAAAAATAAAGTCACGATAATTTTCAAAACTTCACTGTTGCCTCAAAATTATAACAACTTAGTCTAAATGTAGAACTCTAAAGGTCTTTCCCAACACACTCCGTTGTTCTGAACAGCTAAATGCAGACACAAACTCAAAAAGGAAGGAGCAAGAAGTGCACAGAAAAAAAGGTTGGAGGAGATAACCAAGAGCAGGTGTGTGTCTTAATACTGGCAGTTATTTTTTGCCATTATAAAGCCTAAATGTTGCTGATGTTTGTGCTGTCATCACAAACAAATACTTGTTTGCATGTGTTTTTGGTAGATTTGGAAAGAAAGCTTAAGACTGCAGAAGAGGAAGTGAATGGCCTTGCAAAAGAATTTATGAAGCATTTGCTCTACTTCAGGGTGCATCAGGAGAGAAAAGGCATAAGGAGAAGAATTAAAGCATCAAGGCAGACTGGCTGACAGCCAGTTTGATCTGCAGCTTCCAAAGGCTGTAAAATTTAACCCAACAGGGGTTTTAATTCATTTTGTTACATGCAAATTTGATTAATTCCTTCTTAAAAAACCCAGCAAAACAAACAAAAAAAGAACAAGGGCTTTGCTTTTAATTTAGGCGAAGCCACATAATCAAGATTTAGATTTTAGAATATAAAGATCCAAAGATCCTGATTTCAAAGACAGTGATTTATAAAACAAGAGTTTAAAATTGAGCTTACTAATCTTAAAACCTACAAGAAGGAGAAGCCATTTTCCAAAAGATAATTTTCACTTTAAGTTCTGGATAGGAAATGACCAGCACTCAGAAGACAACCAATAACTGGTCCCTTCTCTACCCTCAACACACTAACACAGAACATTCCTGGGCATTTATTCTCTGCTTCCTAAGTATTTACCCAGATATATTTGAAACTTGTGTGCAGTTTACTTTTATGTTTTCTTTTTTTCATGACAATTCTTAAGAAAAATATTGAAAACTATCCACAGAGAGACCACTGTTTGAAGACAGGAGTCAAATGTGAAAATAATTTCAAGTAAGCCAACTTAAAGCAATTAATATATGAAAACTATGGCCTGGTCTACTTTACAGTTGCTGTTTTCAGAACCACGTTATAAAATCGATTATTATTAACACTCAGTAGACCTTGGTAAAAGAAATATCAATGCATTATTCTTAAATTCCACTCTGTGAACAGGCAGAATTCCCAACCATGAACTTACCAGAATTCCACTGACCAGAGCCACTTCAAACATCGTTGGCCCCAGGTTAAATACTAAAGCACTAAGAACAAAACTGATGCCTCTTGTTCCTCTGTCGATGGTTTTTGACAGAGCTCCAGTTTGCCTGCTTAGATGGAAGGCCAAATCCAGGTTATGAAGGTGCAGGAAAACATTCTTTGCGATCCTTCTGATTGAATTTTGAGCTACCTTCCCAAATACTGCATTTCTAGCTTCATTAAATAACGCTGCCCCAGCTCTTGAGATACCATCTGAAAAAAAGATGAAGAAGTTTACAAAGTGAAAATAATTAGATCTCCAACTTCCCTTCATGCATGAAATTACACTAGACTCATTCGTTATATATTTTCAACCTTTTTAGTTCAAAGGTAATCTATACTTAATTGGTCCAAACCTTTCTGCTATTTTTCATTTCTAAACTATTGTGCAGACATTCTAAATCAGTTTCTTTTGCAGCTGGTTCTAAGAAAAGGGGGGGAATTACAATCAAGAATCATTTCTGCAAGTATGATTTCATTTTTTAGTTGGAATACCACAAGCAAGGTCACAGAACATTAGAAATAGACATAACACAGAAATGACTATGAAATAACCATCTTAGATGCCTGGGTCAGAAGTCTGCCACCCCACTCCCTTACAGCAGAACATCAACCCTTGTCAACAGATTTGGGAATGCCACTTACAGCCAACAAGCACAGCAGTAGCCACTGTTGCCACTGTATTTGGTGCAGCCTCAAGATTGAGAATGTTTCCAGATACCTGGTTGAGGTTGTCTACTGCATATTTAAACATGAAGGGGACCAAAATGTTCATGGCCTAAAAGCAGGAGCACATCAGTTAGTTAATATGTATTAAAACATTTAAGTAGCATGCCTACTTTTTTCTGAAATCCTACCCTGTTACATTAATTCTGAACCACTCCATGTAGGTGGGATGGCTCTTTTGACTTCCAGCACAGTATTCCCCATACTATTAAGTCTTTACTCCTGGGACTGCTGGGTTGGTTTCTCCTCTCACAGGTTCCTTTTAAATGTCAGTTTCTATCCTGAACAAACGGTATGCTGCAAAGGCACTTAAACTGAGGCTGAGCACAAAGCACAGCAATGGCAAGACCAGGAAGTGAATGAAGCAGCAGATACCACACAATGCACGCTCACAACGCCACCAAATGATGTTGTCAATACAGTGGCTTGCTCTGGGAATACGCAGTAGGAAGAGCTACTGCTATAAAAGAAGTAAGTCACCTACATAAGTCAAGGGAGGGGCTTCTGCCCCTCTGCTCCTCTCTATTGAGACCCCACCTGCAGTGCGGGGGCCAGCTCTGGAGTTCTCAGAACAGCAGAGACATGGACCTGTTGGAGTAGGGCCAGAGGAGGCCACAGCAATGATTGGAGGGCTGGAAGCCCTCTGCTGTGAAGTCAGGCTGAGAGAGCTGGAGTTGTTCAGCCTGGAGAAGAGAAAGCTCCAAGGAGATCTTCTGATGTCCTTTCAGGACTTAAAGGTAGCTGATAAGGAAGAACAGGACAGATCTTTGAGCAGGGCATGTTGTGACAGGAGAAGAGTAATGGTTTAACCTGAAAAAGGAAGATTTTTAATTTTTTTTAAACTCTGGGAGCTGCAAGAGAAAGGATCAGGTTGCCCAGAGATATGGTAGATGTCCCATTCCTGGAACTATTCCAGGTCACGTTGCTCAGAACTCTGAGCTCCCCGCTCTAGTTGCGGATGTCCCTGCTGACTGCAGGGGTTTGGCCTAGATGAGCCAAGTCCCTTCCAACTTAAAGCATTCTATGAGTCTATGACCATGGTAACACTGAGTCAATTGGGATCTATTAAATAAAAGCTCTAGTGAAGCCAAAGAAGCTAATCCATCATTTGTCTCCTCTGACTATTAATATTTTCATATTTAAATGATGCTTTCCATTTGCAGCATCACTAGAAGCAGTAACAATGTCTACATGAACTCAAACATTGGGCACAGCAGCGCAAGAGACTTTCCATACAGCCAACAGGACGCTACAAATTAGCAGTATGAGCTTTCCAACAACATACTGAAGTCACATCCACAGCCTAACACATCACATGTCACCAGATGTATTCGTAAGAGCATCAAAACCCAAATGAATCTTCCCTAACCATGGTGGCTCCTCTGCATGCAAAAAAGCAAGACAGCTGTTGATGGAAGTGGAGCAACTTTAGCATGTTTTATTTGCACAACTCTAACATGAGAAAATATTGAAAAATCTTAAAAGAAAGTACAAAATTCTTAATCTTTATGTTCACTTTATGTTCACTCATTCATACCAGTAAGTATTTACTGTCAAACTTCACAAAATTAATATAATTCATTAGTTCAAATTGCTTCTGGGAAAATATAAAAACAAGGAACAGAAGTTTTTAGCAGTTAGGATCTACAAACTTATAATCACAGCAGATGATAAAATACTTTAGTCAGCTGACTTTGCTTAAAGTTGTTTTGTTGTGGTTTTGGTTTTTTTTTTTTCAATACCTGGAGAAAAAAAAATGAGATGACAAATTATGTTACATGTGAAGAAACAAAAAACTGAAACAGATTGACAAAGGTATTTCAGCTCTCTGCACCAAATGGTTTGTGTAGCCACTTAGATTTCAGTTGTATTTAGGGATGCCTGTCAGAGCTGAAAGCCCAGTGAAAAAACTAAACTAACAAGATAAAACTAAGGTCTGAAGTGAAGAGAGTGGTGAAATCTTTCAGAATGTCAGTCCAAATTCAAGCTGGAAGACTGACTTTTCGTAATTACAATGACTACTGAGGTTTAGAAATACTTCTTTTAACTTTAGGATTACAGGGAAATTTGTAAGTTTATTTTTTTCAATGTGTTCTGTATATTTTTTTTTAAACACAGTTGTAGGCAAAAGTTTTCAATGCAGAAGGAGGAGGAATCAATATTCTTTTCTTTCCTTCTGTCTCTCCCCAATGAAATACACTAACCAAGAAACAAAAGGCATTTAAAAAAATCCACCAAAAAAACCCCAAAAGTCTCCCCCTCAAAAACAAACAAACAAAACAAACCAATAGCAGGTCACAGCAAAAGACTAAAATAAAGACATAAAAGACTTTTTAAAAAGACACACAAAAAAGAACTTAGAAATTCTTGCTACAGCATAACCTAGAAAAGTCCTGAGAAAAGAGAGATCATATCTGTGAGCATCTAGGTGAGACTATTACTGGTTAGTTTGTGACTGAAGAAAGAAAAGGGATGAAAGATCAGGTCCTGCTTCAAACACACTCTTCTGAGATGTATCCAATGCAAGCCTGAGAGAGGGTCAGCACCAGCTTCTTTTCTCATAGATCAGAACTGTGGAGATGATCTCCAGTAAAAGAAAAACCCAGGTGAGCATTATCTGCAGAAAGCCAACAGATACCAGCAAAGCAGCAGTAAAGAACATCTGATAACTCTAATTACACTCAGCAGATGACAGGTTGGTGCCATCAAATGTTTAAACCTTATGCACGAAGCCCTACAAAAATCCAAGGCTGCATTAACAGAGATTCTGAATCTTTACAATCCTGAAGTTCAGATCCCCCTCTCCCTTCCCCAACATAATCAAGAACTCCCACTTTCCCTTCTATGTTAGAGAAACTCAGGTTTTGGGTGGTATTTTGTCTTTTAAAGACTAATAGCAGGAGAGTAGGATTACATGATCCTCAAAGGTCCCTTCCATCCCTCACCAGGCTGGGGTTCTGTGGATATGCCATGTGTGCTGCAGTGATGACCAACCAAAGAGCAGGTTTTCCTGAGAGAGACTACTCAGTAGAAAATAAAAAGTATTGTAATGCAGATTGTCTTGATTTGCTGCAGATTCTCACAAATCCCTCTGCAGGGATTTGTCTCTTCAGCAGAGTATGCCACACCACAGGTAGTTTAGAAACAGAACTACAGATATATTTTAAAGTCCATTTAAAGAAAAGGGATGAATTATTTAAATTGCAGCTCCCTGCCTGCAATTAATTTAACTGGTAACGGCCTACAAGTTTGCAGAAATGTCTTCTTCTACATCAATATAATTCTACCCAACAAGTTTACGTGAAATTTAAAGCCTCATCTCAGGTTGTAGTTGTTCTGACTCCTAGAGGGTAAAGCTCGAGTAAGAACAAGGCAGCACGGACTGCACTTCATTAGCAATCAAGACTGTCTGCTTTGCAGTCATTTCAAAAAGAAAGTTAACCTGACAAAGTTTATAGCAAGAGAGATGAGAAGCCATTATTAGAAACAGGCCTTTACCAGCTCTAATTTAAGGCAATGAGATCACGTTCATATTAATGGAAACAAAATTTCAGCCTTCTACAGAAACTCACAGCTACCTGTAGTCCTGATTTGCTGGCACAGAGCAAAAAGCTTTAAGCACACCTAGGTATGCTGTGACAAGCCACCACGTCTTACACAATGTATCTATATTCTCCTTCCTTTCTGAAAACTTGCTAACAAGCCCCATTAAAATCACCCTTTTAAATATAAATGTGTACATCTTCCACTTGTAATTTTAAATTAAGAGCTCATCCTTGGCAAATCCATTGCCAAGCAAATACAGAACCCATGAAGCCATCCCGACTCAACTGCCCACATTTAACAGCACATTATACTATAAATGCATCAAGCTTAAATGAGGGTTTGGTTTTGGGCTGTGTTTTTT
This sequence comes from Eubucco bourcierii, assembly GCA_013396675.1. NCBI lineage: Eukaryota > Metazoa > Chordata > Aves > Piciformes > Ramphastidae > Eubucco > Eubucco bourcierii. The sequence continues at coordinate 189,450 of VWZE01017115.1, forward strand.
ACATGACTGCACTGTTTTAAGATGATAACACATCATCATCTCTATTTCCTTCTGGGATTGCACACTTTTAAGGCAAACAGACTTACTTTTCATTTTGCTCTTCCCAATATTTGCTGTTTAATAAATCATAGAATGATACGGTTGGAAGGGACCTCAAGGATCATCTAGCTCCAACCCCCTGCCACAGGCAGGGACACCTCCCACTAGTACAGGTTACTCAAGGCCTCATCCAATCTGGCCTTGAACACCTCCAGGGAGGGAGCATCCACAACCTCCCTGGGCAACCTGTACCAGTGCCTCACCACCCTCACTGGAAAGAACTTCCTCCTAACATCTAGTCTAAATCTCCCCTCTGCCAGTTTAAACCCATTGCCCCTTGTCCTGTTGTTGCAGGGCCTTGTAAATAATCCTTCCCCAGCCTTCCTGTAGGCCCCCTTCAGATACTGGAAGGCTACTATCAGGTCCCCTCGAAGCCTCCTCTTCTCCAATAAAGAGGATGAATTAGTGACTGGCTGAGCCCAAATCAGGTAAAACTGGTCTACAGTGAATTCCTCTTCTGTCAATAACTCAAGGAGAAACACTGACATGAAGAAGACTGAATTTATGTCTGGACCAATATAAACGTACACATCCAACAACTCCATTTGTGGCAAAAGAAACAGAAAATTCAATCCCTTGCAGAGGTAAGGCTGCTAAACAAACTATAAAAACGTGGTTCAAAAGAGGGAAGAAGCATCTGGCTCCATGCCTCTTTTGAATTTAAAGAGAACCTGAAATGTACTTCTCCCCAGTAAGACAAAAAAACAAGTCAAGCAACAACACTTTTCACCTGAAACTTCAGGTGTAATTATGTAACTCCATCCGAGTCCACAAAGGGCTCAAACATCAAGACCACAGATAGATACTTAACTGATCATACAGGTAACATTATCTTTGCATGCAGATATAATCTGCAATACAGCACTTGTGTCTTGCCTCCTCAGCCAAATAATTTCTTCTCCTTAAACTTAAGAGACATAGCAGTCACTAGAACACACAGCCTGAAAGATTGCTCTGGCTCGTGTCCTTGGTCTGTGATCAAGAGGCCAAAAACCATTAAAGACTGGCAGATGTGACAAGTGATTTTGTCATACTGATGTGTTTAATCCAGCTTCTCAGAAGCCCAAGTACTTTTTCTTCTTGTACCACAGAAGAAAAAAAAAAGGTAAGAAATAGAAAAGAAGGGTTTACTACAACTACCCCAGCAACAGAACACAAAAAATGAGAGAGGGAATATGGAAAAAGCAGATATATAGAACCTGAAGAGGCTAATCTATGTGTCTGAAAACAGAGTTAATGCTTTCTGTACTCCTCTCACCTGAATTCCTGTTGCATCTTTCAGATCACAGACATTTAGATAAGCTATAAATATTTAAGGTAAAAATTTAAAGCTTGTCACAATACAACAAATCTTCCAAGAGGAAAAAAAAAAAAAGACCTCACTAGCCCTAGAGCAGCCTCCATCCTGTCAGCTCCTAGTCATAAAAGCCATACAAACAGCCCACTTTGAAAGCTAACAATACTACCAGCGGTTACATGTAGACAGAAAGGAACCGAAAATCACAATAATTTGTTCAATGACAGTCAACTGGGCCCCACAAAAGCAGTCAAGACAGATTATAACTGCAGGCTCCTCAGTAACTGCACACAAGCTGGCTTTTGTTTTGGAACTGAGTTTTACTCAACCAGAAGATTTAAAGAGACGAATTACTTCTCAAGCACCAGGACAAGGAGCTGTGCTCTCCAGGGTTTTTGTGTTTTGTTGGTAAGCCAAATCAAAGTGAGTATGAACTCCTCATTTTTATCCTGTGGCTGAGGATTTCATAACCTACCTCTCCACTATGATTTCTCTGGAGTTTTCTTAGATTAAAACTAAAGCCATCCTACAGCATTTGTCTCAGAGAATCACCATTTGGATTTTTCATAATAATAGAGAGGTGTAAATCCTCAGCAAGCACTTGCCAAACTCAGAAGAAATTGGCCAAAAGGCTTACAGAAGCATTTCTTCTAGGAGAAGGTGACTAGTAGCAGGTATCACAAACATACAGTTCCCCATGTGAAACCCCTATGAACAAGCAGCCTTTAGACAAAATCCATAATGAGGATTTAAATCCTTCAAATGCAGACAAGTTCATAGTGCACAAAGAAATTAGGCCAAGACTGCAGCGAGGAGAAAAGACATGCTGGCGTTCTTGTGCTGACACAACTATACAGCAGAGAAACTTGAACAAACTGCTTGTGTGGTCTATAGAGTACATTGCAATTAACCTCACAAGCAGTCAGAACAAAAGGGTCCCAAATGGGATAATGAGGAAACTGCAAAGGATTATACATGGTCTAGGCAAGCTACAGGTAAACTAATTTGTATTTCATTTTCCTGAGGACAAAGTGACCTTTTGTTTGCTCTGGAAGAAAAACAGATGTTCAGGGTGCAAATATAAGTCAGAATTACTATAGCTCTCTAAGAAGCTACTGCACGTCAGTCATGCCACAATAACTACTTGCATTTTGAAAGTGAGGAAAGTAAGAAAATTTACCCCACAAAGGAAGAGAAGGTGCTCAGGTGATGAGGAGTAACTTACTCAACTGCGTTTGTTACAAAGGTTTGAGTTGTAACACAGCTTTGTTACAACAGACATAGCACAAAAAGAACATTAGCAAAGGCCAGCTTGAAGACATGCGTGATTGTTTTTCATCCCAGCCAGTTACATATTCTGTAGAGAGTTGTTGTGTGTTTTCCCATTGAAATCCTAGTTTGTCCAAACATGCTCACAAACATTTCTGCTTTAACAGGCATCTCCTAAAACCTGGGCAAAGCTCAACAGGTTTTCTGCTCTGCCGATGGGAAACCTCCAGGGCTTCCAGGCTGCCTTGTACAGAATCTGAAGTATGAAATTTAACAGAACACTTAAGAGATCCAAACATCCAGTTACCTCTCCGAAGAGCCAACTAAGTGTCTGATTTTCTAATCAGGGGAAACCTCTCTGTCCCAGTGCAAATGTAATAGCTTTCTATCACACCAAACACAGAGCTGCTTGCAAGTTAACTGTGTTTACATTACACCCTAGAAAGCTACTTGAAACACTAACAGATTTCCTAAAAGAAAAGTACAATGCTGCCGTTACGTAGGATTAGATTCTTTATTCACACTCTCCATCCTATTCATACAACCCTCCAAATTAGCTAAGTGAGGGTACTGAAGAAGAGAGAAAGAGACAAAGAACAAAACCCCCAACCAAACACTTCAAACATTTCAAAACTGCCTTTGGAATATTACACACATTACTAAGAAGAGGCTTTAAAAAGAAGTGAGTTAGAAGAATTTTCATTTCCACCTGGTAAATGAGGTGTTCTTAAGTATACAGCAGAAAACCTCAACAAACCAAGCTGATAATCAGTTAAATATTATGGTGAGAACAACTGCAGAATACACAAGACAAAATGCTCCTGGCACCTGCATTTTGAGCAGACGGTTTCCCAGGTAGTTGTTAAGCCTAATGGAAAGAACTGCTGTATTTTGCAGAGGCATCTAAAAAGCTGACTTGTAGAGAGGTGTCATATTCTGCCTATCATTACCTGTGTTATCAGCAACATTCTGAAAGGCAGCCGGACCCAAGATATCTATTGTAGGCAGTACCAGCTAGCACCTGATAGACTGCTCATGAGAAGGAGCTGTAGACTGTAAGATTGGCCTTTCCTCTTCAGCTCGAAGACATGAGAACATTTCTTCCCCAAGTACTCTTAACACCTACATAGTTTAAATTTGCTTCTTCTCCTTTTTCATAACATGGCAATGTTGCTGAATGTTAACAAGTTGCTAGCACAACTAACTTAAGTGCTAAATTCACTGCTAAGTGCTACCTGCTTTAGCTCATCCCAGCATGATACTAACATTAGCTTTATGTTTGGTAAAAATTGCCACACTTGGAAGCAATCCAGTTAAGCCTTATGCCTAAATGAAATTTACTCCCCAGTATCTTCCATTCAAGTATTTCTTTTTTTCAAAACCAAAAGATTTTTTTTTTTTGTACAACTTAATATTTGCTCTTCTGAACTATTCCTACAAGGTTTGAACAAAATTTGAATTATATACTCTATTAATCTGTGGAAAGCAAGAGAATAAGAGATCCTTTCACACCACGAAGCAAAGGTAAGAGTAACCCTCCATTTCATAATCAAAAGACTACAGGAAAAATCATTTGAATGAAAGCACAGTTCAATATGAAAAAGACTTATACAGCTTTCACACCAGGGCACCAAAGGAGTCTCTGAAACAACAGAAATTCCACTGTCATGTCACAGAGAAATACCAAGGAAAAACTGGAGCTCAAATCCCCTTTTCCACAGCACAGCAAGAGTTGTGAGTAGGTATCACCACACTGCTCGAGCTCAGAGTTGAGAATGGGCACAGAGCTTTGAAGAAATCTTCTTTGACAGATACATCACCACACAAGATCTGTAAGCAGCCTTTAACTTACATTTCCCATAACGTAGGATCTAAATGATTAATTAGCAAAGGAAAATCCTGGACTAAACTGATGGCAGTAACAGAAATTGCTCCAGAGGTTCCCTCCAACCCCTACCATTCTGTGATCCTCTGTAATTCTGTGAAATAGATTCTGGTCATTGTGATGGTAGCCAGGATGACAGGTCTGGAGAAGAGGTCTTATGAAGAGTGGCTGAGGGAAGTGGGGCTGTTCAGCCCGGAGCAAAGGAGGCTCAGGGAAGACCTTCTGACTCCCCAAAGGAAGGCTGTAGTAAGGTAGGGGTTGGCCTATTCTCCCAAGTAACAAGTGACAGGACAAGAGGAAATGGCTCCAAGTTGCAACAGGGGAGGTTTAGGTTAGATATTATAAGAAACTTCTTCACTCAAAGAGTTCTCAAACACTGGAACAGGCTCCTCAGGGAGCCCCATCCCTGCAAGTGTTTAAAAGACAGACAGATGTGGTACTGAGGTTCACAGTTTCTCACAAGACTTGGCAGTCAGATAAAGGTTTGATGACCTTAAAGGTCATTTCCAACCAAAACAAATTTATGATCATCGCCTCCTGAACCAGCCACACGCATATTACATGCATACAGATCCCAGTAAAATTCCCAATTTATTATTTGTAATCCTGTATGCCCCTCATACAGCAAACAGATATCTTAAGATTGTAAAAGCCCTTAAATAATAAAAAGTAAAACTATTCCCTGCAGGAACTCCAGATGAACAATAACTAGCACATACAATGAAGTGCCTGCTCTTACCTTTGCGCTCGCCAAGAACCCCAGAGATATGGCTACTCTGGCTCGCAGGTCTGGTCTGTCTTTGGGCCACACATACGACAACATCGCTCTGATAATCTTTTTGGCGTCTATCTCTTTCAGCTATTGCAAAGAACAGACAAAAGCAGCACATATTAAAAACAGGCCCCAAGGGAGAGAATACCAGTATAAATAAGAAGGAATTTTATACTTACTGTGATCACTTCTGTATTTTATTTGATAGGCAACAGACACCTGACTAGGGCTGCTTGCTAAAATTTCAAGTGGTACGTTTTGGGGTTTACATCCACAACACACTGTTAGAACAGATAGATTGTTCTTCATTCACATGGCCTCACGAGTGCAAGTACAGCTAGCAGTAAGTGGAATACAGAGACTGCCACAATTCACTGGAGCTGAAATACTTCACACAACAAATAAACTGACCCTCCTTTTTTAATCTTCTCAAGGACTGGGGATTTCTTCTCTGGAAGCAGTTTTAACACTGCACAGAAACAAGTAGAAGGGAAAATGTAAAACATAGTTAATGAAGGAACAAAAAACTGAGGCAAGAAGGAAGTCTGAAAAGTCTGCAATAAATACAAGTAGTTTGGAGAACATTCAGTGAGTCACAACAGAATTTCCTATTTTGTGTGTGCATATACACACACATACTTAGAACTGAATATACATTTCTGGCCAGTTAATTTGGTTGCAGTACTACAGATTTAAGCTGGAAAAGAGTCCAGCGGAGAGCCATGAGGATGACTGAGGTACTTGAGCATCTACCCTATGAAAAGAGACTGAGAAACTTGGGGTTGTTCAGTCTGGAGAAGAGAAGACTGAGAGGAAATCTCATCAAAGTATACAAATATCTGAGGGGTAGGTGTCAAGTGGATGAGGCCAATCTCTTTTCGCTGGTCACCAGCGGTAAGACAAGGAGCAATAGTTACAAATTAGAACACAGAAAGTTTCACCTCAACAGGAGGAGAAACTTCTTTATAGTGAGGGTGACAGAGCATTGGAACGGGCTGCCCAGAGAGGTTGTGGAGTCTCCTTCTCTGCAGACTTTCAAAACCTGCCTGAATGTGTTTCTAAGCAAACTACCCTAGGTGATACTGCCTTGGTAGGGAGGTTTGGCTCAATGATCCCTGGAGGTCCCTTCCAACCTCTAAAGTTCTGTGATTTCCAGCAACCATGTCACAGTTTTTTAGGCATAACCTTTGCAGAGGTGAGAAATACTCTGATTTTTCACATGTCTTTGAAGGTGTGCTTTCAGAACCCCAAAGCACAGTCCTTCAATGGGTGCTAGTGAAGTTATGACTATCAGCAACAAAGCTTTCAGGAAGCTCTGTTAAGGCCATTAATGTCACCACTTTATTTAACAGAATGGCCCCTGAATTTAGGTAACCAGGCTTCACAAGGCAGAAGATGTACATGGCCATGCATTAGCTTCACTGATTATGTCAATCTTTAATTAATTCATCTAACATTTCTTCAAATTCCCTCTCCAAACCTCAAATTTCACTCTAAAGATCACAATTCAATCATTAAGTCTTCCTCAGAAATATGAGCGGAGTTTATTTGGGGTTCTGAGAGATTTTTTTTTTCGGGGGAGTTCATCTAGAGTTTTTAATTTATTTTTTAACTGGAGGAGGTGTGGGGTTTTTGGTGGTTGTATTTTTCACAAGAGTACAGGTTATTTTACAGATGGAGAGATGTCTGTATCACTTACACTTCAGATCTATTCCACCAAACTCCTAAATGTATTATCTGAAACTTAAACTATGCTACCCAATGAAGGATAACAGCAGAAGTATCAACAACTCATTTTTCTGCCTTGCCTACACTGAGGTGACCTTGAAAGACAGAAAGCTGAAGGGAGGGTAGCAAAAAAAAAAAAAAAAGCTCAACATGAGCCTGCAGTGTGCACATGCAGCTCAGACAGCCAACCAAGTCCTAGGCTGCATCAAGAGAAGTGTGGCCAGCAGGGCAAGGGAGGGGATTCTGCCACTTTACTCTGCTCTTGTCAGACCTCATCTGGAGTACTGTGTGCAGTTCTGGAACCCTCAGCACAGTAAGGACATGGAAGTGTTGGAGCGGGTTCAGAGGAGGGCCACAAAGATGATCAGAGGGCTGGAGCAGCTCTCCTATGAGGACAGGCTGAGAGAGTTGGGGCTCTTCAGCCTGGTGAAGAGAAGGCTTCGAGAGGACCTGATAGTAGCCTTCCAGTATCTGAAGGGGGCCTACAGGAAGGTTGGGGAGGGACTATTTACAAAGGTCTTGCAACGACAGGACAAGGGGCAATGGGTTTAAACTGGCAGAGGGGAGATTTAGACTGGATGTTAGGAGGAAGTTCTTTACAGTGAGGGTGGTGAGGCACTGGTACAGGTTGCCCAGGGAGGTTGTGGATGCTCCCTCCCTGGAGGTGTTCAAGGCCAGGTTGGATGAGGTCTTGAGTGAGCTGTACTAGTGTGAAGTGTCCCTGCCTATGGTAGGGGGTTGGAACTAGATGATCCTTGAGATCCCTTCCAACCTTACCATTCTATGATTCTATGAAATAGCAGCTAATCTCTCAGTTTCAGTTTTTCAGATGCTATGTTATCATCTGTAGAATGTTTCCATGACTGTGTGAAGAAACGATTATTATTAAAATTAGTGGTCGGGGAGGTGGGGTGGTGTGAGAATTAATAAACAATAATTAATTACCCCCTCCATTACAAGAAGACAGTAAAAATAAGGAGTTTTACAATATATTTTAATGCTTTCCTCTCTAGACTGTGCACTTCAAATGCTCCCTCCTTCACTTTGGAGGATAAAACAAATTAAAATAGAAACTCTCTGTTAAGGTCAGACTGTTGAGGCAACAGGGAAGCCAATCCTATAAACATAAGCTCTTAAAAGCACCAGAAAATTCAACTCAGTGTTTCTAGTCATAGCTTCAAAGAAAACCAAAGTGTAAGAGATACTGCATTTTGTCAACAACTGCCAATGTACTGGAGCATTACACAGTGTAAACACATTTCAAATTATGTTTAAAAATTGAAATATTGAAGATTTGTAAGTGAAGAGGATGCAAAACTGTTTGTGTTGTGTTCCATCCATTCAAGAGATGGAGGTACCTGCTGCAGCATATACATGAATCTTTCTGTTTGAGTCAAGGATATGCATAAACAGCAGTTCAAACATTTGGAAAGTATCTTTGATCACCACTTACAGGTTAAAAGGGAGATAAAAAAACAAGAAAAGGTATCGCATTAACACAAAAATTACCAGTGAAACCAGAGCATTCTGATTATATGTCGCTATTGGCTAGTCAGACTTTGCACAGAAGCTATTAAAAAAGAACAAAATACACTGGCTGCAAACAAGGAGTCTGCTTCTTAACAGCTTTGAACAGTGACAGAAGTAAATGCGTTCAGAAGAAAAGGCAAAAGGCAGCCAGTCATTTGCCAAAGGCCTTGAAAAAGAACAAGAAGTATCAAAGGAGATGCAAAATGTACACACATTACATCAAAGTTTACCATGAAATAAATGTTACTGTTGTACAGAAACATGAGTTGAAAATGGTTTAAATATGCAAGTGGCAACATTAAGAATTAAAATGAGCAATCTGTTTAATGGACTCAGGCCCTTTTTGATTCTCTGTGGTATATAAAAAGGTTAAGAGACACACTTCTTTTACCTTCTTTTAAGTGGCAGTAATGTTTTGTATTTTCTTCCAAGGCCTATTTCTACAGGAATGGAGGGAAAAGTATTATAAATCTAATATAGCAGGGAGCAAAGAGGAAAAGCCTTTTCTTCTTTTCAAATGCAGCATGTTCTTAAAACACACTACCACATACTGAAGATTATTTGTAAAGGAGTGAGCAGTGACCATCTTCCTGTCCCTGCTTCACCCATCCCATCCAGGTTCTGAACCTTTCAAAAGAGGGGGAAAATAAAGTCATCATTTCTCTTCACATTGAGGATTGCAAAGCAATCAGTAGGCTGACCCTGTGACTTTATGGATAAAGCCTATGTCAGGATGATGAGTTATCAGATGCATGATGGAAGAAAATGGTAGTTTGACTTGCATTTAAGCTGTCATTGCTGATGAAGAAAAAAAAGACTCAGTTCTGGCTCCCTGTGTCTTCACTCACAAAGCTGTACCATCCTCTGTATTGTGTTAGCACAAGCTGTCTTACATCTGCACAAGGTTATTCTCCAAACCACTGACAGCTTGCTTCCTTCCCTGCTTTTTCCTCTCTTTGTGGCACTCAATTGTACAGTCCCAGTCCATTTCTCATACCACCTCTGGAGCTCATGAAACACCTTGATGAGCTGAGTCAGTTTATGAAACTGGAAGAAAAACTTTTTCTTCGCTATTTGTTGCAGGAGTTTGTCTCAGATAAATCTACAAATTCAGCAGTATGCAAAAAAGCATGGCTGGGAACACAAGTCACTATTTTTTAAAATTTGCCCATGACATGCAGCTTGCTACAAGTGAAAGCAGCAGTTCTTTGGGAAGGCACCCCCTGACCCCTCAACTGGACACATTCATTTGCATCTACATCACTCTACGTTAGCTCATTATCTGACCATACAGGAACTTATGTATCGAGCCACTAAGGTGAGGAAGAAGGAAAGATTCTCTTTCTTTCCTAGTTGAATTATTAGCTTAAGTAAATGACAAACCAGGGTTTTAATATTCCTTCCAAACTTTGGGAAAAAAGCAGTTAGCTCTCTGTCTTTGTACTACAGAAGGTAAGCAATGAGCAGCAAACTAAACAGTTGCTGACTGAAACAATGATAAGAGATAAGCTCCATCATGACTATCGGTCTTTCCATAAGAAAGTAACAAATTGCCTGCTTAGCCACAAGTTTTTATTCCTGTTTGTTCTGTGTACAAAACACTAATACACAACAACAACAACAAATACCACACAAAAACCACAACTCCAAAGATGGCAAAAAAATATTTCTATTTTCGGTTGCAGTGTTCAGCACATCAGCCACTGGTGCAAGTAAAAATTATTTAGTGAAAAAGCAGATGTGCAAGCTTTTCTCCTAGTTACTGGTGAGAAGAGGAAAATGCACCCTTCTTCTTCTTCTGTGTTTATACTTGGCATTCACTTCTGTAACCACTGAAGCTGCTGTAAAAGCAGTAATTTAAAACATCAGCCCCAAAGTCAGTTCCCAGAATGGACTGATTTGTCAAAAAAATTCTGGACAGGAGAAAGCTGTCACATAGCTGACACATACACCACCTGCAGTGCCCCTAAAAGCATAATCCTAGGGAAAAAAAATCTTCTGTGGTAAATGGAGTGCCAATACTTTCACACACTGACTACAAGTATGTGTATCAGATTTCCTTCCCTTCATTTTTGCTGAGAACTTCATGGTTTTTGCACCCATTTTTCTCTTTTATTTTTCCACCTCATCTACAGTTTGTTCTTGCTGCTTTCTCTTGGACCACGCTTAAGAGCTGGTGTTTAGTTAGACAACAGCCTTAACTGACAATGTGCTCTATTAACTATATGATAGCTCCATTTCCTGGAATCAAAAAGTCAGGGGATTGCCTTATGCAGGAATAGCTTCAAGAAATGAGTGAACAGAGAATGCCACTGTAATATTTATATACTGCCTAACAGAATAAAAATTCTAGTTGGCATAAGAATTTCTGGCTAACATATTCTCAGTGAGTTTTCATGTCAGGGACATTGTTCCTTAACATTACTAGCATTTGGGTAAACAGAACTCTCCATTTCCTTTCTGATCAGAGAAAATACTGAAAATTAAATTTTTGAGTGGGTGCAGAGAAGGGCAACAAAGATGGTAAATGGTCTAGAGCACAAGTCTTGTGAGGAGAACCTGAGGGAACTGGGGTTGTTCAGCCTGAAAAGGAAGCTGAGGGGGACCTTCTAGCTCTCTACAATTCCCTGAAAGGAGGTTGAAGTGAGGTGGGTGTCAGGCTCTTCTCCAAGTGGGAACTGACAGGACAAGAAAAAACAGCCTCAGTTCATGGTAGAGGAGGTTTATGCTAGATATTAGGAAAAACTTCTTCACCAAAACGGTTGTGAGGGACTGGACTGGGTTGCCCAGAGAGGTGGTTGAATCATCACCCCTAGAGGTATTTAAAAAGCCATGCAGATGTGGTGCTGAGCAACATGGTTTAGCAATGGACTTGGTAGTGTTGGGTTAATGGTTGGACCCAATGATCTTAAAGGTCTTTTCCAATCATTGAAAAGAAATAATTAAAAAATCTAGTATAAGGCAGGCCAGTAATAAATGCTTTTTAATAAACCAGCTGAAGGACTTCAACACAGTTATTACAACCTTTTGGTGATTTAAGAGCTAGTAAGTCAACATCGACAACTAAACAGTAACCACTTCACTACTTCATTGACATAATTACCAGAACAGTTATTCACAAGTTATTTATTGGGGTCTTCAGCATGTTTTGGGAGGAGAGAGAAGCAGCTGATCACATTTTTTTTTTATTTAAAAAGCAACAGTAATTAAGCAGTATTTTTACCCCTTCCTTTGGATCCGTGTGAAGGCCTCCGCCTGCATGACCATGCCAACACATTCTCTTTTCTATCAGTCGCCAAGTTGGGAGGATCTGTGTGAAAATGAGAATTCAATTTGCAAGAATGTCAGGAAACATGAATGTAAAAGCCAAGAGAAAAAAGAGCTACTGGTCTGTTTTCCCTCCTCCCTCACGTATCAGCTCGCTTTAATAAAAGGTATGAACTCTCTAAAAACCTTGCTTTGCTTAAGGAAACATTAGTAAGAAAAGGACTAAAAGTCTAGCAGGGTAGTAAAGAGAATATTCTGAGTAGCCAGGAGGCAAAGATAACAGACCCTTAAATATGTCAGTTAAAAGGACACCTAAAAGCTGAAAAAGTTGACTAAAGAACACAGAAAAGGAGTTTTGGAGGACCAGGTTACTGAGACACATTAATGCTGTAATAAAGTGGAATGCACTTCAGCAACTATATTAATTCTATGTATGTAAAGAGCAGCTTTACCTGGAGGGGAAATAAATTAATCTATTTCCCATCTCCCTTTCATATCAGGATGAAGAACTGTCTAAGGGTCATACAATAGACCCCCTGTTGCAATCCACCTACACATGCAGTCAGGAAAATAACCTGCTTTTGGAAAACAAATGTTCACCTCTCTTACAATGTGGCTGAGATTCCCTGCTCAAGAAACACAGAGGAAATTTCTGTATTTCTTCATCACAGAATTTCAGCATGGTGGGGTAGGAAAGGGCCTCTGGAGAACATCCAGTACAAACCTCGGACAAAGCAGGGACACCCACAGCAGCTGGCCCAAGATCCCAATGTCCAGGTGGGTTTGGAATCTCTTCAGAGAGGACAACTCCACAATCTCCCTAAGCAGCCTACTCCAGGGATCCAGCACCCTCACAGCAAAGCTGCTGCTCCTTATGTCCAGGTGGAATCTCCTAGTTTCCAGTTTGTGCCTGTTGCCCCTTTTCCTGTCACTGGACTCCACTGACAAGATCTGGTTCCATCCCCTTGTCCCATGCCCTTTAGCTATTGATAAGCATTGAGATCCCTCTCCATACTCAACAGCCCCAGCTCTCTCAGTCTCAGCACAGAGATGTTCCAGGTCCTTCAGCACATCTGCACCCTTTGCTGGACTTTTCTGTTCCTTTTAAACTGGGAAGCCCAGAACTGGACCCAGTACTCCAGATGTGGTATCCCTACGGACTAAAACCTCCCTCAGCCTTCTGGTCACAGTCTTCATAATGCACATATACGTACTAAAATAGCCCCAAACCTTACTGCCACTAGGCATTTCTCCAAGTTCAATTTCCAAGGGCTGCCACAAACAGTGGACACGTTAAAAGTTTTTCATAAAACAGTCTCAGTGTTGTTTGAAAAATTTCCTACCTGTTGACATTCTGAGCTCAAAGCTAGTATAAGGTCAAGAATCTCATTTTATATACAAGGTTTGATACCAGACCTTGGGGTTTCCCAAATCAAAATTTCTCTTTTCATATTTAAAATATTTATTAAAAAATGTTTAAAACAATCTAAATACATTTCATGCTTTGAAGTCTCAATGACTCTCAAAAGTCTGCTGAAGTCAGTCCTATGAAAGGTTGTTTTTTCAAATTAAAGAAAACAAAACAAGACAAATGTATTTCATAGTTTCCCTCAAGGAAAGTATATTACCTAGAAATCATAGAATTGTTTTGGTTGGAAGAGATCTTTATGATCACTGAGCCTAACCATTAACCCAGCACTGCCAGATCATGACTAAACCATGTCCCTCAGCACATGTACAAAGTTTTTAAATCCCTCCAGGGACAGGGACTCCACCACTGCCCTGGGAAGCCTGGACCAGGGCTTGAAAAGACTTTCAGGAAAGAAATTCTTCCTAATGTCCAATGTAACCCTCCCCTGGCATTCATTGCTGCTGCTAAGAACAACATACAATAATTTCAGAAGTTTCTGTCTTCCACTCTCCCTCTGCATTCCTCACACTACGCCATTTACTCCATAAACAGAAAAAATTGCACCTCCCTTAATGTTAAGGCAAGCAGACCTCATAGGAATAAGAGCCTGACATCATGGCACTCAGAATGAGAACAGATTTCCATAGTTTCTTGATATCCACAACCTTGAGGAGACATTGTAGTGGCCTTCCAGTAGCTGAAGGGGGCCTACAAGAAGGCTGGGGAGGGACTATTTACAAGGTCTTGTAATGACAGGATGAGGAGTAATGGGTTTAAACTGGAAGAGGGGTGATTTAGACTAGTTGTTAGGAAGAAGTTCTTTACAGTGAGGGTGGTGAAACACTGGAACAGTTTTCCCAGGGAGGTTGTGGATGTTCCCTCCCTAGGGATGTTCAAGACTAGGTTGGATGAGTCCTCGAGCAACCTGCTCCAGTGGGAGGTGTCTCTGCCTTATGGCAGGGGGTTGGAACCAGATGATCTTTGAGGTCTCTTCCAACCTAAACCATTCTTTGATTCTATAGAAACATAGAATTAACCAGGTTGGAAGAGACCTCCAAGATCATCCAGTCCAAGCTATCGCCCAGTCCTATCTAATCAAATAGATCATGGCACTACATGCCTCATCCAGTCTTTTCTTGAACACCTCCAGAGACAGTAACTCCACCACCTCCCTGGGCAGTCAATGCCAATCACTCTTTCTGTGAAAAACTTCCTCCTAATATCCAGCCTGTACCTCCTGGCACAACTGGAGACTGTGTCCCCTTGTTCTGTTGATGGTTGCCTGGGAGAAGAGACTGACTCTACCTGGCTACGACCTCCTTTCAGGTAGTTATAGACAGCAACGAGGTCACCCCGAGCCTTCTCTTTTCCAGGCTAAACAACCGCATCTCCCTCAGCCTCTTCTTATAGGGCTGTGCTCCAGGCACCTCACCAGCTTCGTCACCCTTCTCTGGACACATTCCAGTACCTCAATATCTCTCTTGAATTGAGGGGCCCAGAACTGGATCTGCTCAAGGAAAACCTGTAGCTTTCCATGCACTGGTATTTTCTATGCCTGACAACAGGAATTGAGTGCCCAGCCACAAATTCTACATTTTAAAGAATCCTTCTTTATGTTACTATATTATCATTATTTCCTAGAGATTCTTGAGGACAATACAAAGTTTAAAGCTTCTTATTAAAACTATCTCCTTTTCCAGAGGTAAAAACATAATTTGCTGCACTTTAAAACTGTAAATAGCAAAATTTCAAAAACCCCTGCAGACTAAGCTAAAAGATGCTCCATGGGTTTGAGTTTCATCTATCCTGCAAATAGAAATAAAAACCACTTATACCCACCTCTGAAGCCTCTAATAATGGCCTTGAATGGTCTCCTCTCAGACTATGCCATGCTTTTTGCTTGCAGATTGGTGCAATCTAGAGAATAAAAAGGGAGAGGGGAAAAAAAAGTAAAATGGAGTCATGCAGAACATGGACTTCAAATTCAGAGGATATTCAGCTAGTTTACGTAAACAAGTGTAACATGAAAACAAGACAGATGGCCTTTCTTTTTTTAACCACTGGCCACAGAAAAGTAGAACTGGTGGGGAGCAGCTGTAAAATAAATTACATTCAAACACCAAATATGCTAAATGACAATGAAACTTTCCCTTCCCTGAATCCCCACTCCCTTCGGACTTCATTTCTTTTGTACTATGTAAGCCCAAAGTTTTCCCTTTCCTCTTGTTTTCATTTTCTCCCAGGTTGTCTCCTGACTTCTTTCAAATACCCTTTTGTTCTGGTTCTCATTATTACATGTTATTCTTATGCTTATAGGTTCTGCCATTTCCAATTTCTCCTAGCTCAGCTCATGCCCCGCTTGTCTCACAAACCAAAAGGCTAATCAAAGCTACAGTTCCTGACTGAGAAGCACTGGGACTATTGGAAATAGAGCACAGCTGACTAGGAGTTTTGGAAACTCAGGCAGGACACAAGACACTGAATATTCACATATTCATCAATGCATCTTTCATAGTTATACCACAAATTTATTACTCAGCACCGGTGAAGCCACGTCTTGAGTAGTATGTTCAGTTTTGGGGTTTTCACTACAAGAAAGGTGTTGAGATGCTGGAGTGTGTCCAGAGAAGGGCAAAAAACCTGGTGAAGGGACTAGAGCACAGGTCTTGTGAGGAGTAGCTGAGGGAACTGGAGCTGTTCAGCCTGGAGAAAGGAGGATCAGGGAAGACTTCTGGCTCTCTACAACTACCTGAAAGGAGGTTAGAGTCAGATGGGTGTTGGTCTCTCCTCCCAAGGAACAAGCCACAGGAGAAGAAAAGACAGCCTCAAGTTGTGTCAAGGGAAGCTTAGGTTAGACATTAGAAAAAAAAAATCTTTACTGGAAAGGTTCTCAAACAGAAGAACAAGCTCCCCAAAGAGGTGGTTGAATCCCCATCTCTGGAGGTATTTAAAAGATGCAAAGATGTGGTGCTTCAGGGACGTGGCTTAGTATCAGAGTTAGTATAATTAGATAATTGTTGAACTCAATGGTCTGAGAGGTCTTTTCCAACTGAAATGATCCTGTAATTCTATTCAATTTATATACATACAATAATAATAGAATTGTTTCAATTGGAAAAGAGCTCTAACATCAAGTCAAATTTGCAACCCAACACCACCATGGCCATTAAACCATGTCCTAAAGTCCCATGTCTACACATTTTTTTAACACCACTATGGACAGTGACTCCACCACCTCCCTTGGTAGCCTGTTCAAATGCTGACCACTCTTTCAGGAAAGAAATTTTTCCTAATATCCCATCTAAACACTGCTAGGCATCAACTGTAGCATCCTTTGTATGTTACACTGAACGCAATTAATGTTCCAGAAGGGTTTCAAAGGATCATTTATTTTCCTTATCTGGCCTAGCTGGCAGTATTTCCTGAGTGGCAAAACAGGGACCTCTCTTATGGTCAGCAGCGTTGGTGTCACATCATCTTTGACATGTTCCATATTACATCTTTTACTGCTCT
Source organism: Eubucco bourcierii (assembly GCA_013396675.1). NCBI lineage: Eukaryota > Metazoa > Chordata > Aves > Piciformes > Ramphastidae > Eubucco > Eubucco bourcierii. Next base: position 206,221 of record VWZE01017115.1, read on the forward strand.
GTTGTAGTACTAACCACATACCTCACACTAGGAAAAAAAAAAAAAAAAAAAAAAAACATTNTCAGCCCAAGATATCTCAGCTTTTCTATGGCAACACAACGCAGAAGTGTATAAGAACCAATAAAATAACTTAGATCATAAAAAAAAAAAAAAAAAAAAAGAGAGAGAACTTGATCATAAAAAAGAATATTTTTAACCTTGACAAACAGTAGCACTATCAGGTTTTATACCTTGCCTTAAACATTCCTCTGCTCTAAGACACACACTGTAAATAATTTAGTCAGTGACTTTAAAGACAATTAAGATCATTTCCCCCCAGGTCACCATATGGGACCTGATTATTTCAGACATTTTCATTGTATGACATTACCCAGACAAAGAGTAAACGTTACAATTACACTTAGTGGATCTAACTGGTCTAGGTGAACTGCCTTGATGTTTCCAAGAACTGGGTTGAAGGAAGGAGCTGCACTTCCTCTTAGAAACACTCATAACTTCATTGTTTCCACTCAGCACAGAGGACTCCACCTAAGCTAAAATGTTCTCCATATGAACAGTGAACATTTCATAGACAAGAATGTGAAGATGCCTGAGCACATCCCAAATTACTGCAGATTACTGTTACCATTGCCAAGGCACGGTTATTTTGGATAAAGTTCCCTCCAACATGTCCAACATGTCAGAGGAGGAGTAAGCACTCCTAGCAGTAATCACTATGGTGGCATGTGAGAAACACCTAAAAGCCAACACTCAATTAAGTCGCACCACTAATCCAAAAGGCAGTGTTGTCTGATTCAGCCAAGGTGGTTACATCAACACAGCTCCACCAACCAGAGGCAGCATGGATTAAATCATAACAGTTTAGAATTTATGGTGGAGACAAAATCCAGAGTATGTCCTACATTCACACCAATGAGACTGAGTTCCTGTCTCCTACAGCCTAGCACCACAGTTAGTATATTGAAAACCTCCACATCTTTACTCCAGCATTTACACCTCTTTAAACACACAATGTTTATAAAAGACTGTTAAGACATCATGCCAAAGGAAAGTTTCATAGAGTCACAGAATGTTTTCAATTGGAAGGGTCACCTAATCCAACACCACTGCAGTCAGCAGAGATGTCTGCAGCTAGAGCAGGTTGCTCACAGCCACAACCAACCTGCCCTGCAGCGGTTCCACGGATGAGGCAGCTACCACATCTTGGGACAACCTGGGACAGGGTCTCACCACTCTCAGTGTAAAACAGTTCTTCCTTCTCTCTAGTCTCAATCTCCACCTTTTAGTTTAAACCATGACCCCTCATCCTGTCGCAACAGGTCCTGCTAAAAAAACTGCCTCCAGCTTTCTGATCAGCCACCTTTAAGTCTTAAAAGGCTATCAGAAAGTCTCCCTGGAGCCTTCTCTTCTCCAGGCTGAACAACCCCAACTCTCTCAGCCTGGACTTAACAGCAGACGGTATCCAACTCTGCCATCATTGCTGTGGATCCTCTGGCCCCACTCCAACAACTCCACATCTCTGCTGTGCTGAGGACTATCTCAGGACTACAGGTCTCAGCAGCACAGAATCCCCCTCCTTCTCCACCTGCTGCCCATGCTGCTGGGGATGCAGCTCAGCAAGTTCAGGGGCTGATGAACTGCTGCTCACAACTCTGCTTTGGATTCTCTTACAACAACACAGATGAAACTCTCCTGAGCAGGACCATTCTCTCCTGCCTGGCTTTTTGAGAAAAAAAAATCTTGAGTACTGTAAGAGCTGAAATCCAAGTATTTAACTCCTAAAGCATCATCTTGTTGTATATTCCTAGTACATAGGAGTACACAACTGATACTCCAACAGTTAATTACAGTTCTTCCACACTGCACTCATGGGACATCATAAAAGTATTTCACTAGCCTTAGTAGAGTTAGATAATGGTTGGAGTCTATGATCTTAAAGGTCTTTACCAACTAAAATGATTCTATGATTCTATAATAGTTCACATCCTTTGACCCCAGAGTGCACAAAGTTCTTTTCTGACTGACATATGAGACAAACAATGTGACAGAAACAACTTCTGTTGAAACACCATCAGATCTCACCTCAATTACTCCATCTGATAGTCTACTCACTTGACTGAAGCTATAAACTGTCATGGGGTCAAGAGATGAATACAGAAAAAAAGATTAAAAGATTTGCACAAGGCACAAAGAAAAACTTGCTCCTATTTTCAGCCTTGAGCCTGAAAGACTGGGTGGAGGTTTCAATCCTCTTCCGAACTTCTGATAAACAACAAGTATCAGCAAAGAAATAATTAAACAAGGTGAAAAATTGACTTCACCTTCAGCCACCACAATACAAGTGGGACTGATGATTATCCTGACACATTCTGTGGACAGACTTTGGACTCCACTTCCCCTCACTCAAAATTAAGACTACAAAGACAAGGCATACTTGAACCTTATTACAGAGAAAAGCAGCGAGTGATTGCTTTAAAGGAGCAAGAGCAATTCAAGATGATTCCTGAATTCAAGAAATTATACAGTGAACTTCAATACTGGCATTTCCCAACTTTTAAATGCCTGACTCTGCACCATTATGTTCTTTTAATGTATTTTTGGATATGATTCTATATACTCTAAAAGATGAAACAGATGTCTAGTACTGATTGCACATAAAAGTCATATTGCTAAAGTGTCATGACTGTTGGTTGTGGTTTAAATACCATAAGTGCAAACAAACAACAGGGATTAAACACATTTACACAAGGTCAAATCCACAGTTAGGAACTTCCCTCTGGATTTACATGCTGTTCCAGACACCCTGCTCTGATCTAATGGGGACAGTTTTTCAAACTAACTGGTACAGAAAACTGAATGTAGGATTCAAGAATCTGTGCAGTATTTGAGTCCCACCGTTAATTTTGCTGAGTTTGCAGGGGAAGAAAATAAAAGACTAATAGAAAAGAGCAGAGGAAGATGAGACAAAAGGTACAAATATTTTGGTATAAATGTAGTCTAAACTGTAAGCAAAATGAACAACATAAATTAAGTGGAGGTATGCTTAACAATGGCCAACATGCAATTGCTCTGTACACATACCCAGAGCAAACAAAACCAAAGCTAACAAAGATCCCTTAAGGAGTCTCCCCTATAACATCTTACTAATATTCCCACATTCAGTTTGTTTTGGTAAAACACATCTCCACAGCAGAATGGAAAACCCACACAGCATCACAGCAGGCACCCCAATATATAACCAGTACCTCCTGCTTACCCTGTGTCCCCCTCATATTCTCCCAAATGACTTGCAGATCAATTCCCCATATTTCCATCCATTCTACTTCCTTGCAACAATTTTCAGTATTATTAGATGTCCATTTTATAGACAGACATATGGGATTGCAATAACCCCTCCAGAAAGGTTGACTGAAAATTCAAGGAATTTTAAATTCTCCATTACAAAACATTTATCTGTGAGTAAAGATCACTGACTAATGGAGCCTGTCAATTACTAGCTGCCATTCATCTGGCTGCTCAACCACACTATTGAAGTCTAGAGAAGAGACTTTAGCTATGCACACGGGCATGTGAAATGATGTCTGGACAGTAAATATCACTGTAACTTCAGAGAACAGACCAGGCTTCAGGTTAAAAAAAAAAAAGTGTAAAATATAAATAAATTTATTAAAAAACCCTGAAACTTCTCCTACAACCTTCCAGAGCAAGAGATATTATTAAATTATGCAGAACAACACACTCCTTATCATGTCGTGTGGCAGCTGGAAGGGCAAGATAATATAAGGAGAAAAAAAAAAAATAGTCTCTTCTATTTTTTACTGTTACACTTAATTTACAAAGTCCTGGTCTCTACAACTCAGTGCATTTCTTACCTTATACAGATCCCTAGTAAAATAAACATCCTTTAACTATGGATAGAGCTATTGGACCTCTTCAGTCAATATTGCTATTTTCCTTCAATTTAAGTCTTCGATATAATAGAATTTGCCATTGTTTTTATTTTGGATGGGGGGCAGGGGGTGGAGAACAAAACAAAAATAAACTCCTAGAAAAATAAGAAGTCATTACTTATTTTCTGAAGTTTACCAAGGAGGTCTCATCCAACCTGCCACTAGAAAAGGCATTAGGAAAAAATTCTTCCTCATGCGGGTGGTGAAGCACTTGAAGAGGTCGCCCAGAGAAGCTGTGGAAGCTCCAAGCCTGGAAGTGTTCAAAGCCAGGCTGGATGGAGCCTTGAGCAACCTGGTCTAGTGCGGGAGGTGTCCCTGCTCACGGCAGGGGAGTTGGACTAGAAGATCAAAGTTCCTTCCAAACCAAACCATTCTATGACTGTGTTATTCTCTCTGATACTACTCAGCAGAGATCCTAAATTATAAACACAAGTTTTGACACATGGAGTCCCTGCCTGCTCCAACCACAAGAGGGTGAACTGAAGGAGCTATGCTGGATGGGAACATAAGCTGATCTTGGTATCAAGCAATAGAGTCTGATTACCGTTCTGTAATATTTATCCCATCTGTTTTTCCTGTCCATAAATTTAACTATTTTCCTCTCCGGGATACAAACGTTACACGTCTTGTTAGTCAGAAAAGCAAGACTCTATTGAAAATTACCAAAAAATACGTGTGAGAAAAGAATGATGTGGATCTGTAACACAGCAGCACTCAAACAACTCTGCTACGTTTGAATCTCACTGTACTAAGTGCCATAGAAAAATATATATTGTATTACAATACAATTAAGCTTACTATTAATTGTAAGCTTAAAAAACCTCATACCGCCAACATGAAACAATGAAGATCGGGGGATCAAGTACTCCAGGGGTGCAAAGTAGAGCAGCAGAGCAGGTATAGGTTTACCAATAAAAGCACAGTTGTAGTTGTACAGTTGATTTCACCACAGCAGTCAGCAGCAACACCAGCAGCACTGTGTTGCTGGCATAACCATGTCACATCAGGTGCACCCTCCCAGGAGGGCTCTTGCTATTCAGGAACTCTTTAGGGAAGACATGGCCATGGCATTAAAGGTCACTGTCTGGATTTCACAAGTGGCTGGGTCATGCTAATCTCCCATCAATTAAGAGGTGGGATCACAGGCACTTATTTCACATTTACTGCACTTGGTTACATCCAGCAAGCTAGTGCCAAATGTACCCATGATAACCAAAATACAGCATTAAAGGTAACATAAGAGTTTTCTCACACAGTAAAACACATATACTAAGATGTGTCATCACACAGTAGCCTGGAAGTTTCCCAAGAGCAATGCTATTCATTAAACCTTATTCCCAGATAACTGAGACAAATGCAGCTTAGGACCTAGACAGACAAGTTTAAGTTGTTTTTTCTAATCCAAAATTGAGCATTTCTTCAATGTTTTAATGTATAGAAAAGCTTTCAGAGTAAGTCCATTAAAAATATTTTGTCCTTGTTAATACATAAATCTAGCCAAATAATTAAATAACTGAAACAAAAATAGATTGCATATATTTGCTTCCCAGGAGGTTTTTTTTCAATACTGAATTACCTAATTAAAAAAAAAAAAAAAATTTAAAAAAGTCAACACCTAATCACTCTAAAATAGAACCTGCTGAAGCGCCTAGCCAACTTCTGACAGTCACTTCTATTGCTGCAGGCACAGTATTTCTTAAGCTAGCTGAAGAAAAAAAGAACTGAAATCACAGGACTGCATTTTCCTCTATCAGCAAATTTAATTAAACATTTTAAGAAAAATAAATCCTATCAACCAGTCCCAAAACACTGAAAGCTATTATAACAAAAAAAAAAAAA
>VWZE01017115.1:212044-223217 GCA_013396675.1 Eubucco bourcierii
AAAAAAAAAATCCAGAACACTAATTTTGAGCCTCCTACTCAAGAAATAAATTTGCACAACACGTTTAGATAAAATGTGGTGCCTATTTGCCATAATGTAGCCAAGTTTTCATTTCACAAAATGTAAGATCTTGCTTGTGTATTTAATGAATTCTAATTTTCATCCAATAGAGTTTGATGCAGAAGTGAAAGTAAAAATTAATCACCAGACCATTAAAAAACAACTGCATCATTTCTAACAGAGAAACGCCTAGAAACTAAAAAAACAAAGAGATAAATACATATATACACACTACAGACATGGCATTAGCTTTCTTAGCTCAGAAAACCTAGTGCAAATCAATTTAGCAGCATGCGGCAACTAAAACTTGTCAGTAAGGCCTCACACTAAAATAAAACTACTCAAAACTAAACCAGCTTTATAATTAATGCCTCTATGCATCACTATAATGTTGTTCATCACTAACATCTGAAATAAGTTGTCAGGTACACTGGACAGCACTGAGTACTCAGATATATTTTTAAGCATCCAGGTGCACAAGAGCTTCATTTTTCAAAACTAAACCGCTAAAAAATGCACTACTTCAGTCCTGTTCATCTCATATACTACAGAATACGAACTTGACTGCAGCCTGCGACAGAATTCTATCTGGCAGAGGAAACTAAATAAGGCTGGTGGCAACGAAAGGCAGTCAAACACTGTGGTACTCCACGGGGGAGCAAAACAGAAATAAAAGGTATCTGACATGGAAAGTTCATGCCCTTGATCTTTGACACACACTTTCTCACAAGCTTTGAAAAATGATGGTGATAGAATCATTCGATCATTAAGGCTGAAAAAAACCCTCTAAGATCATGGAGTCTAACCATTAGCCCAACACCATCACGGACATTAACCCACGTCCCAAAGCACCATGTCCGCACACTTTCTGAACACCTCCAGGGACGGCGACTGCATCAGCTCCCTGGGCAGCCTGTTCCACCGCCTGATCACTCTTGCAGGAAAGAAATTTTTCCTAATACACAATCTGAACCTCCCCTGGCGCAACCTGAGGCCGTTTCCTATTATACTATTACTTGTTACTTGGGAGAAGAGCCCAACACCCACCTCACTACAATCTCCTTTCAGGTTGAATTTCAGATGGATTACAGTTTTGAGATTCGTAACCAATTCCTTACTTGTAACGAAATAATCATTCACGATAGCATGTTACAACCGTCTACTGCTAACAGAAAGGACTCCAATTCCAATCTCCTTTTCCTACTTAACGGCAAAAATTAGCTGTCAGTATAAGTTATCCTCTGCACACGCGTTTAGCATCCGTTCAGAGGCATTGCTTGTTCAGTACTTGTCCACAAATTGACGATCAGATCCTCGAACGCACAGAGCTCGGTCACCTAAACATCACCACGACAGCGGAACAGATCACCCTGAAGTTGTTTGGGCCCAAACTTGCCCGAGACTTTACCGGCCACGGCTAGACTGCCCTACACACACCCTCCAAAGACGGCACCATGCCATGGCCTCACACAGCCCCTCTGCCAGGGACTCTGCTGTCTGGACCGGCCTGCGGGAGCAAAGCGGCGGCACCGGTCTCCCGACCCCGCCACATGCCGGGCCGATGCTAGGCAGCGAGTGCTGTCAACGGGACAAGAACAAAATCGGCCGTCCCCGAAGAACTCGTGGGGCGACACCGTGGGGCCCGCCGCCCTTCCTCAGCCCCTTCTCAGCGCCTCACCGCCCGCCCCCGGAGTCCTCCACCACCCTCCCTCGGCCGGACCCTGCGTCCCCACGCACCTGACCGAGTCCCGGGGCCCCCGGGTCTCGCTGCCGCCAGTTCCCCCCAAGCCAGCCGTGTGCGCAGGCAGCGGCGGCCGCCGGAGGCCGCAACAGGGCGAGGGCGAGCAGCCGCCGCTTATGAGAGGCGGCAGCCGCCACGCTCCGCGGAGCCCCCAGCAGCGCCATGTCAGGGCGGCCGCGGAGCAGAGGATTGTGGGGCGGCGGCGGACTCACAGGGCGGAGCGGAGCGGAGCGCTGCTCCCGCCCGGCCATCGTGAGGAAAAGGCGGGACACGTCACCATGGCAGCAGCCCGCTCCGTGTTGGAGCCCGACGGGACCACTCCTGCCGCTCCAGAGAGCGCTGGTGCCGGAGCCGGAGCCGTTTAATCCGGCCGGTGGGCAACAGTGAGGCTACCCTCATTCCTACCATAGCGCTTTGAGAGCACAAGTGCTTCCCTACCGAGCCAGAGAACGGCCAAGGCACTCCCAAACTGTCACCTCCGCAGGAGAAGTTTTGTGGTGACTGTACAGGTATAGACATCCTTCGTGAGAAGAACTGTTCAAAAGCAGCGTGGGCGGCAGATCGAGGGAGGGAATTCTGCCCCTATGCTCCGCTCTGCTGAGAGCCCGCCTGTTGTCCTGGGGCAGCAGCTCTGGAGTCCTCAGCACAGCAGAGACAGGAACCTGTTGGAGTGGGGCCGGAGGAGCCACAGCAATGATGGGAGGGTTGGAAACCCTGTGCTGTTAAGTCCAGGCTGAGAGAGTTGGGATTGTTCAGCCTGGAGAAGAGAGGGATCCAGGGAGACTTTCTGGTAGCCTTTCAAGACTTAAAGGTGGCTGATCAGAAAGCTGGAGACAGACTTTTTTTAGCAGGGCCTGTTGTGACAGGATGAGGGGTAGTGGTTTAAACTAAAAGATGGAGATTGAGACTAGAGAGAAGGAAGAATTATTTTACACTGAGAGTCCCAGGTTGTCCCAAGATATAGCTGTCCCATCCCTGGAACTGTTGCAGGTCAAGTTGTTTGTGGCTGTGAGCAACCTGCTCTAGTTGCAGACATCCCTGCTGACTGCAGAGGGGTTGGACTGGGTGACCTATAAAGATCCATTCCACCCCAAACCGCTCTATGACTCTGAAAGATGAAGGTCCTCAGACAAAGTACAGAATGACAAGAATTGCTCAGCAGCTCTATTGATACAGTGGTACTTTATGAAGTCTGTCTTGCTTAGCAGAGTCATTCTTCCAAACTGGCAGTTAGTGCTCTCACTCTCTCACTGCACAGACAGACACTATTATTGTCAGAGCAAAAGAGGGGCTTGAGGAGGCACACATCCCTCCCAGAATATTCCGGGGACCCCACAGAGCTGCTGCCCAGCAGATTCCTAGGCTCAGGCACAGACAGGCCTGAGCCTGCAGAGCCATGAAGGGAAGGTGTAATCCAGACAGCATGTGGCATGGCACATTTCTGCACAGACTTAGCTCTGCATTCCATACCCTCCCCAGGGTTAAGCTCTGAGCTACCTGGCAGAACAACGGCTAACACAGCCGTTCCCGTGACAGGATAACAACCCAGCAATACTACTGTTCTTAATTAAACACCAATTTAGGATGATGGAAATCTGCCACGGATTGCATTTACAATGGCCTATATACTCCCATCTGATTGGCATGCAGAGCCATGAGGAAGCTGTAACTCTGTGTGGCATTTTTAATCACATGAAGATTTCTTCAAAGCTACCAGAGCTTGACTACTGATGCTTTTGCCTTGAGGGAGAGTTGTAAGCTCATTTGCGAGAGAGAAAGACAGACAGACGGAAGGGAAAAGTACAATTGGCTTAAAGCTGATTTTTAATGAGGCAGGCTTCCTCTAGCCTGTGCTTTGATAGGCAACTTTGCTTCTGACCAGGATTCGCTTTAAGCAACAGAGGCGACATTTCTGTGTCACTAATTTAATTCTTTATCATAATTACATTTGGCCGAGCTGGGTCTGAACAGTGCCGCCCAGTGGCATTCTTCAGAGAGAGAAACCGGAATTTAGGCTTACGGCTCCCATGCATCCACTTCCTTCAGTTTGCCCTTCTCAGCTTGGTAGTGGGACCAGGCAGAATGAGATAACTTTGACTTTTTGTCTGGGACAGACAGGCTGACCAACGCTGCCACATCTTTTAAGCTATTCCAAATGTTTCTGCAATGCTTCTGCATGCATTGCTGAGATCACCTTTGACCACACAGCGTGTGTATGCAGACACAGTGTGTCCTGGATCAGTCTCTCCTGCAGCACAGACTCTCAGCCATATGATGTGTGTCTAGTTTTTCCACCATATCAAGTTCTTTTGACATGCAAGACATGGAATATCCTGCATGTAGATAAAAGAACCCTGAGTTGTGGTATTAGACATTGCTTTACTCCCTCTTTAAGCAAGATAACATCACTGGACAAAAAAAAAACCCATGGACTGCTAAACCTCACAACACTAAGACAAGTGTATTATTACAGCATTGTCATCATTAAATATATAAAGAAAAGCTGGTTCCATATGTCTGCACACTACATCAGAAATAGATAGAAAATCGTGCCACATTTCCAATAAATTATAGGAAGATAATTTGGAATAGCTGAAGACAGAAAACACACATTTGAATGATCATTCAGTTCATGCTCTCTTCAGTACAGACCAGCACTATTTTTTTGTCTGATAGATTTCTAAAGGTCTGAAGCAAGCCCCAACTGCATAAGAAATAAACGTATTCTTTGTTCAGTGTTCTGATGGACTACTGAAAATTACATTCTGCCATTCATTTAACACTGACAAACCACATCGGCAGCCTGGTGGAGAGGAGATGGTTAATTCTGAAAAAGAGAGATTTAAAAGTGGGAACTAGGAGCAGCTCAGTTTACAGATAACTAAAAGTGGACTGTACTCCATGCTGTAAACATTTCAGAAGGGTAAGAAATCATTAATGATGACAGGAGGAAGGAGTGCTGGAAGGTATGGGATCACATTAAATACAGGAAAGGTGAAGAAAAATGCCTGGCAAGTAATTGTCATAATAGAAATGTGACAGGAGAGTTGGTGTCCTCTTATTCAGAATTAAAATGGCTAAGACAGAAGAAAATGGTCTGCACTGAAAAATCTATCTATCTATCTATCTATCTATCTATATATATATACACACAGATATATATACTTAAAATATCGAATGGCTGTGTGGTATTTGATGGAAATTAATTAATAATTGTAGTATATCATTATGAAGTGAGTAAAAAAATAATTTTTAGAATTTTCATTTTCCATGTTAAAGCATATCATTTTGGTTCCTCTACACTTCTAAGGCTAATGATGTATTTAATATATTTGATATCAATGATATTAATATTTTCCCTGCTATTTTCACCTTTACCTGCTCTTCCTCCTTTAGTAATTCTCCAGTGCTGCTGGTTTTATTTCTCCCCTCTACTAGTTCCATCTTCTGGTGTTCTCTTTCTCACATTCATTTACATGACACCATGACCACAGCACAAACCTGAGGGAGAGACAGAAGAGAGGCCAACATAGCACGGGTGGTCAGAAACATGACGACCCTGTCTGTCAGAGTGACTTAGCCAAGAAAATAAAGCTGCCGCTATAGACACAGAAAGCTAACAGATGAGGTTTGTATACCGTACTGTTTAAAGCAGCTTGCCACAAAACCAAAAAATGTTTCTCTACATATTTAGTGTTGAACTGAAGGATCGCCTTAGAAACGAAACAAAACAAAACAAAACAAAATCACTGTATGGTCCAGAGTTGTCAGCAAGAGAAGTTTACAGAACTCACCAGAAGAAATCTAAGCCCTGGTGCATGGAGGTGAAATAACACCGTGTTTAGGGGCTGTTAATGCTTTTATGTTTTAAATATGTTTAATATGTTTTTTACATTGTATTGAACTTCACATACAACAACAAGTACTTATTTCATGCAGCTGTGAAAATAAGCACAGTACAATTTCATAAGGACTATTTATAGAGCTAAGATTTAGAATTATTAAATATTCCTATGAAACAGAAAGAGTCAAGACTGAATTCCAGATAATCGGTACACCAAGGGGAGACTGACATCTGTATTTTGTATGGTAACACTGACAATTCCAGTTATGGCAGGTGTCAAACAAAATGAAAGTGTCCCCAGAGCTGTGAAAAATCAAATTTAATTCAGGAGTCAGGCAGAGGAGGAAGAATCACCAGTATTAGAAGTGTGTGGACACAAGGAGGTGAAGAAAGAGGGAAAATTTATGAGAAGAAATAAATGTGAAGAAATGAACACAAAGAAATTAAAAATGGAAAAACAGGACAAGGAGGAGGCTAGAACCTCTCACTCAGAGATGTAAAGTTAGTTTTGGCAAGCTGAATGCGTGCCAAAAGGCACAACACTGATTTGGAGATAGGGACTTCAGTAATTATGCCTAGGAAAAAAAATACAAACTCATTTAAGAGCAGAGCAGCTACATACTCATTGGACGTGCAGGGTGAATTAATAATCACATATCTAAAATTACTGGTTGTTTGATTATGCTACAAAACCACTAATTTTCTTCATTTAAAAACATGGGTTTGTCCATCTTGCCACTACTCAAGGCTTGTCCTAGATTTTGTTAGGGCAAACATATTACCTGTTGTATGAACACACTATTAGTAGAATGAGTATCTACTGTTCAATGCTCATCGAGCCCTTCTAAGATTGGCCTTGCAATATTTTTATTCTGAATATTAACCATCTGGCACTGAGTGCTGCAGTATTTAGTGCCACAAATAATAATGAAAATATACATGAAAAATATGGTAATATCTCGTGATACTTTAACATGAAAATATAAGACAGAGGGTCTAAAGCTCTGGGCATATCATCTCCAAGCTGCCAAAGCATGTTGTTCCCTCTGCCCTTGTTTACCATAAATGATTCTTTGACTGGAGACAGCAGTGCTAATAGGCAAGTCATTGGTTAATGCACAGCAATGAAACTGCATTTCTTGTAGTTAATGAACTGCAGTCCCGAGGAACAATGGGAGGGAGAAGTCTGAGATCTGTTGTACTTTTCTGTTCAGGTTGATGTGGGCACATCCAAGAGATGCAAGCAAAAGGTGTGGCTTGGGATAGACCTCAGCAGGCTCTGTCTTTTCCATGTCACTCAAATCTTGTAGAATTTTTGCACTGGAAACAAAATGGCCTCCTCCTTCTGTATCCCCCCATCAAAATATGGTGAGGAGATTGTTGCATAGCGGCAAAATTGCTGCTATTGCTGTGGTTAAGCTGCATAATTAGATGGGGCTTAAAAGAAGTAGTGCAAGGATATTTAGGGTCAAAGGAAGTGAGCATTTTCATGGACATTCATGTGACAGAACAGCCTCAGAAGCTGCCACTGACTGTATATTCTCTGTCCTTCACCCCAACTTTCTACTGTGGCACATCCTGTTCCTTTTGCCTTCTCCAGGTTTTGTTCTAACCCATGCTCCAGATCACTGCAAATATACCAGACCATTCCTGAGCCTGTTTGGTTGTTGCTGGTTGTCTGGGGGGGTTTTTTTGGTGGGTTTTGTATTTCCCCACCCAGCCTGTTTCTCCCCCACCCCTACTCCGGTAGCCACCCTTAAAGTGGCCAAAGCTGTTAGCTCTGCCAAGAAAAGGAAAGAGCTTTCTGTCCACAGTGCTCCTCTTGGCCAAGGCACAGATGTAAGCTTTTCTTTCTTCCTGTTTAGAAGCCCCCAGTAATGAGGTGTTTGGCCATGGAAACATAAGACAAATGCACAACTGAAAAATTCAAGTTGAAATGTTGGGAGGGCGGTGGGGCGAAATGAAGAAATAGAGCTGGATTAATTTGGGGGATCAGAGCCTGTTAGCAGCAAGGTTTTAGTGTTGTACTGGGCCATGGAAGCCTCAGAGGCTGTTGACCTCTTGGACTTTCTGACCTGAATAAGAAGGATTTTTAGCCTTTTGAGGAGGTTACAAGGGAGAGTTGGGTGGAGGAGGTTGACAAAGGAGCAAGGAGCCTGTAAAGCAGTGGAGAAGCCTGGTAAACTAGTTCACCAGTGATACCAACTTTATCTCAACCGTCCTTTGACTTAGCAAGAAGCTAAACGAAAAGGAGAGACTTCAGCTGCGTTTCATTTTGACCACTATGTGGAGCTGTTGAATGATAAAAATTTGCTGTAAACCCAAGAGACTTAAGCTCCCAAAAAGAATTCTGCTCTTTGTGTTACACCTGTGTACGGTGCATCTCCTGACTTCAACTTTGCTTTTGTTTTCCGTGTGAATAACTTCCTTGGATTCTCTAATTACAAATCCTGCTGTTTTTAACCTATTCTTTGTTGTATTGTTTGTCCCAAAATTTGTACTCAGACCTTCCTTTTCCATCAATTCTCTGGGATTTATAACTTTGGATTTATAACCTATTTTAACATCCCTCTTGAAGGATTTAGCATACCTCAACCCTATACTTAGAAATACTTTTATTCCTTGGATGGAGTGAGTTGGAACTATCTCCTGTCTGCACATTAAATGGAATTTCTTAGTAGCTCTTCTGATAGATTTGTGAATGCTTTCTGTTGAACTCTTAGCAATATTCTAATTAGCAACATAATAATTAGTAATGTTCTCTCCTCTTGGATACATTCTTCACACAGCAAAGCTAATTTTATATAAGCATGTAAGTTGTCAGCTCTACTTCTTACCAACTGCTAAATAAGCAGGCAGGTTACTGCTAGTTCTTGATCAGGATTAAACATAGTCACAATCAAACAGATACAGGATAAAAAGGGCTTATAAGGAACAGTGGGAGTTTCTGTGACACCATTTAGCCACTATCCAGGGCTAAACTATAGCAGCTACTCTACCACCTGATTACTTCTCCCCAGCTGAGAAGAGGGATGAGTAAAAGGAGAGGAGACTCATGGGCTGAAATTAGAACAGATTAAACAAAACAGTAAAACTAATATTAATACTAAGGCAAATATAAAGCATACAAAGTTATACTCATCCCAGAGACTGTATGGTGGCCATAAGAAAGAGGAAAGCAGCTCTCAGGAGCATGATGGTGAGCAAGACCCTCCAAGAATAGGAAGCAGGAGCAAGTAAAGCCTCCATCTTAAGCAATTTTCGAGCTTTATGGTGAGGCAATTAGAGCCAGTTTGGGACAGCTGCCCTGGCTTCTGTCCCTCCCAGTTTAAACTCCTGGATGACTGAAAACTGCTAATGGCCTGCATGCAGATCATGGCTGGCCCAAACTTCTATCCCATACAAACCAGGACACTTGGTTTGAGGATTCTATGATAAAAACTGGTGCTGAATTAGTATACTGAAGGGAACAATCTGAACCAATTTTCACAGCTTTTTATAAACCCCCTTGTTATATTGCAGCTCATTCTTTCATTCTGCCCTATATTTCACAGTTCACAGCCAGCTGCATATGTCATTATTTCTCTCCATTCTGACTATATATTCCTTCCATTCATCTACTTGAAATCAATAGAATAAATTAATTCCAGTTTATTGCCTCTGAAATGCCTTAATTTTATGAGGTGTTTAATATCTCTACACTGAAAATTTCTGTGCTTCTGCACTGTGCCCTGATGTGTGGTTCTTAAACAGAAAAAAGTATCTAAGTGCCGACTTCCAATATCTTTTATTAGCCAGATGATGCTTTCAAAGTGTTGCAAGAACATGAGCAAATTAGTTTTGATGTCAACACTCTATGTCAGGGGTGTCTTAATTTTGTAACTTCATTTTGCTGTTGGGGATACTGAGACATCCCTGACATAGCTGAACAGATACATGAAATTATTACCGTTGGAAAAAAACTCCAAGTCTGTCAAGTTCAACTACTGACCTGACACCACCATGGCCATTAAACTGTGTCCCAAAGTGTCATGTCTATGTTTTGTTGGGTTTTTTTTAACTCCTCCAGGGAGTCCTCCACCACCTTCCTGGGCAGCCTGTTCCAATCAATGCCTGAACACCCTTTCAGTAAAGAAATTGTTCCTAATATTGAACCTAAACCTCCCCTGGCTCAATTTCAGGCCCCATATTAGGGTATATCGTTCTGTTGTTCAGCATATTGACCTTGTTCTCCAGCTCTGGTTTCCTGTCTGCACAGCTCTTGGTGTCTGTACTCCAGTTACTCAAGAGCACCGCTCTGAGTCATACAATATTTGTTTGCCACAATATTTTAGTTTTTAGTATTTTAGAATGATAGAATTGTTTTGGTTCAAAAAGACCTCTAAGATCATCAAGTTCAAATGTCAACCTAAGATTGCCATGGACATTGAACCATGTCCCAAAGTGCCATGTCACCAGCAGCATTTTATGGTGCTTTGGGAGGTGGTATGTAAAAAGTTCAGATTAGACATCTTTCACACTTCTATTCAAAAACATATCTCTGGTGAGCTAGACATTGCACTTCTGGATATGTCTTAATGGCCATTGTGGTGGTGTGTTGAGGGTTGGAGTCAATTACCTTAAAGGTCTTTTCTAACCAACACAATTATGTGATTCTATTTCCATTCCAAAAACTTCTTTTCCTTCAGCTGAGCTGCTTCTGCCATGTTATCTGAGTGCCAGCATCCAGTGATTTCTGTCTCCAAGGAGATCCTCCACTTGGAATAGAATCATAGAATCGTTTGGATGGGAAAGTTAAGATCATCGAGCCAAATCATTATCTAACTTTATCAAGTGTGCTAAATGATGTCCCTCAGCAGCAGCTCTATGCACCATTCTACACTGTGTGCCACTTCTGCACTGAATGTGCAGGGCAATGGGCATTTTTTACTTTGTGACAGATTGCTTTAAACAGTGAGTTATTAAAACTTGTCTGATAGCTCTCTGTGCCAATAGCAGGTGAGTTCTCGCGGTTCGGTCACTCTGAGAAGCCGTAGTCCTGTTTCTGACCATTCTTGCCCTGCGGCCTCTGCCTCTGCCTCTCTCAGCTTCGTGTCCCCATAGGGCGAGAGAGAGCGGCCGCAGAGGCGCGAAGCGCAAGACACACGTCACCGCGTCGCGAGGCACCCTCAACAATGCCCCGCCCTCCGTGCCTGCGCTCCCGCCGCGCTTTGAGCGATGGTTCTAGCAGCCAATAGCATGAAGGTAGACCAGTGCGCTCCCCCGCTCCCTCCCTCACGGCGGCGCAAGCGGGGTCGGCGTGGCGCGTGGTGGCAGTGGTGGGCGCTGGGCGCGCCCCGGTGTATGGAGGCGATGCCCTGCCAGAATCAGCGGCTCGGCCCGCGGCCGCAGGACGAGCAGTCGGTCACAGCCACAGCGGGCGGCGGTGCCCGGCAGATCCGCTTCGCGGAGCCCGGTGAGGATAGCGGCTGCCCCAGCCCGGATAGCAGCAGTAGCAGCAACAACGGGGTCGTGGCGGAGGCGGTGTC
>VWZE01017115.1:223457-424706 GCA_013396675.1 Eubucco bourcierii
GGGGGGGCGGGGTGTAGGTTAAGGGGGGGGGATCGCCGGCCGCCGGCTCCCCCTTCCCTCAGGAAGCCGCCGGCCCATCCACCCTGCTCTGGCCGGCCTCGTGCTCGCGGTAGCCTTCTGACACTGCTCGCGGGCTCCGGGCACGGCTGTCCGTCAGCCGGGTGAGCCCTCGCCGAGCCCGGTGGCGGCGAGCGGGGCGCACTCTTGTGCGGTGCTTAAGGCCAGCGCCTCAGCGCCGGTGCAGCCATTGCTGGTGACGTGGGGTTGGAGGCGAGGCGAGGCGAGGGGAAGGTGCGCGCCGCCGCCACGCCCGGCCCGCCTGCCAGCCTCTTACCGCCGCCTGCCTTAGTGGTGGACAGCGGTCCTGGGTGCTGCCACAGCCACCTCCCCGGACCCTCGGAGCGTCTCTCATGCGCTCCCTGATGTGAGTTTTTTCAGTACCTTCACGCCGTGGATGGGCCAGAACTTGCCACATTAGGAGGCATCTAAAGAGGTGGTCTTGTGAGGAACAGCTGAGGGAACTGGGATTGTGCAGTCTGAAGAAAAGGAGGCCGAGGAAAGACCTGGCTCTTTACCACTCCCTGAATGGAGATTGGAGCCATGTGGGGAATGGTCTCTTCTCCCAAAGAACAAGTGACAGGATGATAGGAAACATCCTAAGGTTGTGCTGGGGAAGTTTAGATTGGGACGTAAGGAAAAATGCCTTCCCCAAAAGGGTTGCCAAGGCCCAGACCAGAAGTCTCCATCTCTGGAGAGATTTTAAAGAGATGTAGATGTGGTACTGTTACAACGCTGTGCTCTAGCAGGAGCTGGGTGTCATTACCACTGTCTGAACATCATATGCCATATGCAGAATGGGGTGAGGACCTTCCCCCGTCTCTGTGGCTGTAGGTTGTGAGCACATTCCCCATGGATTACACCACCACTGCCTGCTTGCATGGCAGGCTGGCCTGTACCAGTCTCTGGACTAAATAACATTTAAAGGATCTTTCCAACCCAAAACATTCTATGACCTTGCATCAAAGAAGCATGGGCAAACTTTCCATGATACTTAGTGATGACTAAATTATGGGTGTGCTGCCTTATGAGTCTTATGAGTATGCCAATTATCCAATCCCCTCCCACTCCTCACCTTTAGTGGGCTGCTGAAGGAATCACAGAATCACAGTATGTCAGGGGCTGAAAGTGACCTCAAAAAGTCATCTAGTCCCAACTCCCCCTGCCAGAGCAGGATCACCTACACCAGATCACAGAAGAACGCATCCAAGTGGGTTTTGAATATCTCCAGAGAGGGAGACTCTACAGCCCTCCTGGGCAGCCCATTGCAGTGTTCTGTCACCCTCACAATGAAAAAATTCCTCCTCATGTTTACATGAACCTTCCCATGCCTCAGCTTCCACCCATTGCCCCTTGTCCTGTCATCGGGCATCACCGAGCAGAGCATGGCTCCATCCTCCTGGCACTGACCATTTACATACTTATAAACATTGATAAGGTCACCTCTCACTCTTCTCTCCTCCAAGATAAAGAGCTCCAGCTCCCTCAATCTCTCCTCATAAGAGAGACTGCTCCATTCCCTTAATCATCTTTGTGGCTTTGCACTGGGCTTTCTCAAGCAGTTCTGTGTCTTGAGCTGGTGGGCCCAGAACTGGACACAGTACTCCAGACACAGCCTCACCAGGGTAGAATAGAGAAGAATATAGAGTAGAAGAAATAGGAACCTGATCCGTAGTGTTCTTGTGGTAGTGCTTTATACAAGTCACAGACTGTATTTAAAATTTAGCAAGGGGCAGGTGCTAGGCTGGGGAACAACTGGCGGGGAAATCACAGGAGTTTGCTGAACATTGAATCTCCCATGTTGAGGAACATGTAAGGGCCAAATGTTTGCAGATTGCCTTGATAGTGGTGTCTGTTAATAGTTTTGGTATAGAGATGGCTGGAATAAAACATCGCAAGGGCAGCCTGAGAGATCTAGAAATAAGAAAAAGGTGGGAGAAATGTGGTACTAGCTGAGGTGAAAGTGAATGGGAATCAGATGTTTGAGGAGCAGGGACTGGAATGAATTAAATAGAAATAACAGTTTTGGAACATGAAGTTTGGAGCAGTATAGAGACTAGAGCATGGTGGACTGGGAGGATGGGACAGACAGTATGAAGAAGGGAGGCAAACTTGAAGAGAGCTGTTTGCTTACCTAGGGAACATTACCTGCAAAAGAAATGGCCTTTTTTGAAAGCATTGTTTTCCATTTTTGTTACTTTGTATCACCAGGAGCCTCTGCTGGCAGCGTGCCTTGCAAGACATGAAAGTCTTATTCCAGTTCAAGAAGTCCTAAGCTGAAGTGCAGAGATATGTGCAAAATTGTGCCCCACTACTGAATATCCATCATGAGATACTTAAGATCCATTGTTTATCATGCCTTATGCAGTATCTCAGATGTTGAAAGCACACCTCCCACTGATCACATTTGTAACTTTGATTGTTCAGAAGTTGGAAGGTAATATAAGGTATTAAACTTAGCATGCAACATGTGACAAACTTAAGTAATGGCCATTAATTTGAAGCAAAGTTTTCCCTCCATGATGCAAGAACCCCCAGCAGACATAGCAGTATGAAATTAAGTTTATCAGTAGACTGATCAGGTGCCGAATAAAACCTCTTCCTTTTCTAACACCTGCAGTAACTAACAGACAGCACAGATGTGGTTCTTCCCTTTGTTTTTTATTTTTCCATCTGTGTACTCTACATTTTGGTATTTCCTGGTTCTTGAGTGCTTAGCTTTGTAGCTAATAACACTAATACATTTTTATGCTAAACTAATTGTCATCTGACAATACCTACATTAATTTTATTAGCTTACATGAGTCTTGTTACCTTAAACTAGGGCTTCTTTTATTTAATCTTCAAAGCACTGCAGAAAAACAGAGTCTTATTATGGGCAGGAGCACACAGATAGTGCAGCCTCCATGTAAGGAGGGCAGCTATGGAAAGATCACACAGAAGACCTCTGCAAGTGAGACTGACCACTAGCTTCCTTGCAAAGCAGGAGGGGAAGTTGTAAGTGTGCTGAGAGAAAAAATTCAAACTAGACTTGGTAATGGTTTTGATGCTACGAAAAGAAAATAAACTGTAGTTTTGATATCTAGGTGACTGTTAGCAGAGTGGCTACTGTACCCAGATGAGTTTTAAGTAGGTTTTGAACTCCTGCAAATACATTTAATTTTGCAGTTGTAATGAGCTTATCCAGAAACCAGCAACTGGTTTAAAAAAAAAAAAAAAAAAAAAGTGGATGAATTAAGAGTTACATCAGCTTCATTGCGCAAGGCTTTGGTAAGGGGAAGTACAGAACAAGACCTGTAAATAAGGAATTGCTCATAACAGCTGCAGTGAGAGCAAACTGTGCTGTATTCTGAGAGTGATGCTGCCCTGGCAGTGGAGATGTAACTCTTGCTTCTAAGCTCCCTTCCCAGCCAGTGAGGAAAACTGGACAGCTCAGAAAAGCAAATGTAGGCTCTTTGTGAGTAAGGGCAGTAGGGAGGCATTATTTTTATGTTCTGTCCCAGAAAAATCAGCTGTCTCAGAAAATAAGAGACCTCAGAATGGCCAATTTGTGTGCTTGTCACTCAGAAAGATGCTAAAATTTGCTCAGCTGAACGAGTGAGAGGATTTCTTAAATACTGGTTAGGAACTCTTGGAGTAACCTTTCCCCGGGCAGGTGTAGTTTGCCTTAGGACAACTCTGTGGTCATTAGCATTCAAACCCAAGTGCTGAAGGAAACTCCTCTGAAGAATTAATGCATTTGTGAATAAGCAACTACTGGGCAAAAAATCCCATTTAAAGCACCAGAGAGGTATGCTTACATATGCTGGGTGGGGAAGAGGGAGAAGCTGGTATCATCTGCAGGACAGTTAGATACCTACCACTTAATCTGACTTTGGGGGTTAAAAAAAGAACAGGTAACACCAGATCTGCCATGACTTAGGATATTTGGATTACTTAATGCTGCAGAAGATAGATGTTCAGGTTCAGCAATCATCTGAGAAGGACAGAAATTAAAAGGCAGGGTGCTGAGGGGAGAGAAACTTCTTTTCCCTGCTTTTGTAGGGAAAACCCAGTCAATTTAGGACTGTTGCTGTGAGGGAAGAAATAGATAATTAGCACTGCGATGCAAGTTAGAGTCAGGCATCCTTACATGGAGGTAAGGATGATCAGGCCACATGGGGAAGACCTCAGGCACTATTTTATCCACAGTGTGAGCTGCTCAGAAAAATGGAAATCTATCCCCTGAATACTGAGAGGATTCAGAGGAAGAAGTCAGAGCCTTTCAATTGGAATAACTGTCCAGTTTAGAAAAGTTAAAACTCACCTTCATGTAGCTGGTCACCATGTGCTGTGATGCTGAGAGACAGCTGCCTGTATTGGTGATATCTGATAGGCTAAAATGATGTTTTTCTTTTGTTTCAGTAAAGTGAACGAGAACTGGGTCTGTGTGCTAGAATTGGGGAGCTGGATAGATCAACTGGAAAGTGCCTGTGTTGGCTTGTTTTCCCTCAGGCTTGTTCACTTTTCCATCTGAATGCTTAATGGTTGGGCAGATGCCTTTTACAGCATGTGCTGGGTATGAATTTTGAGTCCTCTAATGGGATGTGAACTGATGCATTTAAGTATTGAACGTCTGGGAACAAACATTTACAGCCTCTTTCTAAACGGGTTGTGATCTCCAAGTCATTTCTGGCCTGCACAGATTAGAACCAGGGATCTGGAAGCTGAAATGAGCAATGCAGCAATTCATAACACAGCTCTGGTTTCTGCAGAAGTAAATTCATTAGCTCAGACTGGTAGTGTCATTTTAACTCCTTATTTAACAGTAGAAAGATTTAAATGCAGATGTTTAAGGGTTATTGTGTTTGTTAAGTGAGATCATGTTCTGCTGAGGCTTCTTGTTCCCTCAGGAACTGAGGGAGCAATGCAGAAATACAGAGAGTAAAGTGATAAGACATTGTGCTGGTTTGAGGCTAATTAGAATATTTTAATAGAGAAAATTACACTATAGGCTGTGAAAGGAAAACATCATGATGTCTACTTCACTCATACGCTTGCTGGAGAATTGTTTGGGAATACTAACCAAAACAATAGATAAGTCAGTCTCTGTCGCTTGCTGGAGCAGGAGCTGCTGGTGGGATCTAGCAGCTTCTGGGCTCTGGCTCCTCTGCTGATTAATCCTCACTAACCACTTTTCTTCTAACCCCCTTGGCCGATCCTCCTAATTTACCTTGCACGTAAGGCAAACCTTGGGGTAAGGTACAGGGGTGGGGAGAAGGTGGAAGGGTGGTTGGGAGCCCCTCCTGGGGTCTCTGATTTCTGGGAGGGGAGTTGTGTTGTTGTATTACCTTTTACTTATATATTTCTGTAAATATTCTGTATATAGTGTAAATATCTGCTGTAAATTGTGCAAAGCTGTAAATATAGCTTCATCATTTAACTTCCAGCCGACTGAGTGCTAGTCTGGGTCATTTTACAAAGTGTGGGGGGTGGGTAACTCCCAAACCTTCACAGACATGCAGTCCTGGCTGCTGCATGGAGCAGGATGATTCAGAAGTAACTTGTGCTTAGTAAAGATGAATAAACATGACTCCTGCAGGCAGGAACAGGGGGGACATCTCTCACATACTTCCCCCCACCCCAGCCTAGACATTGAAAAAAATTTAAGTGCTGAAGTACCTTAAGTACTGAACAGGCAGAACATGGTACTGTTTTCCAGCTACATCATCTTCCCTGAATGGCAGCAGTGTCTTGAGTTTTCTTTTTACCAATTCAGCAATTAAAAAAAATTACCAGTTCAGCAGTAGGACAAGGAACAACAGGTACAAGCTGGAATACAGGAAGTTCCACCTGTGATGGTTTGGGAGTTCCCTGCCCCCCCTATACTTTGTAAAATCACCCAGACTAGACTCAGACAGCTGGAAGTTAAGGACTGAAGCTCTGTTTACAGCTTAGCACAATATACAAGCAGATATATACACAATATGTTTACACAATGTTTACAGAAATATACAAGTTAGAGGTAATACAGAAACA
The DNA here is from genome assembly GCA_013396675.1 of Eubucco bourcierii. NCBI lineage: Eukaryota > Metazoa > Chordata > Aves > Piciformes > Ramphastidae > Eubucco > Eubucco bourcierii. Next base: position 229,533 of record VWZE01017115.1, read on the forward strand.
CAATACCCCTCCCAGAAAGCAGAGTCCCCAGGAGGGGCTCCCAACCACCCTTCCACCTTCTTCCCATCCCTCTACCTTATCCCAGGATTTGCCTTAGGCAGAAGGTGAGTTTGGAGGATCAGACAGGGGGTTTAGAAGTAGAGTGGTTAGTTAGATTATTCAGCAGAGAGGAGAAGGCAAAAAGCTAGAGGCTGAGGCTCTCCGAGCCTGTCTCTTATCTGCGTTTGTGTTCTTGTTCTTATACGTCTCAGCAAGCCTATGAGTGAAGTAGACATCACCATTGTTTGCTTTTCACAGCCTATAATATAATGTTCTCCATTAAAATATCCTAATTAGCCTCAAACCAGCACACCACCTCAACATGAAGAGGAACATCTTTGTTGTGAGGGTTCTGGAGCACTGAAACAGGCTGCCCAGAGAGATTGTGGAGTCTCCTCTAAAGACTTTCAAAACCTGCCTGGAAGCGTTCCTGTGTGGTCTGTCCTAGGTCATCCTGCTTTAGCAAGGGATTTAGACTAGATGATTTCTAGAGGTCCCTTGCAACTCCTAACATTCTATGATTGTTTGGGAAAGCAGCATTTTTTCCATCTTGCCTCCATAGTACCCTGGGGGTCTCTGAAGAGGTTCTGTAAGGTAACTAGTGAAACAGGAATTACTGAAGTGTGTCAGACCATGACCCATATAGTCTGTGGTCACAACCTGTGTCAGCAATTGTGACTACTGCTGAGTGCTAAAGCAGGAGGAAACACTGCAGTTAGCAGTGACATTTCCACAAAGCATTTCTTCTCACCTTTTCAGACATGCATGTGACTTTGAGTGTACATCAGATACGCTCCCACACACTCAGAAACAAAATTAAAACAATTAATAGTGTTTAACAGCTCACCTTGTCAGATGTGTTACAAGTGAAGTTTTAATGCCTTGTTTATTTAGATGTTGTCATATTACTTGATGAAGAAGCTGAAAAAGTTTCTAGTCTGTTATTTAAGGTTACAGTGTTTTCACTTAAGCCTTTTTTTCTGGCCCCTAGCAATTCTCATATGATGTGGGGCTTGAAATGTTGTCACAGCTTTCCAGCTGCCGGTGTACAAGAGGTCTGTCATTTTCAGTATTACTATGATTTGTCTCTTACTTTTATGCACCATTGTTCTCTGTTGTCCTCCTCCCCTCAAAAACCAGCCACAACTAAGTAATGCACAGTGAACTGTGCGTTAAAACATCTTCTGTCTGCAAGCAGTTAATTTAACACCAAGCAATCTGTATTAATAGCTCAAATGTTCACTCTAAACATATATCACAGTCTTGACACTGGTTAGTTTGTCTTGTCACTTAAGTTTTCTGAAATGCCATTGTCTGGAAGAGCTTAGATTCACTGCTTACAGTTTATTAGTTTACTTTAAAAATACATTTATATACACCACAGGTGGAACAGTGAATCCCTTCAAAAATCTTAATAAAGTCAGTTTGAATAATTCTAGGGGAAGTTAGGATTGGATTTTGGGATTGAGTTTTTTGAGCATTGCCTTTCTGGTCAGTGGCAACGTATCAGGAAGTTAGGAATAACCTGTCATTACTACAAAGAAGGAAAAATAAACCCAGTATTTTAACAGTGTGTTATTAGCACAAGAGATGAAATTTGATTAGGCTGATGGTCTTTTTAAACCTGCCTTTTTTATTGTGGCTAAGCTAGCAGTTGCCCAGGAAATAATCAGGCAAGCCTCTTTACTTTCACTCTTGTAAACAAGATGTTGCAGAATCATGGTGATTAAATGCAAGTTCAGTAATCTAGCCACATGGTAAATGAATTCCTGATAAGATACAATGTATCTCCTGCTTATCAGCTCTGTTAACCCAGTTTCAGAGAGAAGGATTTGCATTATCATCATCCCATAGTTTCTGACTGACTTCAGAGCAGGTGCAAGCAAAGCTCTCCAGCTTAGAGCTGTAGGGGATGCACCAGGCTGGCGCACATCTGAACTTGGGAGGTGTTTGGAACTGAGCGGGAAGGGCAGCACAAGGGAGAACCTGCAGAATATCGTCTTGGTGCTTTTGTGCTTTGGTTGCTGTTGAAACAGTAGAAAGAGCAAATCCCTGCCTTGGCTCACTGCATCTCAGTCAGTCTTCGTCACCAAGCAGGGAACCCACAAAGCAGAATCTCTGTGGGACACATATGTATAATATCAGACTTTTCTCTGAACTGCCGCTAGAATATCTTGTCCTTGAATTAATACTACATTTAAGGAATATTCTTCAAATTATTCCCCAATATGAAAATACACATTATTACCTTTTTCAGGAAATCCAGTAGAGGAGACTTCGTATTTTCTGCTGATCGTCTGGTAGGTGAAGATATTTTTCTTGCTGTCATACTATGTAGCTCCTCCATTAAATGGGTTTTTCAGGATTGAATAATGGTGGGACGAGAGCAGTTTTTTACACAATGGAAATTGCTGTTTGACAACAGCTTTCTGTATATAAGACTTCTGTTCTCTGTTGTGGACTGCTTTCATCTCAAAGGGTTCTAGAAACCATGTTATTATCAAACACAGCTACTTCAGGACAGAGAGCAGTAGTAATAAGAGAATGCTGTTTCAAAACAGATGCACAGAGGCTAGAGATAATGCAGTTTTACTTTGAAACAGTACTTTTGATCTGTGAGCAGAGCTGTCCAATTTCTTACAGCCTAGATGTTGACAGTCGCTTGCAGGCAGAAGTGCCTCCTGGCACTGGTAATGTATTAGATTACTAACTCTGGGTGCATCCACACTGGGAATTTGGTTGTAGCCATATGGCATTTAGTAGTAGGGACAAAGCAATTTGAAGTTTTCACACTGTTTAGCAAGTCAGAACAAAGACTGTTGGGAATGCAGCATATATCTCATTTAAATTAGATGTTTAAAGAAAGCCACGCCTCTCACCCTCACATCTGTACTGCCTTGTATTCATGAGGGGATGTGCTGTTTGCTGGCCCATTAGCAAGGAAAAGGAAAGTCTTCCTTTCCCTCTCTAATAAAGATGAGTCTAGACACCATTCAATTACAGCAGGCAGGCTTCCTGTGATGAGCCTAACCTTAATCCGTGCCTGATCCAGTCTTGCTTAAGATTTAGATAGAGCCACAACCTAAGATTATCACTGTGGTAGTTTTATCTTTTCACTTCCCCCTCTGCTTTTCCCTTATTTGGGGTGTTTCTTGCACTCTCATTCACCAAGAACTGAAGGCCCAAGCCAACAAAGGCCTGTTTAGTGATTACAACTCTTCTATGTTAGAGTGCTGTCTTTCTATCCTCACCTATATCCAGATTTCTCTGTTCACGAACTCTGAGGAACCGGTCAGACCTGATTTCTTCAGCAGTATTTGAGTGCAGCAAAGAGACTTTATTCATGTGCTTAACTGGCTGAGAAAAGGCAGATTTCACTAACATTTTCATACCCTTGAAATGTTTATGTGGTAATTAGCTGGAACTCCTTGGACCTCTATTAGCTGTTGGTTTTGCTAACAGTTCTAACAGATCTTGTACTAATGAAGGTTTGAAGCAAACAGGAATTCCCTTTGCTTACTGCAAAGGTCCTGGAGTAAACATTGAACTGTAATAAATGAGCACATGGACACATAGTTTTGTCCATCGGCATTACATGCTTAATCTGAAACTTCATTTTAACTCTGTAAGCCTTGACAATTTAACCAGGCCTGCCAGAATTTAACATCCCTTTTAGTTTTGGGTTTTTTTGGTTGGGGTTTTTTTTTTTTTTTTGGGTTGGGTTTTTTTTGGTGGTTTGCCTTTTTTTTCCCCCTAATTAAAAATAGACTTTATTTTTTCTGTTGGCAACTTTAATTCATGGTTTCAATTTCTGGTCTTCTACCTTGGAATCAAAGCTTCCTTGCTTCCTGTGGGGCCATAACAATGCCTGGTTTAGATTCCAAGTAATGGCACCCATGTCTCTGAGGGGAGCAGGTCTGCTGGTTTTCAGGGGTAAGGAGAAAGGTAGTGGAATTTATAATCCCTGAGCATGGAGGTGGCAGAAAGCAGTGTGCAAAAGTGAATGTTTTATCAACGTTGATATGTTTTCAGAAGAATCCTTCCCAGCCTCTGTAGAAAACATTGATAAGTGTACTAAAACAAGGAGATTATAGACCTTCACTGGATTACTCTATGTTTTTGGTAGATAACTTTTGGCAGTGCTAACCCTGTCAACATAGCAGCAATATGATAAAAAAGTGTTTCTTCCAAACCTGACTCATAAGTTGGCTTTTTCTGGTGAAGTAACTTTAAAAAGCCCCAAAGCTGTGTACAAACACCCCAGAAACCTAAAATTAAATCAAGGATTTCTTGGCTTAAATGAGAAATCTCTTCCAGTTAAAGAACACTGGTGCCTTAGGATTAAAGTGACTTGAAATCCTATTAGCAGAAAGCCAGGAGGAAGAGGAGGAGGACGAAGGCAGTAGAGCTGGCTTCTCTACATAGGCTTCCTAGAGCCATCAGACATGTAATGAGTTAAGATGAAGAGGGACATTCCGTAAGGACCTGTTTCCCACAGGCAGTTTTTGATTGCAAATGAATCTTACCCTTCCCCTAATTTTGATTTGCAATGCCTTCATTTGATCTGTAAATAAAACATGGGGCATCACCCCAAAAAGTCTCAGAATTCAGTCTCTAGCTACTACTAAAGGGACATCCTTCAGGTTGTTAGGTGTTCACCTGGTACTTGTGAAAACTGCTACCATAGTGTCCCGTCTCTACAGATAACAAATCCCGTTCAGCTGACTGGTCTCTCTGGTTCACAGATCAGACTGGTGGTTGAAGAGGGACTGAACCAGCTGCCATACACAGAATGTACTGTGACCACTCCAACAGGTATGTGGGCAATTGCTTCTTCCGAGGTTGGACTGGAAGTGGAAGCTTAACAACGAATATAAAACTAGTACAGAACAGTTACAACAATCATAGGATATCTTAAGTTGGAAGGGACCCCTAAGGATCATCAGATTCAACTCATCAGGACTACCTAAAACAGTCCTGTGACTAAGAGTGTCACCCAGATGCTCCTTGAACTCTGACAGGCTCAGTGCCATGACTGGTTACCTAGGGAGCCTAAGGCTGAAACAGTTCAACATTAGGGTGGAGCATGGAATGAAAGTCCCTTCCAGTATTTAAAGAGCTAGAAGGTGCACAGCAACACAGTTGAGCAGAACACAGTCATACAGGTGTTGTTTTACTAAGGTTTTGAATTGGTCTGCAAAACCACGGGCATTGTGAGAGAATTGTACCAGTGTTTTGTGCAAGATCCATTTACTTGCCCATACTGTAGTGGAGTTAAAACTGGCGGCGCTTCACATGCTTAATAAAGAAGCACTTGGGACAAGCAGTTTTGTCATCCAGCCTAAATCCATCTCTTTTTGCAACTGGGGGCCAGCTGAGAGTGGTGATAAGCAGAAAATAACAAGTAGCTGTGGTGAAATACACTGCAGTCATTTCAAGCTCCTTCATGTTAGCTATAAAGATACATGAGGTTGCATACATTACTCAGAGTTGCTCAGTGCATCATGAGCTTCTTGGGATCTGCTCAGGTACAGAGTGAACCCACAGCTCAGCTGTAAGACATGTTCCAGGTGAGTTCTCCTCATCCTGAGAGCTTCATTTCCTTTTCTGTACCTTCACACGCTCTGCCCTTCACAGCAAATCATCTGTACGTTGTTTAGCTAGAGAAAAGCTGGGTGGAAAACAATTCTGAAGCAGGTCTGAGTTTAGGAAGGCACTCAGGAGGCACATGCACTTACCTTTGCTCCTGTTGAAGTAAAACAGAAGCTGCTTCTTTGAGCATTGGTGTCACATCTCTTCTAGGTCAGTTGGTGACAGATTGGTTGATGACCAACCATCTTATCTCTTCAATAAACCATTTCAATGGTAGGTCCTCTGCAAGAAACATCCATTGGAAGCTCTTCAGTTCTTTTCAGTGGGCCATTGCCCTGGCTGTGAGCAGTCTCAGGCATTGCCCTCTTAAGTACATCACCTTGGTGGAAAGACTTTGCTTCCTGCCCATACTCCTGGCTACACTGTGTCAGTGAAACTGCCCAAGCTCTGCACTCTGTTTATCCTTTGCTTCCTGCACTTACACCCAGTGAGGGAGCTAAAATGGCCTCAGCTGAGCTCCTCCAGCAGGAAGTGTCCCTTGAGAACTCGGGTCCTTCTACATGAATTCGTGCCTACCTGTGCTGATCTCTTTCTCTCCAAGCAATTCTGAGGTGCTGTAAACACACCCCTGAAAGACCTTAGTGAAACACTTTTTTTCTTTTTTCTTTTTTTTTTTTCCCCCTAAGGGACTCTTTGGTCTCCTGGCAGTCAGGGAGGGGAATATGCAGAACCTGAACATCACCAGGTGTTCTTCCCAGCAGTGTTGCTGAGCAAGATCATTAGGGCTGAAGAACTGGGACTGGAAACATCTTGCTCTGCTGTCTTGACCTTTGAAATAATGAAAGATCGGAGCTCACAGTGCTGTAGACTGCATCTGTCAAACATACACCACTGGTCAGTGTGATAGGGAATGCCATGTCTGCACCATCACATTTCTTTTCTGAGCCTTCCACCTGCAGCCTTTGTGGGGCTTTGCAGGGGGTGTGGTTTACTTTCCTTTTGTGTCCTCCATTTTAAACTATCACAGAATACCCGAGTTATGTAACACAGTCTTGGAAAGGGTTACTTCTGTGCCATTTCTTTGACATGGCTTTAACAAAAGCACAAGTTCTTTACCTGTTACAGTTCTGGCTCTATTCCCATCACTTGTTTGAGGCTGCAGGATACAGTATGAGATTGTTCATGCTGCCTGGTGAGAGATGCAGAGCTCCCTATTGTCCCCTGCCTATATGGACCCTATATGGAGGGTCCATATATTGCCTATATTGTCCCCTATATGGAGGGGAATTTCAGTTCCATTCACAGCAAGGTCTCCTAAAACAGCACCTCCAAAGGGGCATTAAGATGGGGCTAAAGGTACCAAGTAACACCACTGACATCTGGTTTCTTTCCTTTCACAGGACACAAGTACGAAGGTGTCCGATTTGAGAAGGGGAACTGTGGAGTCAGCATAATGAGAAGTGGTAGGCAGCTTATACTTGTCAAGTGAGCACAAATTAAACTCCTTGGAAAACAGTAAGCAAATTCCTCTCAAGTGTCCCAACAGTGGTTCTGCACAGCAAAGTGTTACCCAAACCTGCCTTAGGCCTCCTTGACGACAGAATGCCAAGTAACATGTTTCATTAACTTTTCAGGAGATGCATAGCTGCCCTAGCTTTCATCTCTTCTAAGGCAGCTGGTCACTGGGAGAGGCCAAAGCCAATTGTCCTATCCTTGTTTGCTGCCAACTGCTTCTGCTCAGAGACAGGTCTCCCAGAAAAGCATAATCACAGAGTCGCTGTTCCTTTGCCCAGAGCTGTGTAAACCTTTGTACTTGTCGTGAAAAATCAGTGGCTCTGCAGCTCCCTGCACCACACTTTGCACCATGGTGGCTCCAGGCAGAGCTCAGATGTTCTCCATACCCCACACATTTGTTTTGATGTTTCCAGCTCTCACCTTTGAGAGCTTAGCACTAGCGTGTGGGAACACTAATGCCCAGGACCTAACTGACACCAAGGAGTCTCATTCTTCTGTTTGAATAGAGAAAAAACTAAAAGTTTGAAATAATTGTAACACCTAGGGAAAAAAAATCAGCTTTTTACAATTCCTCACCAGTGCAGTATGAGGGCTGTCTAGTTGTAGCATCTTGCGACTGTGCCATTCTTGAAGGTGTAACCATCTCGTGTTGGGTTTCTGCTGCTCACTTGAGGAGAGGCAATGGAGCAGGGGTTACGGGACTGCTGCAGATCGATCCGCATCGGAAAGATCCTGATACAGAGCGACGAGGAGACACAGAGAGCGAAGGTCTACTATGCCAAGTTCCCACCAGACATTTACAGGAGGAAAGTTCTCCTCATGTACCCAATACTAAGTAAGTGTCTTTCATCCTTATGTACAGTGAGGCTCATCTGAGCAGTGAGCATGCTGAATGTAAAGGGACATCCCCAAATTTCAGGGGCTTTGATTGGGTTTTTTCTCTTGGTTCAGGTAGCACAGGAGGGCATTTGTCAGCCTGCACCAGCAGGAGTGTAGGGCAAATCACTGGGCTGTCTCTGTGAGAAACGTTCAAGAATTGAGACTTGATATCAATTTAATGTTTTTAATTTTTGCCATGAGAAAAGACTCAAACAGTGGTTTTTAGATTAAGAGTATAATCCTAGGAATAAATTAATTTGAATCCAGTTAATACTACCAAAAAAAAAATGTACCATCTGCCAAGTGTGGTCAGGGGTTTGTCAGGATGAAAAAGTTTCTCCAGTCTTAAGATTCAATTCTGGTTCTACACATGGAGGTCTTAGTTGCCATTTTATTATTCCAGATGAGCTTTCCAGCCTCAGGCTTTCATAAAATCCACCAACTTCATTTCTTAGACCTGAAAGAATTGTCTGTTTCAGATCAGAGATGAAGTTCTTTCATTGGGACACCATAGTTTCTCCAGTTAATGCAGGCAAAGGTGGTGGTTTCCCAGTGGGACAATGTCATTACTCAGTCACACACCAACATTAACATGAATATTCTAGAGTGGCCTAGGACAAATTCTTCAAGTATTGGACAAAAACCCCAAAATGTCCCCTTTTCCCCTTCTAGGCACTGGCAATACTGTAATTGAGGCTGTCAAAGTGCTTGTAGAACATGGTGTGCAACCCAGTGTCATCATCCTGCTGAGCCTGTTCTCCACACCTCATGGTGAGTTGTGAGGGACAGACACTGAGCACAGGTGGTTTGGTGGGGAGAGTGACATTGGTCACATGCCTCAGAGAGCAGCAAGGAGCTGTTCTTCTGCAAATAACCACATCTGGAGGAGAGGGCCCTTCTTGTCCTTTTGCTTCTTGGCTGAACTGTAGAGCAGAGCAAACAGCAACACGCTTGCTGTGGGCAACGGAGTGGGAGCAGAGAGGAGAAGGCCTGTTACACCTTATCGCAGAACTCCAGATAGTGTAGAATGTCTAAAAGCAGGAATTTGCAGTGCTGCCAGGGACACAAAATGCTCCTGTGGCTTGCAAAGCAAAGCCAGTCTTGTTGATCTGGACTGTGGAAGCACAGTGAAGTGCTGGGTTGGTCCACCACCAAAGCACTAGCAGTCTGTAAGGAGCATGAGGTAAACGAGGCTACAGAGTTGTCCTCTCTGCATGTTAAAGATCTTAACAAGTAAAAAGGGATCCAAAAATGGAACATCTCTTCCTGTGAGGTAGGAAAATGGATCTTGTGTGTTGTTGTAGAAAATGCCCATGGCAGACATCACTACCAAAACTCAGCTGAGCTGCAGTTATTCCTGGCAGTCTGTAACAACTTTTCATGATTAGACTGGCAGTATACACATACAGTAAAGAAAAGAAAAAAAACAGATAAGAAAACCTGCAAAAGCAGTCCTTAAATGCAGGAAGTTCCTCCTCACAGACAGGCAGCTAAGGCAGAAACATGCAGATGGAAGAGCAAAGCCTAACATTATCTACAGAGCTTTGCTAATGAAGTAACGTTTGGTGCTGAACTAGAGCTTCTTTGCCATAGTGATCATTGCCTTTGTCCTCTCTCAAAAGGTGCCAAATCCATCATCCAGGAATTCCCAGATATTACCATTTTAACCACAGAAGTTCATCCTGTTGCACCAACACACTTTGGACAGAAGTATTTTGGAACAGACTGACAACACTCAGCACAAACAGATGACTCTGTCATACTACAAGAGTTTTTTTTCTACATTTTCTTACTGCTGAGTGGTTTGAGGGCATGTTTCGAAGTCTTTTTAGCCAAAGGAGGAAATATTTGACTTCCATTAGTCGTGGTCAGTCTCTGTCTGAACACTGACTCAGGTCCACGACAAAGCACTCAGTACAAAGTCAAGCATCTCAGCTTTGGGGTTGTATAAATGGCTACACTATGCTTTAACTTATTTATTCTTCTAGAGCCTGTCTTGTGGCTGCTTGCAAGAGCAAAATAAACAACTAAGTCACAGAGGTTTGTATTTAATTTCTTGGGGAACTTAATTTCTCCAGGGCAGCTGTACAGCCACTCCCAACACTGCACATTGGACTCGATGCAATTCTTAGAAGCCACACTGAATTTCTGGCTAAATTTTCAGTCTTTGGATGGTGGCCAAGAATTAAAAATACAACTCTCTGAATTTTGCTCTGTGTAGATGACTTTCAAACAGTGAAACATCCGCAGCTGCCTTGTGCAGTGGTACTGAACAAAGAAGCTCCTATTGTGGTACTTGAGCCCTGGCAAACTGGATAGTGACTGTGGGTGGGAGCAGTGCTGTCTGCAGACATGCTGCATGAATAGCCTGTTCCATGGCTGCGTTCCTCTCACCCTGTCCAAGAAGGGAGAGCAGTGGCAGAAAGTTCAGTTTGATTTCTAGCTCTGTTTGCAGAGCAATGGGGATTAAAGTCAACAGCCAAATGTGGTGCTTTTGGCTTTGCACCCTGCAGATTCCTCAGTGCTATCACTCTGCTGCCAGGCAGTTCCTTTGGCTTTACATCTCCTGGCACCCAGTACACCATACCCAGCCCTTCATCTAGGACTGGAACTTGCTGTAACTGTGGGAAATTTACATACAAAGACAAGTCTCTCCTGTTAGTGTTTGAATATATCAGGCAGGATCACAGAATGTTATCACAAGTCAAGTGCTTCACAGTCAGAGGTCTGGGCTGCCCCAGCCAGTACCTTGGAAGGGAAGGGGCACAAACGTGAACGTAAGTTCCATCTAAACACGAGCAGGAACTTCTTTAATTTAAGGGTGAACTTTTTAAAGCGTGACAGAGCACTAGAACAGGCTGCCCAGGGAGCTGATGGAGTCTCCATCTCTAGAGACATCCACATCCTGTCTGGACATGTTCTGGTTTGACCTTCTCTAGGTGAACCTATCTTGACAGGAAATTTGGACTTGGTGGATCTCCAGATGTCCCTTCCAATGCCTACTGTTCTGTGATTCCTGGTTTGGGCACAGAAAGAACCTTCCCACCTCAAAAGAGTAATTTCAACTCAAGTTGTGTGAGGCTTCCAGAGAAAGAACATTTATCCCGAGCGTTAGTCATAGAAATAACTATTCACAAGTGGAATAAATTAGCCAAAAATGGGTTTAATGCAGACCTGGCCTGCAGTACAGTACAAACTATAATAGAAAATGACAAAGCAGAAGGATTTTGAGCAGTAGAAACCATACAAACACTTGGAAAACACTACTGAAAGGTACACAAAGCATTCAGAATAAAGTCAGAATATTCTGTTTGTGGGACAGTAGAAACAAGTATCCAAAGCTTTTCTAAAAACATTTGATATCAAAAGTCATGGTGCTGGCAGCAGCATTAAACTCCTGAACCCAACGAAACACCAGTTAGCCCTACTGGTTACCTGTAAAGCAGCTGGGACAGCTCAGTACAATGGGATTTCTGTTTCTGTTTCCAGTGGGTTCGCAGTTGTGGCACAGAGCCCACTACACCAGCCCTCCCTGCTGGGACAAGGTGCTAGGGTGGGTTGGAGTGCAGAGAGCTTTGAGCCAGTGGAGGAGGTAGTGTGTTGGATCCCAAACAGCTCCTGCATTTGGTGTCCTGCTCCACCCAGGTCTTCTTGCCTGGTCACACCAGCAGTGAGTGGAAGCCACGTGCTTTGCTTGGAAACAAAGTCAAAAATTCCTGATGCTGTATTCTAACAGAGAGATAAGTCTGTCATCATCTGATCCTCAGATTTATCAAATGTTATCTGAGGGATCCACTCTCACAACAAACATAAGTGAGTCACACTTGCCGATAGAAAACTGCCAGACAGAGAGAATCAGTTTTAAGATAAACCAACCTCTCCTGTTTTATATGTTACTAGCAGAAGGGAAGCTGTTAGAAGCTCCCTGCTCCAGCAACACCATTCACTCTGGAGTAGCTCCTGCCTGGACCACCAGTGAGTACAGAGAGCCTACACCTCAACAGGATTTTGCAGGAGTATTGCCTACATGCAGATGTAATTCAGCACAAGTTCCACCCACCTCATGCAGCTTAGTCAAAAAAGCCATACCTCTTCCTCTAGGCAGGCCACCTCTATGCCAGCCCAGATGGTTCACAGCATCATCATTAGACCAGAGAGAACTGTCTCTCTCCTACACATCCTAGAAGCTCCTGGATCCTCCAGAAAAAGGCAGGGAAAAAACAAATACACCAGTATTGTCAGGAATACACTGGATTTTCATTTCTCTTACTCAGAGCAGTGCTGATCTGAGGAGGTGCAGCACACACTGTCCTCAGAGGACAGGGTTTTTTTGTTTGTTTCCAGGCTTCCCATGAGATTTAGTCCAAGATTTAGCTGCAGAGAAGTTCAAGTCTAGTAAGTGCTGAAAGAGCAGCAATGCCTTCAGGTAGAATACTCATATGACATGAGCTGTTTGGTACCAGCCCTTGACACAAACAGACATTTCCTTGTGAGCACAATTAGAATAGCAGCAAAGATGATCCCTTTGTCCTTTTTGTTTCATTTAGTTTTTTAGGGTTTTGTTGTGATTTTTTTGTTTTTATCTTCACCATAACTTATACATTTTTTTTTCCATAGCAGTGGCTGTTGCCCACTGAAGTTCTACAAATGCTGCTTAAATCTTTAAACCTCACACAGAACATAAATGCTTTGAGCAGCATAAATCCATGTCCAGTCTCATGTCTGAAATAAAAATGTACATTTTATTTCACAAGTTTACATTCCAAGGATAGAAAAGGAAGAAATCAGGATTGGAAGGAAGAGAAAAGCAGTGCAGGAAGTTGTGGAGCCCACTGCTCCACAGAAGAATCAAACTGACAAAGGCTAAAATAAATAAGTGGCACAACTGCTTCAAATGATACCCTCTCACCCTCAGAGTGTGCAGAAAGCCAACACAGCAGCTGAAAGCTGATGGTATTTAAACTGCATATTCAGGAGGAAAGGGGAAGACTCTCAGAGGGGGACAGAAAAGGGACAAGAATAAAATCATTGAACAGTGGGTGTCAATGGTAGCTGCCAGGACAAGACAAGAAGCATTAAGCAGGAGGAGCAGGTGGTGATGCCATACCTGGCACTGCTGCCAGGCTGTTGGGCAGACCACTGCTCAGGAAACAAGCCCCTCTGCCATTGACAGCTGTAAGTGAGGGGTTCAGAATGAGTGTGCATTTCCAAGTGTTGTGTAACAGAGAAGGAGCTGACAGAGTTGGAAAATCACCAGTAAACTCATTTTCAAGTACTATGGATCACTTTCAAAAATGTGTACCACAGGAGTCACTGCAATGGAAACGTGACCCTTGGAGCTAAGGAATTCTGACTCAATACACGAGGTCAGAGCACCTCCTTATCCTGCCAGCTCATCACAGCTCTGCAAACAGGAAATCTCTTCTAGTGGAACCATGACTACACAGGAGGTAGTTCAGGTGGGTCCCTGAACACATCTCGGCACATGACTCGGATCTGACTGAGGAAGAAAAGGTAAATGTTTGTTTTTTTTTTTTTTTCTCCTCCAACACTTTACATTCATATTATATTAGACAGATTCAGTGAGTTGTGCTTTCATCCACACCAGCACCCAGAAGGAAAAACCTACAGCTAGTACAGATCCCTGGTTTATTCCAGGAAAGAAACATTCATTGCTCTGGTGCTGTCAGGAAGCTCCCTGGTCCTTGTCAGTGACAGTACACAAGCTGCAGTAGGTACAGCCTACTGAAAACACCTTGTACTGAGTCCTGCTCAAGAGAATCGACCCAAAACCACACTACCAATTCAGTAAGAGACAAAACAAAATGGCAGTGCAGTGACAGCAGTCACACAACTCCCTGGGCAGGGTCCTCTGGCTGAAGAGAGAACTACTGCAATACTATCCATAAAAACATCAATATGATGTTTCCTCTGTTTATTTGTTATTTTTTTGTTTTGGTTTGTATTTTATAAAGGAGTACAGTGTACCTGAATTTAAGTGGGAGAGAAGGGGAAGAGGTGAGGAGGGACTCTTAGTGGTTAGTTACTTTGGAGTGTTAATCGGGGAGCACAGGGATGAGACAGTGGCAGGTTTCACAGTAAAGTCCAGCAAGAGTCTTGGTGCTTTCACGCAATGACACCCACCTGGAAAAGCTGCGGACAGCAGAGAAAGTCCTCACTGCAGGAAGGACATTTAAAGTGTTTGACAGTGCTGAAATGTGAGCAACCACCAGGCCAGGGGCAAGGAAGAACTTGCTGTACAGGGGCTGAACTCTCCCTTCTGTTCCCTGACTTAACTGTCCTTTGCATGCAACTGCTTCTGCACCTCAAGCTCCACTGGCAGCATGAGATACACTCAGGACAAGCTATTTCTGCCCCTGAGCTGAGAACCACTCTGCTTTATTCTGTAGCACAGATCTAGCCTTGGATGGGGTTGGAAGAGTTCTCTTCCTGCTTCCACACTGCACCAACAGTAAATGAGCACTAGAGCCACAAGAATCAGATCAGAACTGAGATTCAAGCCTCAGCAGTTTAGATTTTTTGGGTGAAACTTTTTTACAGCACCTGGCTAGGTAGAGACTGACAGTGAAAGTCCTGATGCAGCAAATCCCAGTGGGAATATTTACGCTGCTTCTGGGTGCATGGGGTTGCTCGGGAGTGTCTCCAAGATACTTGCACAGTAATGCAGGCAGTATGAGAAACAAACAGGGTGAACTGGAAGCTCTGGTCAGCTCCCAGAGCTGCAGTATAATTGGTGTTACTGAGACTTGGTGGAAGAAGTTGCATGGTTGGAGTGTTGGGATGGAGGGCACAGGCAGGGCAGGTAAGGTGGAGGTGTCACAGTACATCAGGAGAGGTTTGACTGTACAGCCCTTACAGTCAGCAGTGATGTGATGGAGAGTCTCTGGGGGATGGAAAACAAGAGATGTAGTAAAGAGCTATCTGTGTTTAAAAAGCTACCCACACTGCTGAATACTTTATCTCCTTTGTTACCCACAGCAGTGACTACAAACAGCTGGAGCAATTTCTATTTTCCAGTGCATATTCCACAGGACTTTCTGCATCCTGCTCTTATTACACTCTTTGTACACAACTTTTTGAGAAGGAAAAAATAAAAGTCTATTTAAAAAGTAAACAGCAGCCCAGCTTTAAAACCACAGGCAGCAGGGAGTACAATCAAAATGACTGCTTTTGGACTGCCCAGAACTCCAGTTAACTGCCTTTTTAAAGGCAAAACCCACTAACTGAATACTCTCCTCAGTAGGCATCTGCAATGATGTTTGCAACCTCAGCAAAGAGTTTCCAAAGCCACACAGAGCACCCCTATCGGTGCCAAGTTCCACTACCTGTTGTGTTTATCTGGCACCTTCCTCTTAAGATCCCCAAACCAGCTTTTGCCAGAACAGAGGCGATTCATTCTCCTCCTATATGTCATCAAACACTACTTGATGTCCACCACAAGATTTACATCAGAAGTGCAGGTTTAGGTTGATAGGAGAAACAGTTTCAGTACTCAACAGCTATTTGATGACAGAATCACGCAGAGCTGTGGTTGAAGTGGCAGAAAGCAGGAACATTCAGAGTCCAGTAGTGCTCAGAGAAGAGACTAACCTCCACTCAGCCTAGGAGAGCCCACCCTGACTACCAACAACTAAACCTCAGCCACAGGACATTCTACAGCAGTTGCTCTCTCCTCTGTGCCAAACTAGAGGCTGAGGTACAAAATACCTGTCCACAGGGTTACACCAGGTAGTTAAAGTCTACTCTTCTGGACAGAAAATCTCTACAAGCCTCCCTGCAGCCTCACAAAGACATTTCCACACAGCAAACAGAGAAAACAATGGGGGTAGTAGGTAGGCAAGGCCTCTGTCACCAAACAGATACTTATCAGGGAATTCCTCAGTCCATGCACATCTGCTTCTGTATCACTGTCAACATAAACAGGCTGGTCAACACAAAACCAGGATAGAAAATGGTCAGAACTCATCTTAAATGCCAAATACTTTAAGCATGCATACAATTCGAATGTGAGCAGTGGAGTTGCCAGGTCTGGTTCATGCAGATAAAAAAAGACTCGGGTCTCAAAAAATGTACCATCCTGCCAGCAGATCTTGCTTCCAGTGCACAGAATAAAACAAGTGAAACATTCCTCTGGCTGCAAAAATGGAGCAAAATTAAACAAACATCTGACCACCTTTTAGTGCTGAAAACCCTTTTTAGACCCCTAGTCAGAAAATTAGTTAGGAAGAAGTCAGAAAGAATTGAATACATCCATTGTCTCTTCAGCAGCACAGGGCTAAAACCACCCTTGTGGAGTGTAAACTTCAAACACTGCTGCTGGAGCTTAACTTTCAGTGCACATTTCCAGTTGCAGTGTTTCAAATCCTCCTTTGTGAGTCCATAAACACAGGTTTCCATCAAACACAGGAGTGAGGTGATATTTTAGCCCTAGGAATCAATGCAAACTGCGCCGTCTGCAGTTCCCTTTTGCATTTTAGGTGCTTCCAAGAAAAGGGCTTAAAGGGCACTAGAACTCAAGAAGACTATTATGCTCTCCTAAAAAACTTGTACAAAATCTATGGCCACAATATTCTTGAAGCTTGATACTGGCAACATGAATATTTTGTCACCACACACAGCTGCACTTGTCTATTTGAACGTTCAGCACCTGCTCTTTCAATACGCTTCGGTCAAACTATCAATCGAGTGCCAGATCTTTTTATGGGTTTGTCTCTTTTTGAGCTGAACTGACTCAAGACAGAACTCTACAGGTGTTAGAAAATGCCACCTGTCAGAGAAGGTTGGAGAATCAGTCTCACAATAAATACCATCCTCCAGAATACTATGGCTTGGAAGAATATTTCAAGAAGTCGGAGTCCCTGATGTTTGCAAAATGAAAAGGCCTTTGGAAAAGCACTCACATCTATAGTCTTACCTATCTGGAATATAAAATATATATTATTTATAAAATAAACAGAGCAGGCCAAAGAAGCTTGGCCAGATCAATCACTCTATAAAACTCTTCTGTTCGCTCTGTAACTTAAACTTATAAAGCCTGGAAAGATCCGGGTAGCAGGAATCCTGGAGAAGCACTCTAGAATGCAGATTCCAACCAGACAACACTTCATGATGGTTTCTCATCTGGAAGAACCATTTGTTTGCTGCCCCTCGAAACTGAAGTCCATGCCATGAGAAGGGACATTGGCTCCTGAGAGGGAAGCTGAAAGTTAAATAAAGAAAAACGTGCAGGAGGCTTTTCTTCTCAGTTAAAAAAAAATGAAATCACATTTACCGTATGCAGGAGGCCTATTTATAGTAAGCTTAAGCTGCTCTGTTTCTGTGTGGATTACACTGCACTGCCACACAACACTCACAGAAAACGGGGGGAAAATTCCATCTGATATCCCACTTCCTCTAAGGGGGGCAGCAGAGGAGGTGCCTTCACTCTGGGTCAGCTACACTCCACTGTGAAAATGGAGACTGAAGGCAATCCAGCCTGCAACAGGATGTGTGCATGACAACTCCCTGTGGTTAGTTCTGAATCTGAAACTGTTGTTAGTTCATCCCCTGTGGTTACTTCTGAAGTCAGAACAGATTACAGACGTTGTGGTAGAAGCATCTTCCACAAACTGCATCATCTGTTGTACTCAAGTTTCTCCAGGGTGAAAAACGAATAGATAAAGGAGTAGCAGCTGATGTGGGCAGTACAAGTGACTACCATTTATTCCCAACTGCAACTCGGCCGTTCTTAACCTCAGCTTCTTTAAACAGTGCTTGCACCTGCCCACACCTTCCATCAGTCCCTAAGCAGATCTCAGATCTCATAACTCTATCAGGCAGTGGCAAGTGTTCCTGCCACATTTTTACCAGAGGAGCTGCAGGGTTTGTACCCTCCTTTACAAACAGTGCCTTTGGCTCCTGTGTTAAATGCATCAACGTTCGGCCCAGGGCTACTGCATAGCTACTGCTGAATTTTGGATTATCTTAAACAGAATTATTTCTGGGTAAGATGTAGAAATGTTGGTGAAATTATATCATGCAGGGATGTACCACCACAGTACTCTGGTGAGCAGCCTGCCCTTCAGTGGGCTCAGAGGCTGTTCTCCCAGCTGCCCTGCTCCAGAGCCAGCATTGCAAGTCTGCATGCCACAGCCTCCAGCATGCTAGATGACTCTGCCTGGGCACTGTGGGGTGTGCCACCACTAAAGTCAAATCCTGTCCAAGCTCACCTACCCTGCAGAGTGGCTGCTCTGAAGGTAATGCAGAAAGAAATACTGACCTTGCTGAACAAGCTTTACACTGCTGTGTTTGAAGCTGCTATGTCTCCTTTTCTATGGCCAGGGAAGAAGCTTCACCAGAATCTACACAATGAAAAACAAAGTAGTTAGAGGTAAGTATATCTGGCTTTCTCACTCAGAAGGTATTTTTCACTAAGGGAGTGTGTTGTTTTCAAGAATCATTCCAAATAAAATCAGACAACCACTTGTCAGAAGGAACTGAACAGCAGATTTTAAACTGAGAGGACTCTGATACTGACTTTATCCATTTCATAGCTGTGTCACAACCTTCAAAGCCACAAAGTCAAATAAAGATCTTTCCATTTTAGTGGAACATTTCAGCCTTTTCTGGGTAGAAAATTGTACTAGTTTACTTCTGTTGTCTGAGATGGAACCTGAAGGTTTTTTTGCTGGTGCCTTACAAAAAAAAAAAAAAAAAAAAGAGCAGCAATGGTAAGGAAAGAAGGAAGAGTAAACATCATCTGTGCTTACAACACAGGCTCCTAAAGCACTTCTGTCAGATGAGAGTGAGGGTACTAAAGCTTAAGGAACCATGAAACCATGTTCCCTGAATACCATTGGGTTAATGCAGTATTGCCTGAACACTGCTGGGCAGAAATGCATGGGAATACATTTCATGAACTCATGGCAAGTTCACTGCTAGAAGTTTTCACTTGCAGAGTAAACCCATCACTATCCTTTGAAGGCACACAGTTTCTGCCCAAACCTTGGAGAACTGAAAGCCATTGAGGCCAAACAGCACAGGAATTTCTACTTCAAACCTATGTAGAGTGGTTGAGGCAGCTGGGCTTGTTTCAGCTTAAGAAGAGGAAGCTTCAGGTCAATGCAGTAGCAGTCTACAACTACATTGAGACTGTTTAAAATGGCAGCTGCTCTGAAAGCAGTTCCCCAGTTCATGCTGCTACAGTTGTTCCTGTGCCTGCCAAAACCAGGATTTAAAATCTGAGTTGCTCTGTAGCCACCTCCCACTGATCTCACACTGAACAGTTTATTGTAAGACCAGAATTCATTGTAAGAGATAATGCAATAGCAGCATCAAGCAGTGTCAAAAAATCAATCAGCCACAGACCTTTCTTTAATTTTCTCCAAATGATTTTGTCTCTGTAAAAGAAAACTAAAGAGCAAACACTTTCCCCTTACCACTGAACAGTACAGACACTGAATCCATTTGCCTGGGCTCTGCATGAAAAGCCCTGTTATTTCCATTATTGGGTTATTTTCATAGTTAATAGCACAGACATCCCTTTTACCATGCCAAATCTAATCCACTTACTGAGATGGGAAGCTCCAGAGAAGAGCCCTTTATTCTGCATACCTTCAGGAAAGCACAATCTGAATGTCCAAGGGAATGGATAAAAGGCTACATCAGTCCTGCTGGCTCTGGGACATTAGTCTCACTGAAATGCCACTACCAACTTTTGATGGAATGTCTTTTTTCATCTAATTGATTTGGCAGCTGCAGGTCTGATCCACATGCAAACTCAGACTGGTTTGGCTAAATATATTTAATTTAGTGAAACTGATGCAGATTCCTGCACAGCTACCCTCCACCATTGCCAAACTGATTTATAAGGCATGCATTGATGCAGGGTTTAGCATTGCTTGCAGTTTATCTTTTCCTCTCAGACACCATGTAGCCATTTATATCACCCTTCCTATATCTATCTATATCTGTGTATTTCTATTATTACTTATAAAATGAAGAGATACAGACCCAGTCTTTTGTCTGAGTTTCCTGACCTGGCCAATACCTGGCTGTATTGTCCAAGGAATCCCTGCTCACTTCTGACATCTAAGGAGCTTTTTCAGTTTCTCCACGGACAGAAATCAAATTCCTGCAGTCACCACAGATGACTTCTCCAAAGGACTGCTAAGCCAAATTAGTTGGTATCTCAGAACATGAAGCTACTTTAATTAGGCTCCTACTGATTGAATTTAAATTCAAATCAGAAGCTTTCAGACATCTGAAGCTTCATCACACCAACAGAGACATCAGCTTCCACCTGTTGCTGCAGACAGGCTGGTTTCTGCTGGAAAGATGTCACTTCATAGAGATGACAAAGGTCTGAAGGTGAGAACAATTTGGGAGAGATTTGATTCACACTTAAGTCTAAGTTTAAATGGAACACAATTGAACTAATAAATCAGTCAAAGGGCTGAGATATTGCTCCAAGTGCAGAGAAATGCCTGTCCTGTCCTAGGCTCCACAAGACAGAGTGTGCAGCATTCACAGCACTGAGCAACATGTCAGATACATTCTAGAAAAGTTCTTTGAAAAGCCTTCTAAACAGTCAGCATGGGATGGGGAGTATCTCTCTGGCCAGACACATTAAACAGATGCCTGTGAATAAGGGAGGAGCATAGATAAACATAAAAAGTTAGTAACTTAACTTGAAGCAAGTGTGTTCAGTCCCTGTCTAAGAAATGAAACAAAAGGTGCCCTGCAAAAGCCTTAGCAAAGCCAGGATCAGGGAAGTAAAAAAATTCAGCCAGAAAGGGCACATTTAAACATCTGTTATCACAGAAAGAAAGGACAACCCTGGGGAGAAGGTGATTGAGAAGGTGGTCTGTCCAGCCCTGGGACCTTGACAAAGCTGCTTCATCTCCTTGCTCTCAGCTGGGCTTGTCCTCTCCCCACGAGGCTCCCAGTCTCCTTACTGTTCATCTTCCCCAGTAGCCACAGGAGCGGATTTTGCAGCTGGGGGGGGTGGTTCAAAATGCCCTGCTTGGTGCAGGCACAGCATAGCTGGGGTGGAGGCAAACACTGCAGTAATGCAGCTGGGCACAGTAACCTTACAGAGAAACATTTCATCAAGCTCCTCATTTTTTATCAGATTTCACTTATGTGACACTTCATATGAACTCCAGATTCAGATTCTGGGGTCTGATCTGGGCAAAAACCCTCTCACTGTCACACGTTTTCATACTTAAGGATCTATTTTTTATTGACAGGGTTTATGCTCTGTGAAAGTTGGAAGAAGTCCTAACTCACTGCTACAGGAGTTATTTCCAGCATCACAGACAATACACAGAGATGCCAGATTTTGTTATTTTTAAGGTCAATTTACATTACCTTTTAACTGCCAGAATGTATTGAACAAAGCAGGAGAAACAGGCAGTTTCTAACACACAAACTAATTAAAGCAGTTAATCCAAAGAAAAGCTGAAATAAGCCTCTTCAGCCCTAGCAACCAAATCCTGAAAAGTGTATTTTCCTAGCAGGATGTGGCTCCCTAAGTGTTTTGGCTTGATCCACTAATTAAAGTAACCTGAGAATTAATTAACAGTTTCACCATTCCTCAAGGGTAGAAGAAGAGTGAGATGATCACACTTCTTTTAAAGGGAACCTGTGGATGGTATCCTTGCTCTACAGGAAAACACATGAGCACCTATTTAACTTATTGACAAGACTTTTGAGTCTTCAAACATAGTAACTGGGGTCTCTGAGAGGAACCCTGAAATTCTGGTATGTGCTGTATTCTCCAGAGATCAAAGTGTGGAGGTAAGTATGCAGGGAAAAAGTGAAAAAAAAAAAAAAACCAGAACAAAACCCAAACTTGCAGTTCATTTACTTGCAAGTAGAAAGCTTCTACAAAAGATAAAGAGCTGACTCCAAAGTAGTGCTTATTTTTAGTCTGTGTTCATTAGTCAAGTCCAAGCTGCCCAAGACTTAGCCAAGTCAATTTCTTATTTCATTAGCTCTTGTATTCCATCCATTAGTCACTGCAGGTCAGAGCACAACTAATTTCCTTAACACTACCTTACCATGAGGCTCTTCATCTATTCCATCATCTTCCCAGTGCTCTTCATTAGCTAGGAGAGGATTCTGAGCTTCACACAAAGCTCTCATTGGGAAAAAGTGTCCATCACCCTGGCTACATGGAAAAAGGCAGAGAGAGACACTGTAAAAGCATCAAGTGACTCAAAAGGGTGACCATTTCCACACGTTTTATCTGCAAACAAAGTTTTCTGTTGCTGACATTTCCAGCATTCACCAAAAAAGTATTTTTAAATTTGAAAAAATACTGTGTTCCTTTTTTTTTAGTGGTAGCTCAGATACCAAGTTTTACTACCAAGTGGGTTTGGCTCTCAATTCCACCCTATAGTCTGGAATTAAGGGAGTTTTATCAGAACTTAAATGTGCCTAACTGGATCATGTCATTAGGGTGCTGAAAACAAGAAAACCAAACAATCTCCAAACCAAACCAAACCAAACACCACCTCCCCCCTGTAAACATAAAACAAAAGAAATTAACTTCTGGACAGCTGGAAGTGAAGGAGGAACTAAGGAAAATATTTATGAAGAAGGTGCAATTTATCCCACAGACAAAACATTCATTTATGCCATTCATTCTTCAGGGCAGAAATTCCACCTCTGTGTTGGAATGGCACCCAGCAGAAAATGGCTCCAATCTCAGTTCCACGTTACTGAAAGGCAAATCTTACAGCCACTTCCCTGTGACCTAACCCTGAACACCAAATGGAGAAAAC
Organism: Eubucco bourcierii; assembly: GCA_013396675.1. Lineage (NCBI taxonomy): Eukaryota > Metazoa > Chordata > Aves > Piciformes > Ramphastidae > Eubucco > Eubucco bourcierii. Next base: position 252,347 of record VWZE01017115.1, read on the forward strand.
ACTCCCAAATCTGGTGCTAAACCACATCCCTTGGCACTACATCTGTGCCTCTTTTAAACGCCCCCAGGGATGATGATTCAGCTACCTCCCTGGGGAGCCTGTTTCAGTGTTTAAGAACCCTTTCAGGGAAGAAGTGTCTTCTAATATCCAACCTAAACCCTTCCTTGTTCAACTTGAGGCCATTTCCTCTTGCCCTGTCACTTGTTACCAGGGATGCACAGCAGTAGCCAGCCAAGCCCACACCACAAGGGGTATAACACATGAGGCTGCAGCAGACAAGTAGAAGTCTGTCCCTTCACATAATTGTATCTGCTTTTAGCACTGACTTGATTATTACTCACCTGGAGGCAATAGGTAGTAACCAGAGCTTTTTTTCTTCTCCAAACACTTGCTGAAGATTCTTTACAAAGCCAAGATTGAATCCATTCTTATCTGGGCCATTTTGAAACACTGGAGCTGAGAAAGCCTCTACACAATTTCAGTTAAAAAAGTGAAAAGCAATGTCAAACACTGAAACAGGGCTGTGCATGTTGCAGCCATCTGAAGACAACATGGTTTACAGGTAATGAACTAGCTTCACAATGATTCCAAGTTTGAAAACCACAGCTTTTTATTTTGCAAGACCCTAAAAGACGTTGAAACTGAAGGTGGGAATTTGGTCTTGCCACTGAACATATGGAACAGCCAAAGTGAACTACAAATGGCTTGATTAATCTAGAGAATAGAATTAAAAGATCTTTGCCTGAAACTTGTTGAAATTCTAAGTAAAGAAATCTGCAGAATTAAGCAGGTTGGTCTTCAATGCATATTTAAGAAGTGGCTCTGGGGGTTTAAATTGCCTCATTCATTAATGAGACAATGAACAAGCACTAGGAACAAACATATGCAAATAGACCCTCTGTTATGGTGAGACCTAAGATTAAGAAGAGAAAGGAGAGGATAACCTGGAGTGCACTGAGACAATCTGATCTACCTTCTAATCTCCTGCAGAAGTCTGATGTTTTGGAACAGAGGAGCTTCAGTGATTCATGAAATGAGTTTTGAAGTTAAAAACTATATATAGTCTGAATATTTGATCAAACTCTTGAGTGTGTTTTGTTAAAAAACATTATCCAAAAACCTTTAAAAAATGATCAACATTTATCTAAGGAAAGACAAAGAACCAACTTGACACCTGACACTGGTGCAGACCTTAATTTCATTCGGTTTGAAGTCACAACTTGCTTGCCCTTCTCAAGGGACAGTGCTTATCTCACCCTTACTGCCTGTTTTAGGGTTCATTCCAGCACGAGCATAAAGCACCATTACCCCTTTCACAGCAGATGTAGTTACACACCTGCATTACAGTGGTAAAATTGGACTTGTACATTGAAAGGTTCTCATTTCCCTAACAAAGCTTTTGTCCCACCAGCTAACAAATAGAGTTCATTTGAAGTGACAAATTTCCCCATCTTTGCATCAAGACCTTAAATCTTCCTCATCTCATAAGCCAGCAGGAACGTATAGAAGTAGAACGCAAATGGATCTGTCTTTCTATTTCTCCTCTGGCAGCACTTCTGGTGTTTCACTTAGAGAAGCAAGACATAAGAGCCTTACCTAAAGTAGATCTGTTTCTACTGACGAGCCAGCAATGGTAGCCAAACAGAAACATCAGGCTTACGAAGAACATGACCGCCACAAAGAGAAGGAAAAGGACATGAAACTTGGAACGCCCATTGGTCAGCTCACCCTGGAAAGAGAAGCAACAGAACAAGTGATAGGGACAAAGAAGCACAGAGAGAGGAAAGAGATCCTCTGAAATTCCTATCTGGGGTTCTCAAACTTGAAGAGACAAGAAATGACAGGTCCATTTCCCCTCCTGTACCCAAAGCAGAAATAATGGGGGTTTGCTGCTAACTCTCTGTACGTAGCGGAGCCAGGACAGTCACAGCTCCCACCCAGGCACAAGAAACATGCCTGATGCCCACAGGTAAATACACAGGCATAAGCTCTTGAAGCCCTGTTTGTGTTCCGCTGAGTCTCCTGTCCATAGGGCAAAATTCTGCACCCCTTGCAGTACAGGATCTGCCAAGAAAATCTGGTCTCCATAGCTATGGCAATTGAGGAACTGAGCAGAGATATTTTGAACAGTGAAACCACCAAGCAGGACCTTCCAAACAGGAAAAACATGGATTTCCTTCTACAGTAGTAGAGTCAAGAGCCAGAGATCCTCCTAAGTGTGATCTGAGTGTGATCTGCAGAGAGGCTGTGAGGGCTTCCAGGTGAATATACTAATTTCTTAGCCTTTGCTCATCCCGTATGTGCAGCCTCAGAGCTCAGGTCTCGAGACCAAAAGCCAGTCTCTTATGGAGCTGTCAGCTAGCACTGTTTGCATATGAGCGAGAATCGATGGCTGAGTATGAAGCAGACTTCATTCCAGTGATTATAAACTGAGAAAGGAGTCAAGTGGGGCTAGCAAATGAACACAGGGTGTTGATAATGTGGAGCAGAGATGTAGAGATCAATGACAGGATATTCTACTCTGATACCAAAGACTCTGAGCTATACACACGCAAACACAAGAACTGGAAGAAGATGTAACTTTTTTCCTCTGAAGCTAACTGTACAATTTGAAATTCCTGACATCTGTTTGCTTCTGCCTCTGTGAAAGGGCACAGGAAAATATCTTACAGAAAAAAAATCAGACCCTCCACCGGTCGGAATCAAAAAAGTACCAAGAGTGATTAAACCACCCCCAGACTCCCAGGATACAAAAAAGCAACCAGATTGCACAACTTACTGTCCAGTACTTAATGAAATACTTGAAGACTGTTGCAGCAATATACAAGCAATACAACAAAGAATAGGCTAAGAACAGCAGAAAGAATTTGTAGTTAGAGAATCCAATGCAGTTATTCACCCTGGAGAACAAAAGCAAAACTGAAGTCAGGAGATGCACCGCACACAGGTGTAACACATAGAGCACAATTGTCTCTGGGAGCTTTCTTAAGCCCCTTGGGTTTACAGCACAGTTTTATCAATCAAGAGCTCCCCGTAGTGGTCAAAACGAAACTCAGCTGAAGTCTCTGCTTTTCACTTAGCTTCTTGAAAAGTCAAAGGATGACTATCTTTTGGCAATCTGCTCTGAAGCTGGTACCACTGGTGAACTTGTCACGGGGGCAGGCTCCCACTCCTCATTCCTGTCCCTCTTCTGCACAACCTGATCTGGGGTTTCTGGGTTATTTTATTCACTTGCAAATCTCAGGAGCCAGACTCGGCACTGCTTGCTTGGTTACATACAAAGCAAATGACTCCGAAAATTTGATTAGAATTCTCCATGCCCAGGATAGCTCTAAAAAGCAGCAGGGGAATATAGAAACAGAGCAGGTGTTTGTCTGAAACTCAGGTTGGCAAAACCCTCTGTACTTTGGGATTACTGGGGAGGTTCAGGTGGGGAAATGTTTGTGTGGCTTCTGATTCCTGCCATCTTCCTTTTTCTAAAAAAGGAGGAATTTAAGAAATGTAGTGGCAGTAAGTGAAATGTGAAGCTTGATTATTCCATGCGGCACTCTCCACAACCCCTCTCTGAGCATGCAGAGGTGACAGGCACTACTTCAGAAACAATCTACATGCAGGTACAGTTAGGGAAAGCAACTGCACCCTGAAACAGTTTTACACCCAAAATTAAAGACTAATGTGAAGGCCCTTTAAAATGTGAGTAACAGAGAAGAAAACTAGCAGTTGGGATTTAAATCTTACTGCTAGTACAGCATTTTTACACAAAGCTTGTGAAACAAACATGAAGGCTCTGCCTTTCCAAATACCCAACATTTCAGGCCACTTCAAGGTGTCATTATTTAATCTGTTTCCCACATAAGGAGGTACATGGTGTAACATGACAGGGGTGTGCAGACACTAGGCTGAGGAGAAATGTATTTAAACAGCTCCTTTTCAGAGAGCTACAAACCAGTCTCCAGGACATACCAGGGACAGTGGTGATCCATTTTCAGCACGCAGCTGCAATACAACAAAAAGGAAAATGGAAGATCAGTGAATGGTTAACCTGTCAGGTCTCCATGGGTGCACAATTCTGTGCTGGTTTGAGGCTGATTGGAATATTTTAAAAGAGAAAATTATACTACAGGCTGAGAAAAAGGAACAATGGTGATGTCTACTTCACTCATAGGTTTGCTGAGATGTTTAAGAGTAAGTACTCAAAACAGAGATAAGTCAGTCTCTGGGGCACAGCATATCAGTCTAGCAGCTTCTGGTTTTTCTCCTGTCTGCTGAGTAACCTCACTAACCACTTTTCTTCTAACCACCCTGGCTGATCCTCCAAACTCACCTTGCGTGTAAGACAAACCTTGGGATAAGGTATAGGGGTGGGGAGAAGGTGGAAGGGTGGTTGGAAGCCCCTCCTGGGGTCTCCGATTTCTGGGAGGGGAGTTGTGTTTCTGTATTACCTTTNCACGTGTGGGCATGGGACTGCAGACACCTCTGGGCAGCAAACAGAAGTACAGAAGCTGATGCTGCCACGCACGATCATACACTGTGACTGCAGCTGGAACAGAGGCGCTTGGGTACCTCTGTCTGCGGAAAGACATGGGAAGGAACAGCCTCTTTGCATAACTCAGCGGTGACCACTTTCACTTCAGTAACTCACATGGCACAAACGGAGCAGTGGTGGCAACGATCAGGTTTTATTAGCTGGCATCTATCACAGAATCGAATCCCTGAAATTAAAGACACATTAGTACCAAACAACAGAAAAGTGTTCATTTTGTTCACATGTTAGTTCATACTCTGCTCATTTCCTAGCCATTGGTGTTCTTTCCTCTATCACTTCAAAAGATGAGTGCGTTTGCAGCTGATTTTTGCTGCCAGGTCATAATCTGATAAAGCGATCATCCTTCTGGAGACTTGCAGATGTGAGGACTAATCCTCAGTGCAGAGCACACAACACCTTAAAAGTGGTAAAATTATACACTTCTCTCTGGCTTCCACATGTGCTCAAACTGTACATAGATCCCTTTCTGATAGCTGCCTCTGCAGCAGTTCTTTACTTCAGAATTCTTTGTCCTGTCTGACAAGAATGAGCAGGTCAGAGCCTCTAATCTGAGCAAGGATTTCCTCCCAGCTTTGAGAGGAGGGTGGTACTCAACCACAGGACAAGCACCAGATATCTATCTGGTCACAGAGTTAGATTCTGCATCTCAGGGCTGGACTCCATTTTCAGTAAAACTGACTACAGATTTTTCATTTTTTGACTGTTATTAAATGCAGACAACATAATTAGGCCTTTGAAATGTAGATACCCTGTAAAGGATAACATATTGCTTCTCAAAAGCAGCACCTGGTACTCCACTGAAGATGAACAGAAGTGTTCAAGGTTGGGTTTTTTTTTTTTTTTCTTTCTGAAATCTAAAACCTGAGAGAAAGGGCATTAAAATCATAGAATTGTTTCAGTTGGAAAAGGCCTCTAAGGCCATTGAATCCAGCCGTCAAACTAACACCACCATGGCCATTAAAGCATGTCCCTAAGTGCCATGCCCACATGTTTCTCCAGAGACAGTGACTTCACCACCACCCTGGGCAGCCTGTCCACTCCCAAAGGAAAGAAATTTTTCCTAATTTCCAACCTAAACCTCCCCTGGCACAATTTCAGGCTGTTTCCTCTGATTGTACCACCTGATACTAGGAAGAGGAGACCAACCTCCACCTCACTCCAACCTCCTTTCAGGGAGTTGCAGTGAATGGTGAGGTCAGTCCTCACCCTCCTTTTCTCCAGAGTAAACAATCCCAGTCCTCTCAACTGCTCCTCGCAAGACCTCTTCTCCAGACCCTTCACCAGTTTCATTGCCCTTCTCTGGACACAGTCCGGCCCCTCAATGTCCTTCTTGGAGTGAGTGGCCCAAAATTGAACCCAGGATTTGAGGTGTGGCCTCACCAGTGCTAAGTACAGGGACACGATCACTGCCCTGATCCTGCTGGCCACACTATTCCCGATCCAGTCCAGGATGCTGGTGGCCTACTTGGCCACCTGGGCACACACTGACTCATACTCGGCCAGCTGTCAATCAGCACCTCCAGGTCCTTTTGTGCTGGGCAGTTTCCAGTCACTCTACCCCCATACTGGAGCATTCATGGGGTTGCTGTGACCCAAATGCAGACCCAGCACTTGGCTCTGTTACCCAGTGCATGCAGTGGCATTAGGAACTGGGCAGCATTGTCTGGGCTGCCAGCACATGCTCGATAAGCTTTAGAGAAGCAAAGCTGTCTGCTCAGCTGACCTCCACTCCCCGTTCTGGTGTACACCGGCAGCTTCCTTGCAATCTCCGCGAGAATTTGCCTCTGCACCTCTGGCCTTTCTTCATTCTCATAGCGCTCCTGATCAGCATAAGAGATGTGGTACTGGAAGCAGAAGCCATGAAAGAGTAGCATGATTGTAGCAGAGATTATATTTCAAATACAGGCAAGTTTGGAAATGTTTTTACTTCCCACTCCTTCTAACAACATCAATCCAATGTGAAAATGTGTTTGTCGAGACAGAGATACCAAGTGCTGGAGAGCCAGAACATTGATATGTCAGTAAGAAAAGTGACATTTAAGATCACAAATCAACATAACTGCAATTGCTACTACTGCTGCCTTAGATTATTCTTTTTTGCTAATAAAATTACTAACCACAAAAGAACACTTAAAGCCCTTCCCTTGCGAGCAAGAACCGGTTCCCAGCCACAGTTTTATACTTCTAAAACTGGGATTAGTTGTCATTTATAAATCTACATTCTGTAATTAAGAACAGATTATGGTCATGTGTATCTAGAGTGCCACACAAACCTCATCCTCATTCTGTTGCTTCAAATAACGTATTTTATTAGTACTTCATAAAGAGGTACAACAAAATGCAACATGAAACAGTAAATATTTGGTAGAAAAAGAACTGAAACAAGTGTCTGTCTCTGACTGTCCTGTGTTAAAAACATTAAATCATACTCCTGACTTCAGTCACTTATATTAAAAAAAACAAAACTCGAGAAATCCAAAACACAACAATACTAAACCCTTAACTAAAATGTTATTCATTAAACTATCTTTTTTTTTCCCCTGTCACAGTGAACACCAGTTTCTCTTTACCAGGATATATTGTTACAATTTTCTTCCATGATGCTGCTGATCGGGGAGCACAAAGACTGGAGCTACTGATACACCCACCACCAAGTCCAAAGCCACACACTGTGCCCATGGTCACAGCCCTCGCTGCCACTGACATGTGACATCTGAATCTCAGCAGGTTTGAAGGAAAATTATTTTGTTACGCCCTCTGTCACAAGAAAGAATCTGACAAATGAAACAAGCTTCACCACTACAAAGAGCTCTGCCTGAACCAACAAAGGGCTCCCAGTAGAGCAGGCAATGCTGGGTGTTGGTGGAACACTGAATGCTCATGCATGCACCACAGCAAGCTGGCTCATGATCACCATCACTAACGCACCTGTTCCACCTGCACTGTACCATCTTCCATAAGGAGTGAAAACCAAAACAGAGGGTCCTTACTTAGGAGACTCCAGCAAGGCTATGTTATGGAAGGTCCCCAGGATTTGGTTTGAAACTAGTTAAATTCTTAGAGATCAAGAACTCTGCTATAAACATGGACATTAACAACCATCAGTCCTGTTATTTTCAGCACAAACAACTTTATGAGTTCCTGGAACACCTGAAAAGGCAGCCTTGAAGGCTATCACCACCTCTAATTTAAACCATTCAACCATTTAAACTCTTTGGGGAGTTAAACAATTCTCAGAACAGTAAATTATCTCAATCTTAGGAACAACTCTGAGTCACTTTCCACATTAGATGCACGGATGAACTAGACTGAAGGACTTTTGAGTTTTCATCAGCATTCCTGCTTTTGTTCTGCAATGAATGAGAAGTGCTTGGACTCTTACCTTTTTGCCTGGTTGCACTGGGAGAGTGAAAATAGACTTCCAATATGTCCACGCAAAAAGCACAAAGAGAATATGGAATATTACAAGATAGGCCACTAAAAAAGAAAAAGGAAACAGAAGTAGAACAATGACTTGTTTAGCAAAAAGTTTCACAACAGGCGTAATTTCAATCTTTCACAACAACGACCCCAAAAAAATCAAGGAAATAAAGAAAGCTTTACAGTACCAACCACTATTGTGACATGACCAAACCTTATGGTGAAAGCCTCAGTAGAATTTCAGACACCTGTGGATGCAGTTAGGGTTTACCTTCTGAAGCTTCCCCCTCTACCCCTAAATCTCATTCCATGTGTGAGGAAGAACATAACCATAAGAGACTTCACCTAGAGGGGATACAGGACTTCACCCTGTATCACTGGGAATGACAGAATTCATGAACTGCTTTCACTGAAAGACCAAAAGAAAACAGTGAGGAAAAAAATAGGTGCACCAAAGAGCACAACTAGTCTTTTCTGTTCAGCTTGTCAAATTAGCTCTGAAAACAGAAAGTGGGAAAGGGTGTGTGTGGGTGTACACAGACAGACACACAGAGATGTATCTGAGAGGGTAAGAAGGATCCAAGCCTTTTCATTTTCTTCTGCTCATACTGTGACTAAACAGGGCCCTTTCCCAGCACATCTTGAAGTTACAGCATGTCTAACCATGCACACACACTTCATGAACATGTGGGTGCAGGAAGTACACACTTGAAAGAGTGATTAAGGTAAAAAAAAAAAAAAAAGGAAATTATTTTTGCTATTTTAACTAGAGTTGTGAATCCTTTTAGACAAGGACAGAAACATAGAATGGTTTGGGCTGGAAGGGATTTTAAAGACCATCTAGTTCCAACCCCTCTGCCATAGGCAGGACACCTCCCACTAGATCAGGTTGTTCAAGGCCACATCCAGCCTGACTTCGAACACTTTCAGGCTTGGAGGTCCTACAACCTCTGTGTCAACCTGTTCCAGTGCCTCACCACCCTCACGGGAAAGAATTTCTTCCTAATGTCTAATCTAAATTCAGCTTCTTCCAGTTTGAAGCCATCACCCCTCAGCCTGTCACTTCATGCCTTTCTTAAAAGTTCCTCTCCAGCTCTCTTGTAACTCCCTCCAAACACTGGAAGGCTGCTTTCAAGGTCTCCCTGGAGCCTTCTCTTTTCTCAGCTGAACAATCCCAGTTCTCTCAGCCTGTCTTCTCCAGATCATGTTTATGACCTCCTCTGGACCCGCTCTAACAATTTCATGTTCTCCTTGTATTGGAAGCTCCAGAGCTGGACACAGTACTCAGGTGAGATCTCAATGCCAAATGGTAAAGTGAATGCACATACCTTTTTCCACTGGGTTGCTCAGAGTCACTGAAAAAGAAAAGAACATTTGCCTGCTGAGCAAATCAGACTCTCAGAAAGCTTTGTGACACAAAACATTTCTATTTGGAATACACCCATTTGGGGAAGCAAAGTTCAAGTTCAACAGACGGAAGGAGAGCCCCAAGTTGAGCCAAACCCAAAGCATCCACAACGATTCCTTGTTTACTCATGCAAATGCTACCCACATCAAGGTGTTCAGTATCTGTTACTTATGTTGTAGTTCCCCTTGTTGTAAAATGCATTTTGTATATTAGTACCTTAGAAAGAGGACAGAAAGAACCCACTGGTGACAGTGACATGACAAGATTACCAGGGCTCCTCTACAACTGTCGACGCAGCATCTCTACTCATGGACTCATATGCAGGTACTCAGAGTCAGCCTTGTCCTAGTCTCTAGGGGGTCCTGATCCTCCACAGTAAGCAAAGCCCAAACACATCTCTGCAGTAGTATAAATAACAAATTACAAATTGTCTCAGGTTTGGCCTAGTAAGCAACAACGAACAGGCTGTAATGGCTCAATTATTTTTACTCTTCCTACCAGGAGAGATTTTACAACACATCCTTTACCATAATCACCAGAACAGTCCCTACTAATAGACCCACTTAGAGCAACCAGCAAGGGGAACACTGTTCAATGTCTACTTCTAGGGCTTATTTGAAAACCCATCCACCCTCTTAAAAGCCATCCTCCAAGTTTGACAGAAAAGATAAGGCATCTTTCTTTAACTGAAAAGGGAGCAGTTCTGTGATACCTTAATAGAATACTGCTTGGAAGACAACCAATGTTCATTGAATGGGAGCCCCTTGTATCAAGTCCATAGCCTTGAATCTAAGGGTTGCAACTGGAATGTGCTGCTCCTCAGAGATCACCTAGAGGGACAGTAATCTTACAAAAATAAGATTACTTGTTTCTAACCTACAGCCAATACCTAGAAAGAGACTCTACTCCTCAAAACTCACTCCATCATCTTAATTGAATAACAGACCTAGAGAATGCAAATCACAGTGAGAACTGAAGGTCTTTTACTAAGGAAAGCAGCTTTTCTTAAAACCATGCCAGCAAACAATTTTGATCTGCAAGCTCTGAGATACTCAACAACGTAAGTGAGAAAAAAGACCAAAAAAATCTGCTGTGTCTCTATGCACTCAGTTTAGAGGAACAAAACTGTTGGGAAACCTTTAGTTTTGTCTTTGGTTTGCTGCAAATCAAACTCTGAAGAGCACGTCAGCTTTTCACAGCTGGTTCCCTCCTGAAGCACATGCTGCGCTTGCAGCATGGCCTTCCTAAGGATTTAATGGGAGAAAAGAGCAAATTCCTAAATAAAGATAAAAATAAACCTAAAAGTTTTTGGGTTTTTTTTGCAGTTTCTTTGCAGGACACTGGGCCATTGCTCTCACTGTGGCAGCAAGCACTGATTAGACATGGAATCAAAGCCCTTCTCCAGTATTTCTTGCTGGCCACACAAGTCACTGAGAGTTTGAATCTAGCATCATGAGATGTCTCTAGGACATCACCTCCACACTACATTCAGTCCTCACCAACCTGCAGGACTAAAGATGAAAAATCAAGAATCCAAACAGCACATCTACTATTTACATGCTTGTAACAGCTGAAATGGCAACAAAAAAAAATGGCTTAGACATCCGTGTCCCCTCCCCACCCCCCCAAAAAAAAGCTAAATCATGAACCTGTGCTATGTTAGAAATATGGGAGAGATGGAATGTCCTGAGAGTTGGTTTTCAAGTAACTGCATATACTAACAGTTAATGTTCAAATCCTAAAATAATTAATTTAGTAATTTACATTCCCATATAGATAACCTCCTCCACACACAAATAAAATGCATATGAGAAAAAGATGGGGAAAAAAACCCCACCCAGATGGGTGTGGGCAAAGGAGTGATTTTGAGCTGCAATTCCAGGCAGTGAGACAAGCTCCTGCAAGCGTAACCAGCATTTGCAGTACAGCACAGACCCAACCCAAACTCCAATTAAACCACTAATGTCTTTTCTAATAGCTGCACTGAGTCTTGGAATGACCCAGGATAAAATATAACCAAATCTGCACAGGACTGTAACAAAGCATATTTCAAAAAACTGACAGCATTTCAGGAATATTCCCCATATTTTTTTACACATGGTCTGACCGACAGCTACATGTACCTTGGAGATATCATTCCATATAAATTCTTGAAAGAAACAGCCCACAATCTCAGAGCTGGAATAAAATGTCATGAAGTATTTAGAGGTTTTGCCTAGCTGCCAATTCCAAAGAAGCTGCATTTCTTTTTTGGTCTTCTTTGAGAAAAACAACAACAAATCAACAAAACCAAACCAACAAAAAAAACAACAAACAAGCAAAGAAACAAAACAACAAAAATACCCCAACAAGTCACACTCCAAACCAACCAATACAAAAACCCCCAAAGACAACAAAGTCCAACACCACCACACACCTCCACAAACACACCAAAACCCAACACCAACCACCAAACCCCAAACCAAACTAAACCCCAAAACCTAAACAGCAAACCAATAGGTCTTACTGCACTCCAATCCTAACAAAATCTGATTTAGTTTGCTGTGCAGTACCAAAAGGCAGCTCTCCACAGAAACATCTCAAGCTGCTCCTCTGAGAACTCTGGCTGCTTCTGTCTGGTTTAGCCTGTCCTGTGGAAAAGCCACAAGTTCTTCCTCAGAATATCACAAGCCCAAGCTACCAGCTTTTCTCTCCACCTCCACCAGACCTTGCAATCCTTTCTTTAGTGACAGGCTTTTGGCCAAACACCAAACCAGAACACAATAAACACAAGAAAGTTTGATGCTTACCTACATTGTGACACCAAACTACACAATTACCAGCCAGACCCAAAAACGTCCTTTGTAAAATGTGCTGCTGTAACAAGTTGACTCATGAGAGTGGTTTAATGGAACTTTTTTTTTTTTTTTTTTCAGAAGATAAAAGTGTGACTGCAACTCAGGGCTTGCACTGAGTTTGGTTACTGATTTAACCAGAAATCACATCTGAAGGTTATCATATGCCATCAGTAAGGACTTTCACTTGGGTGTAGCTATTCCTATTTCCACAAATACCACCTCCCCAGCTGACACACAATGCACCGACTCATAACTAAGAACCCACAACATGAAGCCAAGCCAGCCAGGATACCAGCATATCATATAATTCCCGCTAATTAACCCCATCCCGGGCTTAGTTTCCAAAGCGCTTCTTCACACCCTCTCTGGTCACTTTCGGGTGTGCCTGCTGCAGTGCCAGGCCTGGTTAGAGCCGGAGGAAGCATTCGCCAGCTCAAAGTCTTGATCTGGGTGCGGCCTCGCTAGGGCCAGGTACAGGCAGCACCTGAGCGAGCCCGCCCAGCCACAGCAAGGCTGGCACTGATAGCTCTTCCTCCGGCACCCACGGAGCAGAAGGACAAGGAGAGCAAGAACTCCTCCAGCCCACAGAGAAGTGCAGGGGTGGTTCTGTGTGCTGCGGGCACCGCGCCCGCAAGACCCGCCCCGCCAGCCGGGACTCTGTCCGCGGGACCCTCACAGAACAACACCGGGCACCGCTGACCCCCAGGAAAGGCTCCCTCGAGGAGCCTCCGTCCGCAGCTCCCGAGGCAGCGCCGGTGCTGAGGCAGTGCCCGGGCGGGACGGGGCCCCGTGCCCCCTCCTCAACGCCCCCTCCCGCCACGCCGCTCCCAGCACTGTAGGGCCTCTCACCCAGACACAGCTCACACACGTAGGCGTAGTAGGACCACAGAACGACGAGAGTGATGATGAGGACGGGAAGCCAGGCGAACGCCCGCTGACAGCATCGCAGCCCCCGCGACAGAGCCATGTTCTACCTCAACCCGGCCGCATCGGCCATCGGCTGCCTGAGGCTGAGCGGCGGCAGTCGGCGCTCGGCTGAACAGCCTGTCGAGCAGCAGTGGGGCGGGGATGGGCGTCCCCTGGCGGGAGCGTGGAGTGCGGGCAGCACGGGCAGGGCTCCACCTGCCGGGGTGGCGGTGAAAAGCCGCGGGGCTGCCCCGGGGCTAACCCTGGCGTTGATCGCAGCTCCGGAGCTCCGGTCTAACCCACGGCAGGGCCCGGCCGCGGAAAGCTGCTGCAAACCTTGCGTTAGGCGGTTCTGAATCTATATGTGCCTGCTATGTGGCCATGGTGGCACTGCCGTGGTCCCATGGAGTGAAGGACAAAGACGTCGGGTCCCTTGCCACCACCTCTTCGTTAAGCGGAACAAGCTGCTTTTCTGAGACACATCTGTCCACGTGAAACGGACTGGAGATTTCCCTAGAATTCCCAGTGACGCAGGGACAAGCCACAATACCTTGTTACTTGCCCTAATTGAAGCTCATCTGAGGTGTTAAGCCCAGGGTACCTGTCCCTGGCACAGCGAACTTGACTGTCCTTGGCTCTGCTACAAACAGGACCATGGAACGATTTGTCCTCATGGGAAGGAACCTTTAAAGCTCGTCTAGTCAACAAGGGACATTTGTCATTAGAACAGATTGCTCAGAGCCTGATGGGACATCTACTCCCTCTTTGGGCAACCTGGGACAGGGTCTCATCACCCTCAGTGTAAAATATTTTTCCTTCTCTCTAGTCTCAATTTCCATCTTTCAGTTTAAACCATCATCCATTGTCCTGTCACAACACTCCCACAGAGAGGCCGCATTAGCCTTTTCTCCACAGCAGCAATCCCTTACATGTCTAATATAATCACATGTTTTTCCTCTGTACACTGACTGAATTTCTACGCCAGATGCTCTTTTTATCAGTGATCACACAAGTTTGTGCTTTGTCCTATTTAGGCTTATCTTGTTTTTCATGCAGGATGATCCTTCCTCTGCACTGACATCACCAGCCCTGCATCGCTCTCATGTCTCCTAAGCACAAACCAAGGTTACTAGTGAATATACATGAGATCACATTCAAGACACCCTGTACAACTAAACAAGCATCCCCTCCAACAACCTGATAATGGGACANGAAGAAAAAACCAAGACCACTCCACTCTCCCAGCCTGCTCCACATCCCCTTTAAATTCCTGTAGGAATCTCCCTCATTTCCACATCCAATAACATGTTTTGAGGTAAGGCTTCAATTAATTAAATCCACTCTATTGCCTCTGCTAAGGAAATTAGTTTTCTCATCAAGAGAGCAATTTATCTAGCAGACTGTACTTCTGATAAAACCCTGGTGTAATTTAACACATGTTCCTGTCACCTCTTGTCCATCAGTTTTTTCCTACAGAATTTGTTCTAAAGCTTTCCTTGCTGGTATCACACTTGCAGGCTGGCTGGCCTTGACCAACTTTTCTCTTGAGTATAGGTACCACATATGCCATTCTCCTGCTCAAATCTATGAATTTAGATATCACCTGCAAATCCTAACACCATATTTATAATTCCTCTTTTATCTCTTTCAATATTTTAAGATGGAGATGATCTGGAACCTCTAATTTTCTTTTAAAAATGTGTTCAGCAATGGGGCAACAGCTGCCTCAACCCCCTACCCTGCTCACAGTCTGTACAGTCAATGTTCTTCACCAGGCTACTACTTTTTTTAGTACAAACCCAGAACTTTTTGGCACTTATTTTGATTTTCTGTGTGTGGTCCAGCTTAACCAAGCTTTTGAATAGTTCCTGCTATAGCAGAAGTGCTTTGCAGATACCATGCCATGTGTTTGCTACCTGTAACCCTAAACATGAAATCTCAGACAGCTGACTTGGCTTGTTAATATAAAAAGGATGGAAAGAGAAATGCTCCCTTCTGGGGCACTCAAGGTGAGAATTCAGGACACATATGCTTGATGTTGTAGGGATTTGCAAGAGGAAAGTGTGAATGCCCACTTGCTCTGTCCTCCTTCCTCACGCTGTGCACAGCTCAGAACCCAGTATTTTTTGCCAACACACTGCAAGATTTCAAAATTATTCCT
Source organism: Eubucco bourcierii (assembly GCA_013396675.1). Classification (NCBI taxonomy): domain Eukaryota; kingdom Metazoa; phylum Chordata; class Aves; order Piciformes; family Ramphastidae; genus Eubucco; species Eubucco bourcierii. The sequence goes on from VWZE01017115.1 coordinate 267,625, forward strand.
GAGAGCTAAAGCACTACGTGAAGCAACTCATAAAGGGTCCTCTCCTAAACTGCTGATCACAGAGATGGGAGGCACAGTGCACATGCTCCACATTGTTCTTGTCTCTGTATATTAAGCAGGAGGGCAGCCTCTCTGACAGGCAGCAGCAGAATACCATAAAAGTGAGATGTTTTCAGATAATGCCTTTGTAAATAAAGTTAAGACTGTTTTTCTGTTGTTCCACACCCAGTTTTTCTATGTCTTCTAAGATCCACATGGACGATCTTCAAAATTCTTTTGTTTTGTGGGCTTCCAGGGCAGACTTAGTCATATAAACATGAGCTCATCTGAGGTAAGAGATTCCCAAACATAGCTCTTTAAAACAAAAATAATCATGCAACCTTGAAATCTTCTGAGTCCTATGGTGTATTTTTTTACTCTTGTGGTTCAAATGGTAGCTCCCCATTTGGAACTGCCAGGTGGAACTATATGTAACTGATGTAAGGTACCTTGTGCCCTTTGCAGAAACCAACACTACAGATGTAATTCAAAATAAATGCTGAAACTTCAGCCAGTTTTGCAAAGTGAAGAAAGTCCTCTCTGGATGTGCAGCCTCACTGGGCTCCACGGTAGCTACCACAGTTGCAAAGCCTAATTTAAGAGCAGTTTAGGAAGATGTAGGATTATCCTAAGTATAGTTTTAAATTTCATTCTGACCATGAGCAGTTTTCAATTAATACACTTCTCCACGCAACTCCTTAAACAAAGAAGCAAACCTCTGCGGAGTTCAGAAAATTCTGATTTCATCCCCATGTGGAAGTAGACTGTTTAAAACTACTGTCAAAGACCACATCACTAAGGCAGGTAGATAAGAAAATCAAGTACTAGCAGCTTTAGCGTAATTTAAATAAGGTTCATCATCAGCGTTTTCTCAAAAACAAACAAACAAACAAACAAACAAAAAAAAACCCCACATAACTTTTTTGGGTTCTTAAAGAGGGGAAGGCAGCAATGACTCACCAGTGCCATGCAGAGACTGGGCATCGGGAAACACATCATTACAGAGCGCTGCAGTCTGAGGACTAGAGTAAGACTGACATCAGCTAAGATGGCACTGGCTTCAACACTGGTCCTAAAAGCAGCTATAGTAGATGAGGAAGCAGTATCAAAACGAAATGCCACTCGTTACAATAATTTACCCACTGCAGAAAACCCCAAAGCACCACATGCACCAGTTTCACTAAAATGCCGTATTTCATATAAGAAAAAGCTCTTTAAAATTACACACAGTAGAAGATGCTTAATTGCGTTGTCTTGTGGAATGACACAACTGGAAAATGCCATTTATATTTCCAGCGTTGAGCAGTGCACTGACTACGATATGCAGTTTGAAGTCACACTCTAATGCAGAAAAATCAGAGTTGTGCCAACTTACTTTCCCCACAGCTCATTTCAAAATCTTGTTTAAACTTGTAATACATGCAAGCCCTAAAGCTATGTGGAAAGATCTCTACAGAGCAGCCATAAATACTAATGAGCCAAACCTTGTGAAGATCTAACTTCTCACACTGCTTTTAACCTAGTGTGTATAAAATGAAGATGTAACCTTTATCCTTATTGTCAGACATATTACTACCTGGGTAGGTGGCACATTGGTTTGCTTATCAGTGACAGAGATATCCAAGAAGATGCGATAACTCACTGTAAGACATTGAGGTGCTGGAGTGGGTCTGGAGAAGGGCAACAAAGCTGATGAAGGGTCTGAGGGAAGAGCAGCTGAGAGAACTGAAGAAGGAGAGAATAAAAAGAGACTTCCTGGCTCCTCACAACTCCCTGAAAGGAGGTTGTCATGAGATGGGGCCTAGTGTTACTAGCATCAAGTTATAGGTTGAGAGAAAATGGCCTCAGTTTGCATCAGGGAAGATTTAGGTTGAACATTAGAAAAAAATTCTTCACTGAAAGGGTTCTCAAGCACTGGAACAGGCTGCCCAGGGAGGTGTTTGAATTCCCATCCCTGGTGGTGCTTTAAAGACACAGAGATAGGGTGCTGAGGGAGATGGTTTAGCCATAGTTTGGTAGAGGTAGATAGTGGTTGGACTCAATGATCTTAAAGGTCTTTTCCAACCAGAACAATTCTGTGATTCTATAATCCATTACCTAAAACCAGAAACAAAACCAGCTCCAACTGGCATTGGAGAGTTCTGGCAGCTGACCTGCTTGTTGATCTGAAAAAGTCTCGTGGGCTTCCAGGCTGGCCCATTTATTGTAGAAAAACACAGCAGCCTTCTTCCCCTTGATGGTATCTTGGACTATCACATACCATACTTGTAGGTAAGTAGATAAACCTCACAGCACATGTTAAATCTAATCATATCAGGTCTGGGCTTTGTATCAAAAATGCTGCAATCTCAGTGCATGCAGACCAAACTTACTCAGAAAAAGGGAAATTAAATAGCTGATTGTAGAAGGAAAAAAAAAAGGAGCTGGTCTAGAGGTTGGTCATGCAGAGCTACATAACTGCTGATTATTGTCCTGGCTGTTGTCCAGGTCGTTGTGTGTAGCTTCTGCAGCATGAACTGCAGCATGAACTGCAGCATGAACTGCAGCATGAACTGCAGCAGCAGGTTTTGCTGGAACTGGAATTCTTTGGTAGCCTTCACGATTAGTTTCCAGCAGGTCAGAATTCAGCAATTTTATTTGACTACTCGAAGTTCAAAGGACTAATGGATCAAAGAGTTAGGATTAGGGAATACTTTTTAAAAGAAGAAGTAGATGCAAGTGACCATCTTCAGCCTTCACAAGAGATCTTATTATTTTTACTGGTGACTTCTCAACGAGAGTCACATTTTACAAAAGCTTTTCCTTCTCCTCCCCATTTTTTCAGCTAAATACTGGGAGATGGTGAAACCATAATGAGGACTGACTGGTACTAATCCATGAGCAAGCTGGTTTTTTGTTACATTCAGTAAGAACTCTCCACTACACGTGCTAAGCTGCCACATTTACGCATTAACACCTTCCCAGAAACTCCAGGAAAAAAACATTTTTTGTTACTTTTAGCAAGACTTTGCAGTTCTGCACTGGGACTCCTGCATTTTGCACAGGTTTGTGTACACATACAATGATCCTGACATCCATTTATCCACATAATCTGTTCACAACATCAGGATATTGTCTTGCAGTGGATAAAGTAAATTAGGGAAACTGCTGGAACATATTTCCTTGATGCAAATCAGCAGAGCTGTAAGGAAGTGAGTAGAGCTCTGTTTGTACAGACCAGTTTGAAGGTCTCTCTCTAGAGCTCTGGGACAAAATTGAGACAGTTTAAATTTAGACAATTTGGATTTAGAGAATTATTCTACCTGTAATAATGAAAGCAGAGTGGTTAGACTTCCCCCCACCCCTCCCCCCCATAAATTTCCTATTGTTCTCTGTCCTTGGTCTTAGCTGCTTTGCCTGTAAACTGTATGCATGGTGTGCTTCTTCTTAGTTATCACCTGCCCCCTGCTCTTTCGGATTTCCTAACTGTCCCATCCTCCCCTTTAAAATTTTATCGTAACTTAGTGGAAATATGGGCAGGGTACGTGGAACACGGTCTGTCAGCACAGGTTGCAGATAAAACTGTTTAAAACACGGTAAACCTTTTAATTGCCACCACAGGAAAACTTCGTGGCCATTTACAGCAAAATTTGTCTCGTTACGAATGCAAGTGCTTTTTTTTTGCAGCTGTATAGAAACACAGGGTGAGGAGGTGCTCACACCATTAGAGGGTGCTGGAGTCCACACAATACTGAGCCGCATCCCAGCCAGCCCAGCTCAGCGGCTGAGCATCCTCCACAAGTCTCAGCACTGGTAACTACAGGAAGAAATCACTGAGGATGGAAAACCATCACCTTGTTTTGTCACATTTATAGCCTTGCCCAAATCTTGTTCTAAATATTTTCTCACAACTGTTGTCTTCATATGGCCCACTGAAATTGGCAACTGGATCGAAAGCACTAGTAGTACAGATTTAGCTTAAAAAGTCACATGGAATACCATAAATGTGACATTTTCTATTTTCCAACTTCTTATTTTTACTCCCTAAATAGCATCCTTTAAATTAGACAATTTAGGCATATCTTTCCATATCTTTTAAAGGCAAAACATTAAACAACATTTCATTCTATGTACCTACAGCAAACCTGTGCCCTCCATTCCTCTTCCTCTCCTGCAATTGTCAAGTGGATCCTAAAATTTTGTCCTGGACTTTCGCTATTTGAACCTTGACTAACTACATTAGTTGGAAGTAACTAAGTCTACTAACCTAAGGGATGGCCTTTTTCTCTTGCCTCAGCAATGCAGAAGAGGGGACTTGTATATCACCCATACAGAAGAGTAGAGAGGGAGAGAAAACCATCTCATCCAGGAAGCTGTTTCCATTATGTCTTTAATCTCTGTATCTTTTCAGCAAATGGAGCCCTTGTCCCATGTGGCACTTTCAAAAAAGTGGATGGAATGCTGGGCAGAAATCCCAGATAAGAAGCTGTTGCTGCTGCAGTGGTTAAAGCAATTCCATGTGCAGTGGCCACTGCTGCTTTTGTGCTGCACAAACCTTTGTTTTCCGAATGCATGCGTGCATGTGATAGTTGTAGCACAGCATTCATCCTGAGGGGTATACTGAAAATACTGCTTTTCAGTGGTTGAAATCAGCCAAGTGGCAGTGCAGTTCCCTCACCCAGAAGCATTTCCCAAGATAGAAGGCTTCAGCCCAGAGCCCTGCTGCAAATGGGAGATATGCTCAGCAGGTTTCCAAAGAGCATCCCACGGCCTCTTCTGAGGATCAGCTCATGCGATCCTGGCTAGCAGCCCAACACATCCCAATTCAACACATCCCAATTCCATCTTTCAACATGCAAACAGAAGTGGGAACAGTATCTGCCAGAACAGACCTCAGATGGCCTCTTTGGTTGCTGGTCCTCATGCAGATCCACTTCCCACGCTATGTGAGTACTGAGCAGGACACACAGTTTCTGGTTTCTAAGACAGATGTGTTCTGCAATGACATTTTGAAAAACGGATGTCTTTTTCAATCACTCTCCAGTATCTCTCTTCCCTTTCACTGCTGAACTTCAAAACTAGATAAACACACTTCTAGCCAATTCTTTATTTCCTTATCTTTTAAAACAACATATTGTGGAGCTTTGAGACCTCTGACCATGGTGAAACATCAGCAAAACTCACATTTTCAAAAATTTAAGTCCATGCCATCTTTCAAGAGTGAGATGTACCTAATGATGTGATTCTTTCTTCTCACAAAAACAAGTGTGCAGTCTCAGAGGTGCACAGAAAACAATGTCAGTTTTTGAAATCTCACCAGATTTTTCAAATGGTGTTTTTGCACATCCATGTACTTGATTTTCTTTGTACCTGGTGGAGATGATTTTGGAGCGGAACAGCAGTGCTGAGTGTAGGCGGGCAGCATATGCCACCTGTAATTTTTTAATTTCCTGATTGCAGCAACTCTTACAGGCACAAGAGCAGGTTTGTTTGTTTTTTGTTCTTCATCAGACCTTTTATTAACATTCTGTTAGATCTCGACTGCACCTGGCTTGTCAGTGACTGAGTCTAACGGCATCTTTGCCCCGGGCTCTTGGAGACAGTGCGTATGGATGGGGAAGACAACAGATAATATGGATGCAAATTTCAAATCACTGGTTTCAACCCCGAGGCACATAAAGAGGACAAATCTCAAGGAAATAGCGAGAACAGGATGACTCCTGCTGAAGGTATAGGCTTGAAAATACTTTTGTGATCCTTGTGGTGTTTTCCTTTGCAGAACAGCAGAGCATAAATTCATCTCAGTCAGGAGTACCTGTACTCTCTCAATGAAAGCTTTGTCCAGCAGTGGGTCAACAAGAGCACTGCATTTACAAGCCAGTGCTTGAAGAGCCTGACATATTCATAGGATCAAGATAGCAGAAATCCAGCATGATGGTCCTTCTGGTGAGTGCTCACTAATGATCCCTGGCACAGAATTCACACTGATTTGGACTAATCACTGCAAGGAGCAGTCTTTAACGAACTGAGGAGGCATTTTCAACATTCAAGTCAATGTTCTCGTGTGCACACAACCACTCATAAGGAAAAGGCGACTGTCTTTTTCTATTTATGTCATTTTGCCTATCTTTTGTTCTTTTAAGTGGTTTCATACTGATAAACCTCCCACATATCCCACAGAATAGACCCCAGAAGCACACTGATATTCAAACTCTGAAAGTAAAACACAAACTGAACCTTCTGAGCTCAAAGGATTTATCAAGTTTTGCCCTTCCTAAGACAGAGTCCTCCTGAGCAGTAGCATACATACTTCTATAGCTAACTGCCTCAAATCTTCCATATGATAAATACCAGTGCTGGAGAAGCTCTCAAACATACTGCTGCCTCCTCCACAATCTGCCAAGAGAGGCTTTGTAAGAAAAATGAGCTTCATTTTTAATGTATTTTTTTTTTAAACCAGTGTCATAATCACTGACCTGATGTATTTTTCTTACTCTTCCCTCCACCGATGTGTTCCCACCTCCTGGAGGATGGTCCAGCCTCACTTACATCTGGTGTTTCTTCCAAAACTTAGAACTTGTGGTAATTAGTTTCAAGGTAGAATTAATTCAATTGGATTGCTAGAATGAATTCCCTAATACTCTGGGAAGTCTGATATTTGTAATCAGCTGTGTAAATGTTGCTAGGATACTGGAATTGTTTATTTTTTTGGGGAAAAAAAAATGTTCTGTTAAAATATTTGCCTTTCTAAAGCTACAAATCCAAGATACACACACGTGTAGCTGGTCCTATGAACAACTTTCTGGTGTTTTCATATTTAAGTAATACATTAACTCTTGACTCAGAAAATGTATGGACTGCCCTATAAAAATCTGCTAATACACCTGTCATATATTCCTAAAAAGCAGCATGTTAGACCTGATGAATGTTTACCTCTGTGATCTTTTTTCTCTATTAGCCTGAGCTGCATAAACACACAAGACAAGAAACATCTATGAAGTATCTTAGGTTCAGTTTGTATGTCTGACAGTAGCAGATCACCCTCTACAGCATTAAAAATATATCACATTGAAACAGAAATGACTTGATGATGGAGCCTGTACCACCTTAATTACAACTGGACCACATTCCAGTTTTGACCCTATTTATTTCAGCTTCCTACCTGAGGTCAGGTGGAAAATACTGAGGAGTTCTACTCCCTCTCCAGAGCTCAGCTTCAATTACTTTTAGAAGGGTTTCTCATCATTAATTGTAATTTATCTGAGTCATAATTATTTAGTCCTTTAATCTCTTTTCAAAAGTCAATGGTGAGTTCTTTTCCACTGTCTTTCTTCTCACAGTGTTCAGCCACCTCAGCAGTGACAGTCTCCAGCATAACTGTGATACTATCAGGGAATTATTCTCTAGTGGTGATTATCCAGAGATGTGTCTTCTCAGCTATCCTTGACAGATTCCTTCATTGCTCTCTACACAGTACTTTAATAGATAAAATTGTTAATTTCACTGTGTTTCAGGGATAATGTCCATTTTCATTATCATTTTTTGCCTTCAGTCCCTCTGTACTTTACTTTCCTTATCTGACAGAGATGTTGAGGTAGAGAAGGTAGGACACAGCGAGGTTTACAACTGATGAGATGTAATTAAATCAATCAGGAAAGTCTACATTATCCACCTGGTTTTATTGCTAAGGTTATTTTCAATTGCCAAAATGTTGGTGAAACTCTGGTTGCACTGAAATCCATTTCCAAAATCGTGATTTTGTTCTTCACTTCTGTTTCTCCATCATTTTTTTCTCCTGCTGATATTCCACTAATGAGATAGCAAAGAAGATTTGGTGGGTATTGTGTCACTGAAGTTGTTCTTTATTCTAGCAGAGACTACTTCTCTCTTCTAATCTGGCACCTAATTTATTTTAGCTTCAGACCTGAGCAACAGCAAATTCTGTTCACTGGGATACAGGTGAGCCAATCGGTGATGGATCTTCTGTTCACATTATTAAACAACTCAAATGAATCCATTTTATATAAATCTAGGGCCCTTTAAAATACTTGTAAATGTCACTTTTATTCTTCACTGCTCAAAAAAAAAAAATAATGAGAGGCTACTGGTGGCTCAACTCACCTTGGACAGTCCACATCCTTTTCAATTTGCCCTGTACAAGCTTCAGTCACTCTAGATGCTGACTGTTAAGGAGGTAATGAATGTGTGAGTTATAGCTGATGACCCTGAGAAAAATGCAATTTGTTGTCAATTGTCCATTATAATCTGTGGGAAAACCAAAATACTTTTCTTGAAATGCTGTGTGAAAAACAAGTTTTGGCCCAAAAATTTCGGAACATAATATCAGCACTAGATTCACTCTTCTCTCGTAATGCCGATGAGCCCCAGGAGTACTCATAAATATTGGCAGACTGAAGTAGGTGGTATTTTGCCAGCTTTTTTTCCCTGCTAAACTCTAGTTAGTGTTTTTAACATAGTGATACATAACAACGCCCTTAATGCTATCCCTTGGAACTTCATCCTAAAGTTCTGTTTCAACTCACTTAGGTCCTAGGACATGTAGATCAGCTAGCACTACTGCTGCCAAAAAAGCAGTTAATGAATTTGCTTGTGGATCCCAAGGAGGGGGGTGTCCTGCATCTCCAACAGCTGCATTTCAAATGCAGCAGGAGGAAGAAAACTAACTTTTGTACTTCCAAGTTTTATTCACTTTTGTTCCACATACATGAGTGAGCCTTTCATTTAAATGTAGCGTACAAAGACTCCTATTTCTAAAATTCTTCTGAAGTCAGTTTTTGTTTGTGTCTGTACCAAGCTCTTTTCTTACTGAGATGTATGTGGGAGAAGACAGCTGAAGCACACTAGAGATGTGTCCTCCTAAGATTTCACAGGAGGCTGGGAGCCTGTTGCTTGTCTTTCAGTTATCAGTCCATAACCAGTTCATTATTATGTTGAGATCTAAAATGTCATTGCAGCTCGACTGGAATTTACCCCTTTATCTGGACACTCTCTGGATTAATGCTGCCATGCTATTTCAACAGAAGTCTTGTTAATGAAGGCATGAAAGTAGGGATATAGAACTCATTTATCACCGTGGCTGTTACTTTCACCTTCTGGTCTGCTGCTTTCCCAGTAACGCAGTCTTGTCAAGTCTGCTTCTGGTATTTGTGTCAGTGGACAGCTTGCTTCCTTTCATTTCCTGCTAGGATACCACCATATTTTGTAGGGAACCATATACAGAGTCAGAGGCTACATCACATCAGGGGTGACAGAGATATTATGAACACACTGGAGCATAATTAAATTTGTGAGGTGGTAGCTACTGTGGAAATGGCACAATCCCCCAGCCGAGAACTGGGCACCAAACAGACCTGCCTGGATCCCTAGCATATTGAATCACAAGTGTATGTTTAAGTTATCTGACTTCTCATGGCTGCTGCCTTTTTCAGGACAACAGCCCACACACATAATACTATCCTGTTTTTCAGCCTTCTAGTTGGGTTGAAGTTCTTTCTCCTAACACAATCTTTTTCATCCCAAATTGAAACCATGGCTAGAGCAGCCTTCTGAACTACTAATGAGACGTGGCTGTGGGAATCCTCAAGACCAGTAAGTTTGAATCTTAACAGATATTTGTGTTTATGTAGTGGAAATATGAGAAAGCATATTTTGACTAATGGTATCGCCCTAGAGAGAAACATACTTGTTATAAATATGTTCCATTGCAATTGCTGGAAATCTAACAAACTTGCCATAAACAGGACTTACATCAATGTTTCTGCTTGACCTTTCTGGGAGAATAAAAGTACCTTCTGGGAATGCAAAACAAATGAATTTTTTGGAAACCAAATGAGTAACACAGCCCTTCCTCTTTATAAAATGGAGCCCCAATATAGCTGCTGCTGCTGCTTAGTAACAGTCTCTCCAAACGATCCATAAAAGCACCAGATGGAAAGGTGCACACGGGTGTTTCTAACTCCAGGCTCTGATGTGAAACTCAGAAACACTCATGCTGTTGGTATAAGAATTGGAGATTTTAGATGAATAGTGTTTTCCAAATGAAAACCATATCCTTCTAGACATGGAGAAGCCGTGCAATCAGCTCCCCTGACACACTTGTTTCTGCCAGTGGATGTGTTGTTGGAGCTGCAATAGCGGTTGCATACCATTTCCTGGGGCTTCCCAACAACAGCTATCTCTCTCCTACATGTTCCCTTTGGGAAAAAGACATCCAGTCTAGCACTGAAAGCCTGCTGGAAATAATGTGATAAAGTCCATGACTTTGGGGAACTTGAGTAACATAATGAAGATTTGACCTGATGCTCTTAGAAGTCTTTTCCAGCTTTAATGACTCTATGATTAAGATAAAAAATAAAATATAACCAGGACCACTAAAGCTGAGTACCATGGGACCAGAAGGGCACCAAGACACTTCACACAAATGATAGTATTTCTGCCCATAACTAAATATTAAGAGATGAATGGAAATGCAAAACTAAATTAGAAGTAAGAAAATGGGGTGGTGATGGTGTTTCTCTTCAGACATTATTCTGGATGACTCATTAATTTGGATTAATTATCACAATCCAAATGAAATGAAAGTATTTTATAGTATCTTATAGAAGTAGCTAAGAAGACTATTTCATACTGCTACTGAACCAAACAAAAATACATTAAAAATACATTTCCAGTAGCAGATGCAGTATCTTCATATAAGGAATGCCAGAAGTGTAACAGAGTTGGTAGAAACAGCCTCATCTCTTTCAGCCAGAACCTGCTGAGGAAGTTTGATCCTGTACCCAGCTCCTCAAAGCAGTGAAGTAAGAAACATGAATCCCTCATTGCAACATACAACTCCCTCATAGAATTTCTTTTAAAGAGAGGAAATAATTTAAAGCCAATTAGATTTTCTGATGCATTTGTCACTCAACAATCATATACATACACGCATACACAAATGATCACCATGTTTGTCTTGTGGAGCCTGATGAACCAAAGTGAGCAACTCCCCATCCCACTCCCAAATCCTCCTGAGCAGAACTCTTTGGCAAGGCAGGTTTAAAACCAGCTGGGAGCCTTGCCAGCAGAAGTACAGAACCACTGCATTTCTAGCCTGGCTCTTGTCTGTGGCCTCTGCCAACTGGCTCCCATCACAACTGCAGAGCAGAGACTCAGCAACTTTTCATAACCCTCTGCTATGACCAGGCAGAGCTGCAAATCTCACACTCACCATCTTGATACAAAAAATACCATCTTGATTGGTAAAAAATTCCTGGGCTGCACAGCAGTGTTTGTGCAGTTGTAGCAAACACACATTTTGAAAGACATCAGTAGACAGGAGTTATTCCTGTTCACCTACAGCTCTCCTCTCCTCTCCCTTCCTCCCCACACATCCACATGTTAAAATTAAGTGGGGCTTAAGAAATCTGTAAGTGGGATATACCCAAGTGTTTCCAATTTACCCTTGGTGAACTTGAATGAAAAAACATTTGAAAATAAAATTCTGGGTGAAATCTTACAGCATTGCCACAGCATTGCCACAGCATATGGAGCTAATTTCAAACGGTGCTTTGATAATCTCATGATCTGTTAGAAACTGTTCACCTTATACCAAAGATTATTGTAAACTCAGTTGCCTCATGCAGTCTATGTTCATCTTATGATCCATAAGAAAGCTATTTAGTGGCTTGTGAAATGAGAACTTTGGCCAGAGCTAATTTAGAAGGGTGGTTACACTGTGGATGTTGCATCTTATTTCTGCTAGGAGTTTTGTATTATTCAACTGTTCACAGCTAGTAAATTCATGTCTATTAAGCTGCAAATGCTGTCAGATGAAGCACAGCCCATTGTAATCCCCACATGAAGTAAATAACTGATGAAATATTAGTTCCAGCATGCATAACAAATTTTTTTTTTTCCAAACAGCATCTGATAAAGGAATTGGCTTTATTAACAACTAACTTATTCACACAATGGAGAAAAGCAGGAATCTATTCTATCTCTACAGGCCAAAGCAATTCCTAAGTGCTTACCAGGAAAGAAAAAGACTTAACTGGAAACAAAAGCCCATCTAGATCACATCTCCTGGCAGGCACATAACCTGGCACTGGGAATGCAGTGGTACAAATACATTGAAGGGATTTGTAGGACGCAAAACACAAGCAAAAAGGCACTTGTGCTACGGGTTTGTCGTGGGGCTGCTGTCAGATGTACTGACACCACTGAGCAGGCCATAGTCACAGTGCAGACAAACTACTCATTGCTCTGCATTTCAGGATGAAGAAAGGAGAAAATTTACACCCCACTCCCTAAGGCAAAACAAGGGTCAGCGGCTGCTATGATGAGTCCAGCTTCTCTCCCCCTCTACTGGGACCAAACAGCCAGTAGCATCACCCAACAGGCTGGTCCAGCAGCCAGGGCAAATGTAAACATCAGCACAAGTGTGTGCCTGTGTTAGCCTTTCCTCTCAGCCACTGGTAGGAAGGCAGGTGGGTGTGAACCAATTCATGCTCCTCAGAAGATGTCCCTCTTTTCAGGCAGGTCTTAAGAGTCTCTTAACCCCATGTGCAAAGGCAAAGTGTCTAAAAATCCTTAGATTCTCCCTAGAATAGTAAGCTTTCAGGCACTATAAATTGTCCTTCCAGAAGCACCACTTCAAATCTGGAGCACTCCTTGCACTACTACTTTGCACTGCACCGAAAGGAAGTTCATTGCTGAATCTGTTTTACCAGCCTGTTTGTTGTGCTTTCCCTTCCAATAAAGAACACACAAGCAAACAGTAACAACCAGGAGCTTACGCAGTGGGCCTGGTATGATGCATGGGAGAGGACGTTCAAGAGTAATGTGATAAAAACCAAAGCAACTGTTCAGAAAAGCAGGAAGCTCAAGAAGTGGTTGGGGGCTAAAGGTGTTATAGAAATGTCCACCATACGTAGCGATTGCTCCAACCACTGAGAGGTCACACAGAATCATGGAATGTTAGGGTTTGGAAGGGACCTTGAAAGGTCATTTAGTCCAACCTGTCTGCCACAGCAGGATTGCTTGGAGTAGGGCACACAGGAACTCTTCCAGGAGGGTTTTGAATGTCTCCAGAGAAGAAGACTCCACAATCTCTCTGGGCAGCCTATTCCAGGGCTCTGTCACCCTCGCAGTGAAAAAGTTTTTCCTTATGTTTATGTGGAACATCCTGTGCTCCAGCTTGCACCCATTGTTCCTTGCCCTATCATTGGACATCGCTGAGAACGGCCTGGCCCCATCCTCCTGAGACATCCTTTACCTAAACATTAATGAGATTACCTCTCAGTCTCCTCCTTTCCACTGAGTGGCTTAAGTGAAAGACACCAGGTACATGTAGAACCAGGTAAATGAGAATAAGCACTAAAACAAACAGAAATCTCATCCAAGTGCTGGGAACTTCACTTTGGTTTTCTCTTGTTTTCACAAGCTGCCACTATTGTTAGAGGCAGCTGGCAGAAGAATTAAGAGTGTTCTTTGAAGATTTTGTACCAGGGGAGGTTTAGGTTGGTTATTAGGAAAAATTCATTTATTGAAGGAGCAGTCAGGCATTGGGACAGGCTGCCCAGGGAGGTGGTGGGGTCACCATCCCTGGAGGTGTTCAAGAAATGTGTGGACATGGCACTTCAGGACATGGTTTAATGGCTGTGGTGGTCTTACGATGACAGTTGGATTCGAGGATCTTAGAGATCTTTTCCAACCAAAACAATTCTATGATTCTATGATTTAAAAATCAGAAAACCAGTGTACTAGGGGCAACCTCATACACCAGAGATGGTAGAATTTTTGGTCAGTAATGACATATTTTCTTCTTCCCCTTTGTTAATTCAGTCCCTTTGCCTGCAGCAGTACTTCAGACCAGAGGTTTCTCAGGTACTAGCAGGAACAGCCCCTTCTCTCATTCTTCCTTTACTCCAGCAGCAATCCCTCTGCCTCTGAAGTCTCTCATAATTTCTTGCCAAAGAGAAAGGAATGACAAAAGCATTCAAAGAAAACCAGAGAAATCCCCAACCTTGTGTGTGACATAAAGAAAACAATTCACATGATCTTTATTTTTGTAACCCTCGTCCTCCTCTCACCCCCATGCCTGTTGTTATCACTCAGCATGTTATTGTTATTACTTGAAATTTGTTTTTAAAAGTGCCTCTCCAGTGCTGGAGGTGCTTGAATCCACACTGAAAATATACAAAACATATGTCTAGCATAGACCCTGTGCTCCCTGAGGAAGGGCTGCTATCCTCTGTAGTGCACTCAGCACGCTTATGGCATGAACAAATTATGAACAATAATAATAAAGAATAACTTGCGCCTATTTATCTGTTTGGTCTATGGAACTGATCTGTCAGTGACCCTGAAAACTCTCGGTGACACACACTGTGGTTGAGTTAAAACCAAGCTGCACTTTCCATTATTTTTTTTCCCCCCCAAATAGCTTGAGTCAAAATCCCAGGGTGGGTGACACAGAGCGACCCCCCTGCTTTTGATGTGAATGGGAAAGGATTTGTCTTTTTATATCAAAGCTCACTAGGAAGAGGAGGTGGGTGGCCATGAAAGGGAAAAGCCATGAAATTATCTCCATTGGTTTATAAGAAACAGCTATTCGCTGGGATTTTGGGAGGGGGAAACCTTCTGAAAAATGTGCTCGTGTGATTCCTCTTGAGGCCAGCACATCTGAGCCAAGGCGCTCCTATCAAGTGAGGGGGAGCAGGAGAAGTTCTTCCCTTAATTGAGAACACACTTGTTTGCAGAGTTCAATGTCGGGAACTCCAACATTGTTTTTAAAAGACAGGGTATTGTGTAGGTGTCGGAATTCAGAAGAGGCAAAACAAAAGCGGATGGAAAAAGACAGCTGCGATGATTTAACTCTCTGAACACCTTTTGCCATTTCCCTTCCTGTGCCCCACCAACTGGATCTCACTCCTCTCTTGGCTGCTGCAAAGAGAAGCAAGCCCGTCTCCTCTGGCTCTCTCCCTCCTCTCCTCTCTAGCACATTCTTCCTCCAGCAGCCTCCTCCTGCCTACACCCAGCTTACTACAGCTAGCTCTTCATCCCTGCCTTCCCCAGCTGCCACTGCCCAACTGAAGCCAAGCTGCCTGCATGATGCACCCATACCTCCTTGTGCTGGTCCTGGCTTGAGAGAGCAGGCAGGGATCGGAGGATTGAAAGGGCTTGTGGCAGACCTGACAGTCAGAAAAGGAGACAAGTTTCTGGTGGGTGACATTCATAGAATCATAGAATTGTTTGGTTGGAATTGACCACTGAATTGACACCACTATGGCCATAAAGCCATGTCCTGAAGTCCCATGTCTACATGTCTTTTGAGTGCCTCCAGGAAGGGTGATTCCACCACCTTGCTAGACAGCCTGTTCCAATGCCTCACCACTCTCCCAGTAAAGAAAATTTTCATAATACCCAATTTAAACTGCTCCTGGCACAACTTAAGTCCATATCCTTTCATCCTATCACTTGTTCTAGGGAAAAGAGACCAACATCTACCTCACTTCAACCTACTTTCAGGTACTTGTAGAGAGCCAGGTGTATCCTCCTTTTCTCCAAACTGAACAATCCCAATTCCCTCAGCTGCTCCTCACAAGACTTGTGTTCCAGACCCTTCGCCAACTTTGTTGCCCATCTCTGGACACACTCCAGCACCTTCTTGTACATGTCCGTCTTGTAATGAGGGGTCCCAAACTGAACCCACCAGTGCTGAGTACAGAGCAACAATCACTTCCCTGGTCATACTGGTCACTACTAATAATGGCTAGGGCCTGAGCACACTTCTGGCTCATGTTCAGGTCATGCTACCTTCAGCAGGCAGGAGTCAGCCTCCCCCACATAGCAATCTTTGGTACCACAAGATACTTAAAATTTATATAATTCTCATGAGTTAACATAGGAATTAGCCTCACTTCACACAGTCACACTCAGATGGTACCTTGTTGCTGCTCACAGGCTACAGCCTGCATGTTCTTCTAGCTTGAGGGTCTTCTGAGCACAAAAAGATACACTTGCAGTTCTAATAGAGTACAAATCCAAGAGAGACAACACTAAAATCCAAAACATCCTTTACAAATCCTGGTGTTTTTTCATAACTAGGGCAAAGTTTCTGTGTATTAGGGTGAGGCCTATCAAAATACAGAAAATTCCTAGAAAGGGATAGAAGGTCATGAGCATCTTCATGTGTTTTAAAATTGCATTGCTGCTAGTCTGATGCAATGACAGGTTTATGTTCCTGCTTTTGAGATTGTCAGATGAAGACAAGGTAGTTCTGCATTACTCAAATCAGATTAAATTTACCTAAATGTCACCTTTATCTGCTAGATGATGTCTTGGTCCTTTGAAATGCATTGCAAAACTAGAGCAGAGTGCAAATGTTGTAAAGGCATGAATGTTTTTTCTCAAAGCCTTTAATATTCTGAGTCCTAATCAATAAATTAATTTACCTATGTTGAGGTGATGAGTTAAGATTAATTTCATTAGAAATAATTAATTCTGGTGGAAAATGAACTACAATGCCTAGGTCTGGCCAGCTATAGTGACTAAGTATGACTGAGGCAACTGAGCTAGAATAGCAACCACCATATAATTCTGACCAGCAGGTCTTATTAATTTTCCTAAAATACCTGATTTTGCCTGCTCAAGCTTTACTCTTACACAAACCCCATTATCTTTCACCACAGCTGGTCTGGCAGCAGAGCAATGACTTACAAAAAGGTAAGGAGGGACAAGCAGTACCAATGTAGTAAAGGAATGAGAATAAAAGATGCAAAGCAGAGAGCCAGATCCAGGTTGATGTCATGTATTCTTCTGCACAAGGCTTTTTATCTCACCCTTTATATCTTGGTTGCATTTATGGCAAAAAATGTGGCACCTTTTCACCACCATCATTTGGTTTGAATTGATGTACCACTTCTATTTCACCAGAGGAATTTTGCCAAGAGAGAGAAAACAAGAAGAGCATTCTGAATTTGAAGGTAATTAGTACAGTTTTGCATAATCAATGAAATTACTAAAGCTGTTGAAAGCCTCAGTTAAAAGGTGACCCAGCAGAACATTCAGTAGCAGATAGTTTTGCTAATAATAATACTGAAAGACAAGGATATGTAAATCTCTCTGTGTTCTAATCACATTGCTTAAATCACATTGGGTAAGTGGAGTAGTATCATGACCAAATACCTCTGCAATAAACACAGTTTCTTATGTAGTACATCTGCATCTTGCTAAGTTAAGACAGGCAGGATACATCGCCACCAAACCCCATTTTCATTTGATTACTACAACAACACTAGTGTGAATCCTGAAATGAATTATTCTGTTATATCTTAAATGTTGATAGGTGGGAAGGGGAAATACTGTTTTAAGTCCAAAAAATACATTACAGCTTGCTCTCACCCCACGTCATTGTGACATTTAAAAACAAAAAGCAGTCTCACAAGTTTCCAACGTAAATATTAATTGTTATGGAAATCAAAAAGGTGGGAAGAAAAGGTTGGATGATGTACTTCAGTGCAGCTTCTGGTATTATCTTGTGGTTGGTTTGCCTGAGAATCAAAGTAATTTTTTTTAAAAAAAAACAAACAAACCATCACTCAGATTTCCAGCCCAAATGTTGACATGTTTGCCCATCTCCTGAAACCACTAATATATTTTTTTTAATCAGTTTAAGGACCAGAATGGGAGCAAGGTCAGTGCTTTACTTAAATTTCATGTACAAGCAGGAAACACCTCACACTGTTTTTGTAGGCAGCTCAGTAGTATTCAGCAGAACTGGCAGCTTCAAACAATGCATTAAAATAATGAGGAAAAAATGGAAGAGATTGCATTTATGTACAGAGTGACTGCAAATGTTCAGGTATAGCAATCAGCTAGAAGTATTGGTTTTTATCTATTCAGAGATTATCAGCATAAGCAGACTATGGAGATATGGGTTGAAATTGAAAAAAAAAAAATCAACCCATACTTGTGGTATTTCAGTTCTCCATTTTTCATTCCCTTAGGGGTGA
The DNA here is from genome assembly GCA_013396675.1 of Eubucco bourcierii. NCBI lineage: Eukaryota > Metazoa > Chordata > Aves > Piciformes > Ramphastidae > Eubucco > Eubucco bourcierii. Next base: position 285,660 of record VWZE01017115.1, read on the forward strand.
GGCTGAAGGATATCGACTCTGGATCTAGTTCTTAATTTTGTGGCTTGGTCTCTTTTCCAGTTCCCACAGAAACATGTTCATCAAGATCTCTTGACATTTCTCTGCATCTTTTCTTCTTTTTTTTTTTTTTCCTTCATAATTTGAAGCAAGCCCTGCCCTTTCCCCTATAACACTGTGCTATTTACATGACTGCAGCATGTAAACACTAAAAAATGCAAGCAGACTAACTCTGAGAAATACAGAGAAACAAATGTTAAGAGAACAGACTTTTCCACATTTTTACAGGAGTTCCATAGACCTGGGATTGCACACACGAAGTGAAGCAGAGCTGCATACAAACCAGAGAGCCCCTGCTCTGAGTGAACAAACAGACTTGTGTGACTCTGTGGACTAAGACTGAGAAGTAGGAGATTTCATCCTGACCTGCCAAAGAATCATTTTGCAACAGTGGCTGTGTGTCATACTGACTGATGACTAGGGACATCAATCCCTTGAGAATGTAAGCAAAAGCTTCACAGAAATGGGTAGCTTGACTCTTAAAAGATTACCAGGGCTTTAAAAACTGACCCAATAAATGGAAAATAGGGACTAAAAAGTAGGCTGACTTCCAAAAGATGAAATCAAAGCTCTGATAGCTTTTATCATTGCTTCATCATAGTTAATAAAATGTCTGTAATTACCTGAGGACACTGAGGCCTTTTATGGGTGATGAGTGACATGGCATTGTGTGTCTGGAGACAAAAAGGTAAATACAATACACCCTGTGACAGCATCTCAAGAAACAAAAACAAACAGAGATCCAATTACAGATGAATACTGGCATAATCCTGAAATTATTTCCTCTTCCGTGCTCTGCACCTTCCCAACCTCCAAAAATGACTCTCAACGTGATTGTTTTTCCCTGCACTTTAACAGCTGTCAACCTTAGCCCAAGCTTCTGCAGAAAGTGGCCCTCAAAATACCTTTTGTTGCTAGATCACTGAAAGTAGCCTCATCATTTAATCAAAAGCCTCTGCTTTAATCAGTGATCTCCTTCCAGTCACGGTTTCCATGGAACAGAGAACATTCTTCTGTAACAAGCCTCCACTCCTGAAAAATGAGGGATTGTGTAGACATTGAAGGCTGAAATTCGCCCAATTTGCCCCAAGGGATGCCAAGCGTAGCTCAGAGAAGTACAAAGGGAACCTGTTCTTGCTGCTTTTCAACTCTGGCCCTACTTAAATTGCCATGAGGGTTTCACGTTTCATCCTCCTAAGGTTACTGTCTCAGGCTCTCCTGTAGAAAACATTAAGGACGTAGGGCTTGCTTTAAACCCACTTCCCTGGAAATAAGGCTGGGCTCATAATCTTCAAGTAACTGACAACTCAGATGTTTGGTATTGCCTGTTTTTCAAGCGTGAATCAACCAGCCAGATATTTAGAGAGAGCTCCTAATTTAATCTGTTGATATATACACATGCATAAACACATAGAACACATACACATAGCACAGAAAGAAGGCAACATCAAATAAACACAGCACTTTCTGCTTCACAAAGGCTTTATCATCAGAAAGTTTCCCCGGGTTTCTTTTTCATGATTAAAATTCTCACTACAGTCTTCGAAGGCACAAGGCAGTAACAGATACTATACAGGAGGATCACTTGATCTCCCATTGAAATGCAGCCACTTCAGAGTGGAACAGAGCATCTGTTTTACACATTATAATAGTTTGGGACATGAAATGAGGGTCCTTATAACCACCTGAAGCTGTAAAGGAAAATGTAGGCAAAAGGAATTTTAATTAGCTGAATGACTACAGCAAGAGCCCAGGGAATTCAATGGATAAAGCAGGTAAGACTCTATTGCTTATGTTTTGACTCTTCTGACAAGCCCTGAAATACTTTCATTTTGCTTCTAAAAGATGTTCTCACTTACCTCAGCTGAAATTAAGACCAAACCCACTAAAGTCGTAGAGTCATGGCAGATTTAAGCAGGCACAAAAGACAGCAGCACTGCATCTGATGCCCAAGACGTTTACCACAGCTATAAGGTGCATGCTTACAGCGGCCAAGGGACATCATGGTTGTGCTGCACTCTGACCACTGGCATAACACAGAGCCAAACCGGACAGACAATTCCTGGCTGGGGAAGCAGCATCTTAGAGAACGTCCTCACAGAGAGGTGTGGAGAGACAAGAGTTCATCTGTCAGCTTTACAGGCTGGATGCGGACAGGTCTGCTTCAGCCACATCACCCAAGTAGCTAGGCTGGCACATTGCTATTTTATCAAACCTGGAGCAGCCTCATGCCTTGTCAGGTCAAAGAGTGGAGAGAAAAGTTGGCGTCTGCATCTACCTACACAGAACTGTCTTACAGGAACATGCAAGTGTTTTGGTTGGAAAAGACCTCTAAGACCATTGAGTCGAACCATCAACCTAACACCGCCATGTACCAAAGTGATATGTCCAGAGATGTTTTGGACACCTCTAGGGATGGTGACTCCACCACCTCCTTGGGCAGCCACTCTTCTGGTAAAGAAAATTTTCCTAATATCCATTCTAAAGCTCCTCGGGCACAACTTGAGGCCATTTCCTCTTGTTTTTTCTCTTGATACTAGGGAGAAACGACCACTTCACTAGAGCCTCCTTTCAGGGAGTTGTACAGAGCAAGGTCTCTCCTCAGCTTCCTTTTCTCCAAGCCAAACAACCCCAGTTCCCACAGCTGCTCCTCACCAGACCTATTCTCTAGATCCATCACCTGCTTTGTTGCCCTTCTCTGGATCCACTCCAGTCCCTCAACATTCTTCTTGCAGTGAGGGGTCCAAAACTGAGCTCCATATTCAAGGTGTGAATAATCCCAGAGTATTCTCATTGGCACCCACAACCTGTCCCGGGCAAATAACCAGAATATTGCCTCTCACCAGACAGCCGTGTGGTTCTTACTCTTACTGCAAGCGAAGACACAATGTAATGCATGTGCAGAAGATGACTACAACTTAATTTACACCAGTTGTAGTATAGAAACACAAGCCACCAGGCAGAGTTGAAATCATGGGGATGGTGCCATCTGTATGTAATTGCTGGGGTTAGGCTTTCCATTACATTTTCTTCTGGAGGAAGGGGAGGATATACAACTGGGCAGCAATCATAACAATCAGCCCTTACGAAGCCGTGGTCAGAAATCACACTTTGGTTTGCTGAAGGCGTGATTTGCATTTCAGTCTGACACATAAGAATGGTCTATTTCTAAACAGTGTCACAGAAAATTACATGGAATTCCAATTTTATTCCAAATACTGTAAAGCAATAGGCCAAACAGATGGACAGGTATGGCATGACTTCATCTGTGGCATGCTAAGCTTGGCAAAAAGCCTACAGAGTACAAATGTTTCAGCAGTCCTTAGGGGTTAACAGGCATTACATTCAGTGAGGCCCAGAAATTAAAAGATCTAGCAATTGTTACTTTTTGTTTTAACCCTGGAAGAGGCTGCTGGACTGGGAAAGGAGCTAGCTAGACTAACCAGTTTGTCATTTCTAAGGAAAAACATCAGAAAATTTAATTGCAACAGCTGAAAACCAACCTGAAATACATTCAGCCTGAATTTATTTGTTCTGTCACATACATTTTCTTGGAAACTGGAAAACCTAAAAAGACTCTGAATGCTCCTTAGAGATTTATGAAAATTATACACAGAGCCTGCCAAGTCTTTAACCTGTTTGCATCTTCCTAAAGAATTCACTAGTACCTTACAGTTAGATAACAACTCTGCAGTTCCATAAATATTTTCTGTAGCTCCAAAACCACTTTAAGAAGTTCCTGATGCCCTTCACAACATCTTCTCCTTTATGCCCTCTGAGTGCCCTGTTAGGCAATTCACCTCTATCTCAGAGTGCTGACAGAACTATCTGCAAGACTGATCCACAAGCTCAAGTGCTGACCTGAGGGGATAGAGAAACCTGGTACCAAACAGGCTTTTTGACTGGAGATTGTCTGCGGAATGATGCTCTGAATCCCAGCATGATGAGGGTTGCAAGGGACCTCTGGAGATCATCTAGTCCAATAATCCTGCTAAAGCAGGGTCACCCACAGCAGCTTGCCCAGAATCATACTGTACATGTCGGTTTGGAATCTCTCTAAAGAAGACGACTCCACAACCTCTTTGGGAAGCCTCCTCCAGGGCTCCAGCACCCTCACAACAAAGATCCTCCTGGAGGCACTCCTGAGACAGGAGGACAGTGAAGAGATGATTTGGTACAATTAGCACAGTTTCACCAAGGTCAAATCCTGCCTGACAAGCCTGATGGTCTTCTATGAAAAGGTCACAACATTAATAGATGAGGGGTGAGCAACTGATGTCATTTACCTGGACCTGAGCAAAGCCTTCAACACTGTCCTACACCACATCCTGGTCTCAAAGCTGGTGAGACGTGAGTTTGATGGGTGGAGCACTGGATGGATAAAGAACTGGCTTGATGGCCACACTCAGAGAGTGGCTGTCAATGGGTCCATATCCAAGTGGAGGTCAGTGACAAGTGGAGTCCCTCAGGGATCAGTCCTGGGACAAGCTGTATTCAATATATGTCAGTGACATGGACAGAGGCATTGAGTGCACCCTCAGCAAATTTGCTGATGATACCAAGCTGTGTGGTGCAGCTGGCATGCTGGAGGGAAGGGATGCCATCCAGAGGGACCTGGACAGGCTGGAGAGGTGGGCACAAGCCAACATCATGAAGTTCAACAAGACTGAGTGCAAGGTCCTGCATCTGGGTCAAGGCAACCCCAAGCACAAATGCAGGTTGGGCAGTGACTGGCTGGAGAGCAGNCTGTATTCAATATATGTCAGTGACATGGACAGAGGCATTGAGTGCACCCTCAGCAAATTTGCTGATGATACCAAGCTGTGTGGTGCAGCTGGCATGCTGGAGGGAAGGGATGCCATCCAGAGGGACCTGGACAGGCTGGAGAGGTGGGCACAAGCCAACATCATGAAGTTCAACAAGACTGAGTGCAAGGTCCTGCATCTGGGTCAAGGCAACCCCAAGCACAAATGCAGGTTGGGCAGTGACTGGCTGGAGAGCAGCCCTGAGGAGAGGGACTTGGGGGTCCTGGTGGACAAAAAGCTCAACAGGAGCCAGCAGTGTGCATTTGCAGAAAGCCAACCAGAGCCTGGGCTGCATCAGGAGAAGTGTGGCCAACAGGGAGAGGGAGGACATGTTGGAGCACCTCTGCTATGAGGAGAGACTGAAAGAGTTGGGGCTGTTCAGTCTGGAGAAGAGGAGGCTCCGAGGTGACCTTACTGTGGCCTTCCAGTATCTGAAGGGGGCCTACAAAAAAAGCTGGGGAGGGATTTTTTAGGTTATCAGGGAGTGACAGGACTAGGGGGAATGGAGCAAAGTTGGAGTTAGGGAGATTCAGACCATGTGAGGAGGAAGTTCTTTGGCATGAGAGTGGTGAGAGTCTGGCATGGGTTGCCCAGGGAGGTGGTTGAGGTCCCATGCCTGGAGGTTTTTAAGGCCAGGCTGAATGAGGCTCTAGCCAGCCTGATCTAGGGTAGAGTGTCCCTGCCCATGGCAGGGGGACTGGAACTAGATGATCCTTGTGGTCCCTTCCAACCCTGACTGATTCTATGATTCTAAGATGGCCTCTCAGGCTGCTCTTCCCCAGGCTCAACAGCCCTAGGTCTCTCAGCCCTTCCTCCTCACAGAGATGCTCTGATCCTCTCAGCATATGTGTAGCCTCCACTGGACTCTCTCCAGTAGCATTATATCTCTCTTGACCTGGGGAATCCAGAATTTGACACAGTACTCCTGGTGTAGCCTCACTAGGACAAATTAGAGGAGGAGAACCTCCCTCAGCCTTTTCGGCCGCAAGAGCACATTGCTGTTCGTGGTGAACTTGTCCATCAGCACTCCCAGGTCCTTCTCCATAGAACTGCTTTCCACTAGGCCATCTGGTTCAGGGAGTTACTCTTGCCCAGATACAGGACCCTGCAGTTGACTCAGTTGAACTTCACGAGGATTCCCTCTGCCCAGCCCTCCAGGCTGTCCAGATCTAGCTGAATGGCAGCACAGCCTCATGGGGTGTCACCCACTGCTCCCAGTTGTGTATCATCAGCAAACTGGTACAGGTTATATTTACTGGAGCATCGAGTTCCCTGAGTCTCTGTTAAAGAGCACCCTGGATGAGACTATTTTCTTTCCAGAGCCCCTGATGCTCCCCTGCAAGAGAATCATACACAGAGCTCTGTAGCAAGAGAGAGAAACCGGTTTTATTTAAAATGTACTTTTGCTGTGTATATTTATCTAACGGTTCTGAGCTATGCCAACAGAGCTAATAATTTTCCAGTCCTCTCTGAAGTTTGCCCAGGTTTTGTGAGGACAACTTTTTTCCCATGAGCACTTTTCTGTAAAAGCTCAGATTTGTACAAGCTGGGTTGGCACTCGTAGCCAGAAACAGGGGAAAAGGGATAACTACCCAACTGCACAAACCGTGCACTGCAACATGTCTGTGCTGTTTCACATAAAGACTCTTGGATAGGCCAAACCAGGGATTAATTCCTTTGAAACTCTGACCTCTGGCAATGCCCTATAGGTCTGGAACAAACACTCTAAGAGAGGAAAGTTCTGCAAAGCATTCACACCTCCAAACCCACCCATATACCTGTTGGCACATGGCCATTCTGACATCTTTGACGATGAGCATTGTGGCCAACATGCTCTTTTAATTAGAAAAATTGACATGAAGCTCTTACCAATATTCGCCTATCCATCAGCCTTCAGAACAAAATCTCTGGCAAAACTGCAGCAGAGTAAGACTTTGGTGGATAGGGATTGGGTGCCCTTCCAGTTTAATTGTTTTAACTGTTCAAAGTGGCTTTTTTTCAGCAAGTGACATTTGTGGGATAGGACAGTAAAGTAATTTTGGTTATGTTCAGGTTAAAAATATTCTTGCAAACCCTTCTAGATCTGTATTTACCTGTTAAAAAACAAAAGGTGGAATTTAGGAGTTAAGCTTCTGTCCCCTTATAGAGTGAAATGATTTCAGAAAGCCTGGAACTACAACTGGGCAGTGCACACTTGAAGCAAACTGGCAGAGAAGTGTTGCTTTAGGCTTCGAAACACTGTCTTTTCACCTCTGGGGCCTGGGTTTGTTCCAGCTTAATCCAACTACAAATTGTTGTTTTGAAAAGCCTGCAGCTTCTTTCAAACGTTTGCCTCCTCCTTGTAGTCTGTAATTACTCAGCAATTAATATTGTTGTTTACCAGTGGTGTTGTCTGAGTTGTGGCAGCAAGTGTGTGTTTATGGAAGAGATGGAGTGTCTGTTAAAAGCTACATGAACTAACCCAATGCTCTTGGGAAGGATAAGGCAAATTGGTGTGGAAAACGGAAAGATTCTAAAATGATTCAAAGGGGAGTTGAGTATTGAAACAAAGTACAAAAGTAAAATATCTGGTTTTGCTTCACTGCTTTGAAAGCCTCCCCACAGTGTTCTTTCCTCTACCTGAGGTAAATAATTGCTTCAGCAACTTTCAGCCACTCAGGGGCTATTGCTTTAGAACAGTTGCAAGATGATAAAGTACTTTGGAGATAAATCTCTATAAAGAGACATTAGACCTCTCTTGCCAGAAAAGTGACTCAGCCTAACGTGCTAGTTTGTAGGCTACCTTGGTCTTGAAACTCATGGTTCAAGTCTTGGCAACAAGGACCAGGTGAATGTTGCATTCTTCACATGGAGCATCAAGTTGCTGGAGCTTTGGCTGTCCGGCATGTGTGCTGGGAGACAGCTGCTACCACAGGGCCAACTAAGTGGTCTTTCTGCCTTAAGCAGCGAAAGCCCTCTGCTGAGCTTCTCTGCAGTTAGGTGCATTCAGCAACAGCAAAAATCCTGCAGAAATAACCACACACCTCAAGGAGGTGCAGTATTTCCTATGCTTTAGACTGTAAGAGGACCTGGGAGTGTACAGGATGGCTGTGGGATGGTCTGTAACACATACCAAGATTAAAAGAAGTGGGCTGGCTACGTGAATCACAGCTCCAGAGAAAGCAAAGGAGAACGTGATGAGGACGACGGTGTGAATCCAAGAGGAACCAACTGGCAGCTGATCCACATCACAGGCTCACTGGGGAAACCTGCTCATAACCTCTTGCTGTGAACCATGAAACATTCACATAGGATGGCACAGGACCAGGCCATGAGCAAAGGAGTTCTGTTGATGCTTCTGAGTCACTCACAAGCTTGTTTTCTTCCTGTGAGTGCTGTTCCACAGATTCTGTGTTATCTAAGACATTAAAATGTGCCCTCAGCTCACACCTCTACTGCAGGGTGACTTTGATGTCAACAAAAACCCAGGCAGCAACAGACAGAAATTTTCAAGCAAGTAAGCAGATGAAGAAACATCTATTATTTTCTGCTTTATGACTCTGTATCTGCTACACATCCAAACTCCTGATAACACACTGAATGGCAGGGACCTCTGGAGACTGACTAGACCAACCCTTATGCTAAAGCAGGGTCACTATGAGGAGGTTGCTCAGGATCACAATGGCTTAATAGCCACAGTGGTTTTAAGTCGATGGCTGAACTAATGATCTTAAAGGTCTTTTCCAACCTAAACAATTCTATGATTCTATGAATCTCCACTATGATGATGATCAATAACCACACTGAGAATTGTGAGTGATTCTTAAGTGATCTTAATGCATATTAGAACAGGAGGCTCTAGGAAGACCTTTTGTGATCTTTCAGTACTTAAAGGGGATGATCAGAAAGATGGAGACAGACTTTTCAGCAGGGCCTGTTGTGACAAGACAAGGGATGATGGTTTTAGAACTATCCCCATCCCTGGAACCATTTCAGGTCAAGTCAGGTTTGGGGGTCTAAGGAACCTGTTCTAGTTGCAGACATGTCTGCTGACTGCAGCAGAGTTGGACTAGATGACCTTTAGAGGTCTCTTCTGTGATTCTCAATAATAATGTTTATAATAAATTTTCAGTGTTCCAGAAAAAACAAAACCCTTAGATCACTTTAATGTGTGTGACAAAACCAAACAAGAGAGCAAAAAGCAGAGTTTTAGAGCCTTTGCTCATGTTGGGTAATGCTCACTTCTAAAAGCAGTTTAAATGTTCAAAGTAGTCAGGTTGTAAAGCCCTTCAAAAAGGTTGAATCTTTGTAAAAGCTGTTTGAGTTTGCCACAAATTTGGAATTACTCTGTGCACTATCCCCACACCAAAGACTTGCCATAGGTTGACAATCCATCAGAAACCCTTTATTCCTTGTTTTTTCTACTTGTCTTAAAGCAGCATTGAAGCTGAGTTCTAGATGATGACAAAATGTTTATCTCAACCTTAGTTTTGGATATGAGCCATGAGAGTATTTCTGAAGATAACAATTCATTCAAGTCTTAATCTGAGATAATGTGTCTAGCTTACAAATCTTATGCTGTAAATTAAAGCTTAGAATAATTTATCTGTCAGGCATTCACTGAAATAATAACAATGCCAATAACTAATAATAACAACAACAAAGACCTGCACTTCTATAAACATGAATGCAAGGCTGCATGTAGGAAAACATTACCAAGTCAGGGAGTAGCAAACACCAAATTTGAAACAGAAGAAGAAATAAAGCTCTAGATCTGTAGCAATCTTTGGCAAGTAGAATTTGGCACTCTGGAATCAACATGCTTTTCTAGTTAGGAGTGCAAAGTATACTATTTGTACCAGAGAAGTATGAATCTTCTGGATGCAGCTGAGGGAATAAGAACCTCTTGAACAGCCATTTGGGTTTTCAAGTCTGCTTTGACAAAAAACCTTTTTCCCTGCAGCTTAAATCACCTCATCTTCCATCTCTCCTGTGCCTAGTTAACAGATCTCCCCTACTCTCATTTTCCTCTTGACCAAAGGAGGAACACTGGTGTACACTTAGAGATAACAGCTTAATGCAGTTGCTGTCACTAAGGACACCTTCAAAAAGAGGCAGTGACTTCCAGACACACTTGTTTGAAAAGTACACTCAGCTACTACCTCTATGAATGGAGAAATACTGTTGGTAGCACAGAACCTTTCTCACCCAGACCTTCTTTCCAAGGGCAGTATCACATATATCCCTAAAAACATTCCATGTTCCAATTCTTAAGTACCCAAGAACTTCAGCTTTGGATTTTAAGCTTAAGTACATTAAAGGCCATAAAAAGCTTTTTCAGCTGTGTGTGGAAGATGGAATAGAAGGCAAAATTATTCTATTTTTCTAATGTGGGAGTGCAGGTGAGTGCAAATCAGCTGTGATTTAGTCATTAAGAAACTCTATTGCCAATGTAGATGAGGGTATCCATCAGCCTTGTGGTGAGAGCAAGAAACACCCCAAAAAACAACCCAGGGAACCTGCTCCCATCACACAAATGAAAAAGCCAACAAGAATTTAATAAAACAACATAACCTCAGCAGCAAAACGACTGAGGTGTTTCATAGGCGAATGCAATGCTTAAACCTCCCTTCCACAGCCTCAAGAAAAACTGTGCACGGCGATGATGAGAACTTGATGCAGTGGATTTTCCAAAGTGCAAAGAGCCAAGAATAATATAACATCACCAAGCAGACTTCAAAGCCCAGCTCCTCCACTCACTCTTTGCTCCTGTGCATCCCTCCTATGCCAAAGCACACACGGATCGGAGGGCTCTGCTCAGCAGCTGCTCAGGATGTTTGACAGATTTCCCAAACTCTTACAGCACTTGTAAAAGAAGTTTCCAATAGAGGCAGCGCTTTGACTGCAGCATTTACAAGAATCAAAGATAAAACAAAAAACAAAGAGGCTTGTATATTGATTGACTGACAGGATTTGCACTTCTTTCCTGGAAAAATGCATTGTTCTAACTGTGCCAAATATTTCCCAGTGGGACTGCAGATGTTTACAGAATGACATGGAAAGACATATTGCTCTAGAAGCTAGGAGAGTCATTTTGGGAACCATTTATCCCTATCTATCTATCTATCTATCTACCTACCTACCTAGGCATCCATCCACCTACCTATCCATCTGTCTTTATGTACATACACAGAATGGTGCAGAGAATGACAGCAAAAACTTAATTCAGTGCATTCTCTACCTTACTCTGTGAACTAGTGAGGCCACACCTGGATTATTGTATGCAGTTCTGGGCTCCCCAGTTCAAGAGCGACAGGAAACTAAGAGAGAATCCAGTGGAGGCTACCAAGATGCTGAGAGGACTGAAGCATCTCTGTGAGGAGGAAAGGCTGAGAGATCTCAGATGATTGACCCTGGAGAAGAGCAGTCAGAGAGGGATCTGATCAATACTCAGTAAGAGCTAGAGTGGGGGGCAAGAGGATAGGATCAGACTCTTTTCAGTGGTGCCCAGCGATTGCAGCTGGGGCAACAGACACAAACTGGAACCCAGCTGCTGTTGGTGACCCTGCTTTAGCAGGAGGAATGGACTAGATGATCCTCAGAGGTCCTTTCCAACCCCCACCGCGCTGGAATTCTGTAAACTATCAAGCTTGCAAAACTGAAAGCATCCAATGTTAAGAGCTGTAGTATTTTCAATGCAAATAAATTCATACTACATCTACAAGAATTTTGTTGAGAACACTTGATACCAGACTCTCTAAGAAGCAAACTGGCAGAATGGATTTACAAACAAAGCTGAGAAACAAGCCATTCAGGAGTTAGCTGAAGTCCTCACAACTTCTGTGCTAGTCACAGAAGTCATAAATTTCCTGAGGTTTCATTGTGTGCTGCTGCTCTTGCTTTGTGTAGGATACAGAGGGCTGGAGAAGGGGTGATTGGGACTCTGAAGAACAGGCTGCAGAGCTGTGGGCTGAGGCCAAAACTGCAGAGTGAGCTCACCAGTGGGAGCTCTGCAGACACACAAGTACACAAGGTTTAATGTGCAAATTTTTAATGAAGCCTGAAACCTAAAGCAGATATGAGTCAAGATCATAAATTTCCATCTGAGTTGTCTTTATGATTATTTATAATTTATTGGGTTTTAGAAGCAAGTCTGAAACTGTATGGAAAAAAAAAAGTGAGAGGATCTCTGATCTAAAAAATGTCCTGCAACCATGTCTACAGCTAACTGGTTGTTTTGCTAGCTTCTGTGGCTGCCTGGTGAATTAGAGCTGAAGTCACAACTGATAGCAAATCTCAAGCTCAGGTGACTGTCACATAGTTTTGCTGAAGAAAATATTTGCCTTCCTCATCTCCAACATTCACCCCAATTATACCATTTCACTGCCCATACAGACAGTTGGATGGGGACTGGTTTCCATTAGCCTCAAGCTAGGTTGTTTTTTTTTTGTTTTGTTTTGTTTTGTTTTATTTTGTTTTGTTTTGTTTTCTAGTTTAATAAAAGGTATCATCAAAAACTTGTTCTCACCTGCAAATGCCACACATGGGCAACAGCATGATCTGGCAAGGACACTAGAGATCAGTTGAGCTTCCAATAAGGCAGCATTTCCAAATATTCCATTAAGGCCATTAAGGGCAGATCAGTCCGGATGTTCCCTGAGAGCAAAAGTGGGGCAAGGAAGACTGAACTTGGCAATAATTTTCCTGGTTGTTTTGCCCATTTTCATTGGGATTTACAACTTGGACATGGTCTTGTGAGCTCTGGGCTGGATGTAAAATACTGAAGATAGGAAACACATTTGCTGAACAGGAGTTCACTGAAAAGATTTTCTTTTCATACTAAAGCCACTGATAAAAAAGTGAAACACTAAAAATAATAGAAGCTAAATAAGCTGAAGGAAAGAACAAGGTGCTTCAAGGTACCCTGGTGTAGTGATAGGACAAAGGGCAGTGCTTTTAAACTAGAGCAGGGTAGATTTAGATTGGACCTTGGGAAGCAGTTCTTTACTCTGAGGGCAGTGGAACACTGAAACAGGTTGCCCAGGGAGGTGGTGGAAGCCCCATCCCTGGGGGCATTCAAAGTCAGGCTTGCTGGGCCTCTAAGCAACCTGATCTGTTCAGGCATGTCCATGCTTACTGCAGGGATATTGGACTAGATGACCTTGAACAATCCCTTCCAACCCAATGCAGCCTACAATTTTACGTTCTATGTTCCAGGGTTTTCCTGCCATATCTAGTGTATTTTATTCATCACTTTCCTTCAGCTGTAAACCAGAGAAAGTGGTACTTGTGCTGCAAAATCTTTCTGTATTCAGTAGGTTCCTGGTTTCAAAGCCAAACACACGCACCGGTGAGGTGGTTTTGGTTTTAAATAGACAATAACTGACATTGGTTTAATGTGTCACAATTTCTATTGGCATTTTAGAAAAGTCAAACCACTGGAGGCATCAAGTTTTGGAAAATAACAAAAAACTTATGACATAAACCAGTGTTATTAGGGGTAAACATCTGGCCCCTGCTACATTGTCAAAAGAGGGGTTTGGTGGTGGTGGGTTTTGGGTTTGGTTTTTCTGAGAACAAATAGTTTTACCAAGCAAAAGACAGCACAGTTGTGCAGCTAAAATGTACAGAGATCCTTCAGCTTGCTCAGACAAATTAGAGAAACATTTAGGATGGAAAATGCCTTTAAGATCACCAACTCCAACAATTAACCCAACTCTACCAAGTCCATAACTAGACCATGTCCCTTAGCACCACATCTACAGGGCTTCTAAATCCCTACAGGGATAGGGACTCCACCACCACCCTGGTAGCCTGGGCCAGAGCTTGACAATCGTTTGGATGAAGGTGTTTTTGCTAATGTCCAACCTAAACGTCCCCTGCTGCAACTTGAGGCTACTTCTTCTTGTCCTGTCTCTTACTACTTGGGAGAAGAGAACAAATACCTGTCCATCTCCTGAAAGGCCTTTGAAGGACCTGTTCAAGTGCTAAAATAGAATTACAGAACGTTAGGGACTGGAAGGGACCTCTACAGATCATCTAGTCCAGCCTCTCTGCCAAAGCAGGATCACCTATGGCAGGTCACACAAGAAAACATCTAGGCAGGTTTGGAAAGACTCCAGAGAAAGAGACTCCACAACCCCTCTGAGTAGCCTATTCCAGTGATAATATTTCCATAGACATAAATAAGGCAATAGAAGAGCATCAGCTCCAGACAGGATGCTTTGCAACTTTAGAACGTGCTTCCAAATACCACTGTAGCTATGATCATCCTTTCCAATGGCTGGGATCACAAGACTGCAGCACCAGGATGTCCTTACATGGTGACCCTGTTCTTCCCAGGTGATCTATAATCTCCTCCTAACCTTCAAACCTCAGAATGGCCATAACCGTCCTCTCAGACTGAAAAATAACTCCCGGTGATCCAAGGACTCTTCTGACCTTATGATCTTTCTTTAGGCATTCTGGAGTTGGTCACTTGTAGGTTTCTGTTACTTAAACACCTCATGGGTGTTCAGCTTTTCTATTTTTCAAATCCAGCCTCTTCTGCAGTGTGCTTTTGATCAAATTCCTTCAACAAATACACTTTAGTGCTTTCTGTTTGGATAAAGAACGATTTTTACTTCAAACAGAAAATTAAATCAGATTCAAACCCTGGTACACTTGAGATACAATTGCCCTAAAATTAATTATCTACATGTGTTCAACTGAAATGTTACTTTTTTTTTTTTTTTTTTCCCCCACACAGTATTTTAAGCATAAAAGACACCATAATAATTATTTATACCACAGACTGGAATGTCTTGGGTAGAAGGATAAGAATCTTCCAACAAACATGTTTTTAAAGATAAAGCCAACTAGTTTTTCAGCTTCAAATTTAGGTTTTGCAATAAAAGCCATTCTACAAAACATTATACCATTGGAAATGCTTTAAAGAAATAAATTGAATTTAGAAAAGTTCATAGTTATTTTTGTGAAGGGAAATGTGGTGGGGAGTTTGGATTCAATATCGCACGACATCATAAGTCTTGGAATACTTGGAATTCTTGAAAGACAGTGGAATTTCCAGAGGACTAAAAGAAAGCTGATGGTGTGCCAGTTTTCTAAAAAGGGTAGGTTGGACAGCCTGGCTGAACAGTGCCTGGTCAGCCTCACTTCCTAGACAAGAAAGTATAGCAATAGTAGCAAGCACAGGGATTCAACCTGTGCACCTCTGTTAATGATCATTTAGACTCAATCTAAATCAATGCAGGTTTACATAAAACTGTTCTGGATGAACTTCTGCAAGAGCTGTTCACTGGCAGGCCAGAAAGACACAAGATTAACCTGGTAAGTATTAGAAGGATTTAAAGTTAACTACGTGACAGTTCTTAGCCTTTCACTAAGGGCAATCAGAAACCTACTTGCCTGCTGATAGTCGCAAAGTGATTTTGAGACTACATGAAAATATTTTATTGGTGACTGGAAAAAACATAAAATCAATATTGACCAAGGATGGTGGTAAAAAAAAACATTGTGGGAGCAGAAAGAGCTTGGTCACTGACAGAGAGTGATCTGCATCACGTGGTAAGCTGGCCAACAGCATCAACTTCAGTAAAGCCAAATATAATATCCTATGTTTAGCCAACAGCCTTACTTCGACTACTCCACAGCAACTCCAAATCCTTTTAATGGATCACAGCAGGTAAGCAGTTAAACAACAACTCTCCAATATGACAGTACAACTAAATGCAGATACCCAACATGGAAAGTGTGTTTACATCATCTCTGGGTATGGCAGCAGTGCAACTACTATGCCAACATTGTACAGATTTGGTATTGACAAATTCTGACTTGATCTGACTGAGTTTGGTTCCGCATTAATAATTAGATATATTCTGGGTAAAGGTGTCCAGAGCTACAATGGTATAACTTACTCAGAAGAGGATTTTGTGCTGACTTTGTGAGTGTCTAAAAGAAGATAAATCTAAGACAGAAACATTTTGGACCAGAGACAACAACACTTTCAAGTCTAGTGGGTAAAAGGTACCCAAATACAGACTAGGAGTTCACAAAGGCTAGGAGTTAAGGAGCAAATGTAACACTTTGGTTACCAACTGTTGAAGTGCAGACAGACTGTGATCAATCAGTGTAAATTAAGATAAGGATTCTCCCAGTTCAACAGGGATTAATTTCTGTGAGCCATAACTGTCCTACATGATCAGTAGCCCACTTTTGATTATCATCTTTATGATCTATAAATCAACAGAACAAATCACCTTCCCCAAATGAACAAGTGGGAGAAATGCTCAATCTAGCCACAACAGAGAAAAGGGGTAAACAGAGCATAGTGCCAGGGTTGGCATGCTTATACTATATTCATTACTATGTAGCCTGGTTTTTGCCTCACTGTGTCTACATAGAGTCAACAGAATGCTTACAGTTGGAAGGGACCTCTAAAGGTCGCCTAGCCCAACCCCTCTGCAGTCAGCAGGGACATCTGCAAGCAGAGCAGGTTGCTCAGAGCCCCAAACAGCCTGACCTGGAATGGTTCCAGGGAAGGGGCATGAACCACCTCTCTGGGCAAGCTGGGCCCTCAGTGTCAAAACTGTCTCCCTTCTCTCTAGTCTCTTTTAGTTTAAAACCATTAGCCCTGGCCACAGCACTGTTCTGTGCCATTCAGGCATCTCCTACAGAAGTATCACAGGGAACCCAGTCGTGTCAGGTTCAGCTATTAGTATTGGAGCCAAATACAATTTGCTATTACCTTCAAGAGAAAATAACATGACATGATTTAAATACTCAGATTTTAATAATACAGAGTGTTTTTATGACTAACACATGCAAAGAAAATATTGCAATGTGAAGTTTGCCTGAGTATCACAAGTTTTTATAAACAGTGATGTTGAAGTTGATGTTTGTATTCATTCTTGTCTGTAGTACAAATAATCTCTGACCTTTCTGAGATGTAGACTATTTTAGTCTAATTTTTAAAACATTCGTAGTTACCTAACAGCTTTGTGCTGGTCTGAAGGCACGTGATGCAGAACATGGGCTTTATAAATTTTTGTGAAAGATCAAAAGAAAAGGGGAAAGCAGCCAGCATCAAACAGGCACACACATAATAAGACACAACAAGGATAAAACATTTGTGACCAGTACTAACCCAAGGGCTTGGATGTTGAACTCCTAAGTCTGAGTGCCCAGAAAGGACGGAGTGAGGACCCTAACTTGGAATTTCCTGGCTGTCGTCAATTCTGTCACAACCATAACGTGTTTCAACATGTTTTCAGCTTTTAAATTTTTTCCCTCCTCTTTAATATAGTCTAAACTAGACATAAAATGGAAAAAATGTACTATTTCCACTGAGCACTGATGCCTTTGACATCTGCTTCCAAGTGTTATTCATCACCACGCAGTGTAACAATCTGAGAGCAAGTACAATGTACCTTTAGGAAAAAGTGAGTCTCTGATTGCTTCTCATAACAGAGCTGCCCTTTTCCCCAGTAACTACAGCTCAGAGCACGGTCAGGAAAGGACAGCAGCCCACCTGCATGTCCTAGTGTCAAGGGTTAGGGCTGGGCTGGCCACTAGATGAGGTACAGATGCTCTCCATTAACCCCTCTCATCAAGTCCAACCCTTAATCCAGCACTAAGTCATCACTAAACCATGTCTCTCAGCATCACATCTTCATGGCTACGAAACCCCTTCAGGGATAAGGAATCCACCACTGTCCTGGGCAGTCTGGGTCAGTGTTTTAAAACTGGAAAGTTAGTGATGATGAAATTATGATGATTCCAAGGCATGATTTCCAGTTACTTCCAGTACCCGAAGGGGGCCTGCAAGAAAACTGGGCAGGGACTGTTTACAAGAGCATGTAGCAATAGGACAAGAGGTAATGGTTGCTCAGAGAAGTGGTAAATGCCCCATCCCTGGAGACATTCAAGGTCAGGCTTGATGGGGCTCTGGGAAACCTGATCTGACTGCAGCAGGGTTGGACTAGGTGACCTTTAGAGGTTCCTTTCAACTCAAAACACTGTATGATTGCAAATAATGCACCCTATGGTGAGATTGTCTTTGGCAGTGTCCTACGTATGAGATATTCTGCTTAGACTTGCATTGGTGAATCTTAAACTGGGAGACAAGAGTTCAATTGCCAGTTACAGTACTCAACGACAGATCACTCTTAAAGAGAAGAGAACTCACAGGACACCCAAAAGATGATACAAGAGAAAAAAGATCTACGTAGATCTCTTCAGAAAAAAAGAAGAGAGGGCACAGATGAAAATATTTTTCTAGTATACAAAAGACTGCCCACTATGAGACTACACTATGAGACTACCAGTTTAATTTGCATGGAAACCAGTTAAGATTGGATGTCAGAAAAACCTTACTGTGATATGGATAGTGAAACACTGAAACCAAGTATCACATGAATAACCTACAATTTCCTTTGCTAGAGATTATTATGGCCTGGTTAAATGAGTCTGTCAGGTTTCTGAAATCATTTTTGCTTCTAGACTTCTAGGCTTACAAGTTTTCTTTCCACATCTGTGGAACAGGGTTGCCAATGCATCCTTCTGCAGCACTGAACTCTTTACATGGAAAGTACTGATGGAAATGCAAAAAAGGAAAAGAATTATGAGCCAAATCATGCTATAAAACACAAAAACAACCAAAATAATGCTATAAATCTAGTAGACAATGCCCTTTTTTCTTCCAAATGTTTTTACTTATAAGCATCTTCTATTGCCCTGAAGGCAGACTTATAAAATAAAAATTAAAATAGTGCTTGATTTGACTTTTTTTCCTCCAGCTGCTCAGTTTAGGTAAGGCCACATTAGATTATGGACCCATTCTTAGCAACTCAGGTTTCTATCTTTTGTGACTAGAAATAAAGGGGAGGTTGGTTGGTTTGTTTGTTTTCCCTAGATAAATTTGAAATAACCTGCAACTGGAATTGGCAGATATTGGTCCATCACAGTTCCATCAAGAAGGGCTTCAGTGAGTGTATAGCTACCACTGCTCTCTGAAATCTCCCCAGGGTTTCCATACAAACTAAACTGTTGAATTAGGGGTGATTCATATGAAACAGAAATATCTGACTGCACAATGATTCAAAATAATATTTGCATAGTAGCTCTAAGCATCATTCTAAACAGGTAAAGGACAGGAAAATTAAACTGAGGTCACAGCAGTGATATTTTTTACTTTCTGCACAGAACTGTCATTCAATGATCTGAAATCTTTGGCTTCATGTATTTGACAGCAAAACCAGAGACATCTAGGAATAAACATGAATCTCCTTTGTCATATGTAGACACCGAGGAGAATGAAGTTCCAGGTAAGGATTTTATGTCTGTTTTTTTTAAATACAAAGTATAGGAAACAAGCAATGGCAATTACCACTGGTCAGGCAGTAGATCTTAACTCGCTGATGTGTACAGCAGGATAATGAACGTGGACAATTTCTGTGACTAGTCATAAGTCAAAGGCCAAAGCCTGTGAACAGCTCTCTGCTATGATTTCTCACTGGCCTTGTACAGGACACTCACAGGCATCGTGCTGCCAAGATCTTAATATAGGTCTTAGCCAAGGTCTACAGAAATCCAACAAGTTATGCTCAATGTCACTCTTTTGAAAGAATCTGGGCTCTGACCTGGGGTGCAAATTAACATCAGCCTGCTCTTTACGGAGTGCTGACATGGAGACATTACTTAACTCTTGTGCAGCAAGGGTGACTTGTATGGATCATTGAGGACTGTCAAAACAGACTGCTCGCAACTCACTCCATGTTGAGCTGTGCTTGCGGTATCACGTTCTGGGAGAAGAAACGACAAGCCTATTGCTCATGTTTGGGGAGCAGGTCAGTTGAAAATCCTCTAACACAGAAATAAAGTTCTTTTCAAGAAGAAAATATTTCATGGAAATAGTAAAACCAAAAGAATGTGAGAGGGAAATTACAGGCAAAGCAAAGAGGTAGGAAAAGGAAGAAAGAGGAAAAGAGGGGTTCTTCCTAACATATCACAGTGAAATCAAGGACCAAAATCAACTTTTAAGATTGAAGTTCACACAAGTACTAAACATTTTGATTATTGCTCACAAACAGCCATGTTCATCCACTCTTTGACAGGCTAACACCTCAACAAGTTGCATTCCTGCTGTCCCCTTCCTCCCCTTCAATCATCTTCAGCTGCTGTACCTACCTCTACTTTAGTTCTTAGCATCAATTAGCTCCTCCATGAGCAAAGTTGATTTCAAGGCCCAGATTCAGAAGTAGCACTAAGCTAGGCAGCTGCCTGGAAGTCCTCCTCTACATCCAGCAACCCAGAAGAGCTGCCCAAACAGTCAATCTCCAAACTACATCTTCTTTTCACTCTTGAATATGTTATAAAAAACATCATTAGGTCCAAAATCAATCATTACACTTCATCCCCACAGTCTGGGAATTCTGCTAGTCTCTTACTTGTAGCTCCAAAATGGTGCTCCATAAACCACATATGCTCAGAAAGGACTTTAGGATGTTTATGAACTATGATAACAAGGATGGAGTCCCTTTACTTTTGAAAAGACCCATGAAATGAAAAAAACTGTGGTCTAGTTCAGCCATCTAAACCATTTTCAAAGTCTTCCAAACACAGTTACTCTATCCTTAAATGGGGGGTGGTGTGGGGGGTGGTGTGTGTGTGTGTGTGTGTGTGTGAAGTGTGGGAGAACTAAAAAGAAAAGAAAGAATTTGACTGTTCTTTTGCCTGTCTACAGAATGGGAATGTTTCTGTCTTTCTGTTTCATCTCCATGAAGTGGACACAGCAACATCTTGAGACCAAAAAACAGAAAAAAGAATATCACTTCAACTGCACCTATCCACTGCTGCTAGACACCAAACATCCTCTGCTTGGCATGGCATTAGAGAGATATACAAAAGGCCAAACATCCTGAAGTGCAGCTGAGCAGCTTTTTTAAACTCATGATGTTGCCACTGAATCAGAAAACAGCTGGGATGGAAAAGCTGATATTTCTTGGCAGTCCGTATAGCATTTTCTTCTCACTGGTGAAAAGTATGATCCCAAGGGCTTATAATTAGGCAATAATTAATCAGGCATACAAGCACCTCAGCAAATGACAAAAAGCTTCAATGTCTCTGAAGATTGCTTCATTTCTTTCTGCTTTATCCAAAATACACTGTGGAAACCAAACTCCAGAATTAAAGATGGAGAAGCTGCCAGGTGGACTGAGGAAGGTCATAGCACCAGTCAACAATAACACTGAAACACATAAATATTTCTGCTCTGCAACTCATCAAGGAGAGGAAGATCCATTCACACGCTAGAGCTTAATAAGATGTTGCAGTCTGAAGGAGGATATGACAAGGACACATACAAAGAGAGGTGCTCCAGTGCTTAAGTCTGAGTCCAGATTCAAATGGGACATCAATATGGTCTACAATGAAGGGAGAGCTACCTGCACAGTCTGGACCCGAACATTTCCAGAAATCAAAAGTTCCAGAAGTCAATTTTTACTTATAGCTCTTGGAATGAGGTACAGCACATTGCACAGCGCTTGTGCCAGGAACTATAGCTCAAAAGCTAAAAGGCAGCAATGCCTTTTCTGTAATTGTCTCTTCCATTCCATTTTCAGTACTTTCTCAGCACTTGGAAGACCACCACAAAGGTAATTGTTGACAGTGCGGACACTACATCAGCCTGCATAAAAAAGATTTTCTTTTTAGGAAAAAATATGCCTGTCAGGTCAGCTCCAAACTGAGAGCATGAAAGTGTCACTGGATGTAATGGCAAAATATTACTAAAAGAAATTTCATTTTTGTAACCTTCTCTTTTCTACCTTTTTAATAACATTTTCCTATTACCTTTTTACAAGAGAGACACATAGAGAAGGAGAGTGAAGATGGGATTACAACCTCCATAGCATTGTTGTACAGGCAATTTTCATTACCTTTAACTTCTATCGATCTGCAGGAAAACCAACCAGATAAGATGGGACTGGGCAGGCTGACAGCCAGAGTGGTGCCCAAGGGTTAGGCTGCTTCCAAATACAAAGTCAAAAAGGAGGCTTTGAAGATCTTTATTAGCAATTTCTATTTTCTAATCATTACATGGCTCTTGTCATCCTTCAGAACTTTTGGTGGTATCTTCTGGTGACAGGCAGTTGTCCTTTGATTTGCTTATAATTCTGCTGCTTTCTTTTAGGGAGTAAGGGCAAATAGCCTGAAATAAACAAATTTCATTCTTGAGTCCTTAGGAGATTTGAAATAACAGAAAGATGGATAATGATTTGGATTTCAGTCTTTGTAAGGAAATTATCTATTGTCATTTGCACCCCAAGAGAAGTAGATGAAAAATAGAAATGACAAAGATAGTGCTTGCTCTAGTAATTATACTCTCCCTCTCTGACAGAGATGATTATGTTTTAAACCAGATACCAAAATACCATCTATTGGGATTGTCAGTTGAAATTAAGAGGTCTGAAAATGAAACTTCCTTCATCTACAGGTGTTACAAAGCAATTCAGACAAGACAAAGAAGATTAGGCAAGATTTCTTGTAACGCCTTGATAAGCCCCTTCCAGCTTAAACATTTAAATCACGCTGTTCCTCCGTGGTACAGCCTTTAGCAAGGAAATGCGTAATGTGCAAAGCTTCGCACAGACTGCGTAAGAAACAATGGCCTCCGTCTTCATCTAAGTCTGGTAGCATAAGGGTAGCTTTGCTAAAAGTCAGATTGTCAAAACAGACAGAAAAAACTCTAGCTGCATGCAGTCAGACCCTGGCACACTGATTGCTTCACGTTGCTGCGATGTTATGAGTTACGCAGGGATATAAAATGGGTTTGGATTTACCATGAGTGAGCGTGAACTAGCAATAACCATTTTCCCAAACAAGTGGATGACTAATGTGACTGGTGTGAAAATCTGGTTTTTATACCAAGCATTTCATTCCAACACTCACAAATGACTACGGTGCCACTGACACACAACCACCTTCGTGGCAGACAGTGGCAACTGCAAACACATCATACAACCTTAGAGGGAAATAAAATGTTGGCAAAAGACAATGTTGTCAAAACTCCACTTCTGTGAAAGTGGCTCTGGGAACTTTCAAGTGTGCTTCATATACATGCAAACACTTTCAATTTATGCAGTTTCAACTACATAAAGCAGAGACAAGAACTCAAGATTGTATTTTGCATTTTGTTCTTCACTCCTCATCCTAACAAACCCCTTCTTCATTAGAATAAAACAAAGAAGACTCAATTTCTACTTCATCTTCTCCAATTCAGCTGCTACATATACAGCTAAGGAAGAACCACAACTATTTTCTAAACATTTGCTTAACTGCAGGCAGGATTTGACCCAGAGAGGTGGAAATAAAGTTGTTCCTCCTTCACGGTGTGATAGATACAGGAGTACTGAAACAGTTGTGTGCAATCAGCATTTGGACCAAGCTCTGACATAAGTGAAGAGAAATTGCACACTCAAATGCACACATAAATGAAAATATGATCTTGCCAGTTGAAAATGAATGGAAGCATATAGTTATTCTATAATCTGAACCTGAAAAGACATGTAGAAACAAATAGTAAATTGTCTGAAAGATGCATCTTTAAATGCATCTTTAAAGGAGGAGGGAGTGTCAGGAGAACAAAAATAAGTATTTTGACTTTTTATTGTCAAACATGCTTTTGCTCTGAGCTTGACATAAAATGGATTAGGTCATTTAAGAATATAGCAAAATTTATTGCAAGTTTATTGCAAAATGAGATGCCCAAGAATTCTTCTATTCAGTCATTCCACCCACTGTACTCAGTGGAGTCAGATCCGGTTATCAAGGAGCACATCTGTGGCTAATACTTAGGGAATAATTCTCTTTTTCACTAGAAAAAAACCACACAACCCTGCTGAAAAAGGCTTCTGGGGAGTATGGAAAAGAGGAACGAATACTCACCAAACAAATATCTTGAGATCTTTCTAATCCACATTCTGTTGGAACAAGTAATGTTGAACAACTATCTCTACTTGGTCACAAAAAAAGCACAAACAAAAACCAAACAGACTCCAGGAAACAAGATCCCCAGTTTTCCATATGCTGTATGTGTTGGTATTGCACTTGGGCTGCTTCTTTTTACAGCTGCTAATGCTTTGCAGAAGAGAAGGGCTGTGAGTTCTCACTCTGAGCTATTGTCTTCCTGCCCTGAACACATGGGCTCTGTGGTGATTAGGCTTGAAGAGGACAGAAAACCACGTCCAAAAAATGTTTCTTTGGGAAACTGGTATCTGCTGAAGATATCAACAACACTTAAAGCCATTACAATGTCTCTAGTGGAACTTCAGCGTTATCCAGTTTCACCAAGTTGCCAAGAAATGCTATTAAAATTTGGCAGATGCAGGGAAGAAGCACTGTAGTGCCATGTCTTGTGTTCATGACACTTCCAAAGTGCAATGGGCTTCCTCTGATCTTCCTCATGATGACAGAATTCCAGTAACATCAGTGGTATTCTTCCTCGTTTGCACCCATCTAAAGTCAAAACAGGCTTAACTTCACACCAGAAGAAACACTTAAAGCTGATTTACCACTTTGCAGGGTGGGATCGCCCCTTCTGAAGTTCTGTTACCATGAATAACTGCGAAACTCAAGCCCCTAATGCAAACTGAGACACTACCAGCCATCTTAGATCTTCTTTTTCATAAAATTAAATACATGTAAACACTTTGGCACATGTCCAGGTTTCAGCAGACTCTTGGAGATCTGACAATCATAAGCAGTATGTTCTCACACCCATTTGCAGGCTTTCCAATGACCAAGCTGTGGTCAAGGATTTTAAAAAGAGCCCACATGGAAGCTAAAAGTGACAATGAAAGTAACAATTACGAAATAAACAGAAGTTGGTGTCTAAAAAATAAATGAGATAAAATTTTACTTACATTTTCTACTCAATTCAAGACATAACTAGAGATACACTAGACTAGCTGCTGGCTGAAAGGTATGTTTTCTATAGCTAAAATCAAGAGGCTTTCAATATAAATAAAGCTTAGTCACTCATTTGCAGGGAAACACCTCCTATAAACCACGATGTGAGAATGACAACACAGCAAGTTGACACAATAATCCCACAAAGCTACAGGAACATAGATGATAGCAGCAGACACACAGATTCAGCTCATAAAGGGTGAAAGAATAACCATAACACCCACTATATAAAATAAGATGCAATCAGAAGTGGTTAAAATAACAGGAGATGAGATGATGACTTCATAAGAGTTCAAAATATTTGTATTAGAAACACAACCTGAAATTCGGTCGTTGGGAAGGGTAAAAATGTTCCTCATGATATAATATCACATGGTGGTTTGCTTCTATGATGGAAGTTTAGTGAACAGATAACTAAACTCATGAGAACAATATACATATATTTTGCTGAATTAATAAGATGTTACTGTAAAACTAGATAGGTTAAAGTTACAGTTTTGTAAGTAGTGTAACCTGTATCTACTGCTGAAGTTCTCTGCTGTCCCTCCCAGGATTTTAGTCAATCCTAAATTGCCTAAAATTTAGGATTGACTAAAATCCTAAATTTTAGGATTTTAAAATTTAGGGGAGGTAACATGACCTATAAATACATCTGTTTACTAATTAAAGTATCTTGAAATTCGTTTTATTCCTTAATATGGAATAAGACATGAAAATAAATCCAGAGAACATGCTCAGAAAAGGTGACTCAATGGTCAAGTTATGGTATGACTTCAGAGAAAAACTCATGATACAGGCATTAGAAAGCTCTCTAGAAATAGTGATTTAAATCAAATGCTGGACTATTTCCTTTCTCACCACAGTTCTCTGACACTCTGCAACATCGATTTCCCTCTTCAGGCTTTATTTACTTCAGCAACATCAGCAGAGCAACTCTGAGGATTCCAGTCCATTGTTACGAGCCAGTTGGACACATGCCCGTACACATCAGCAGAAGTAACAGCAACATCTCCATTAGACAGAATTATTTGCAGAAGGTATGTGAAGAGTACAGTGCTCTTTACACCTGGGTACTTTCTGAACCAGAAACCTGGGATCTACAACAATGTGAAGCTCACTGTAACTCAAAACTTTGTCTAAGTTGGTCATAGTCCAGTGGAGGCTACGAAAATGCTGAGGGGCCTAGAGCATTTCTGTAAGGAGGAAAGGCTGAGAGACCTGGGGCTGCTGAGCCTGGAGAAGAGTAGCCTGAGAGAAGATCTTCTTGGTGTTGATCACTGACACTTAAATGACTGGGAAAGTAAATGGCACAATCGATGGTGTCAAACAAATATCCTGGATGGTGCCAGGGCAGGAGACAAAAAGTTTGCACTAGCCATTGCTGCTCTTGATCCATGGCTGTGTTTCACATGGCCCTGGTCTGTAGAATTAAGCAATCATAACTAGTCTTGCTAAACATGTTCATGCAGTTGGTTGGCTTTGTTACGACTTACTCTTTTTTGTCACAGCACTGCAAAGTGCCTCACCCTAATTTAAACCATATGGACTGGGATCATGTCATACTTGGAAAAGAACCAATCACACAAGACATAAGAGAGTGGGCAGGCTTCAGTTGTTTGAACAAACTTAAAGAAAACATTTCTAAGGGGATATTCCAGAAAAACATGCTTACTGAAGGCCTTGGAACTGATGTTTCAGATCATGGATTATGTTGCTGCTCAGTTGTTGTAGATCTCTCATGTATCACAGAATCATGCAATGGTGGTAGTTGGAAGGGACTCCTGAAGATCATCTAGGCCATCTCCCCTGTTAAAAGAGTCACCCACAGCAGGTTGCTCAGCATCACAATGTCCGGGTGGGTTTGGAATCTCTCCAGAGAAGGAGACCTCTCTGGGCAGCCTGCTCCAGGGCTCCAGCACCTTCACAACAAAGAATTTTCTCCTCCTGTTCAGATGGAACCTCCTGGGTTCCAGTTGGCCTATTGTCCCTTGTCCTATTACTAGGCACCACTGAAAAGAGTTTGGCCCCATCCTCTTGCCTCACACTTTTTAGATCTTGCTGAGCATTGATCAGATTCCCTCTCAGGCTGCTCTTCTCCAGGCTCAACAGTCCAGGTTAATCAGGCTTTCCTTCTTACAGAGATGCTCTGGTCCTCTTAGCATGTTTGTAGCCTGCACTGGACTCTGTCCAGTAGTTTCCTGTCTCACTTGAACTGGGGAGCCCAGAACTGGGGGCAGTACTCCAGATGTGGCTCAACTAGGGCAGAATAGAGCTGGAAGAGAACTTCCCTCAACATGTTGGTCACACCCTTCTTGATACAGCCCAGGAGACCATTTACCTTCCTGGTCATAAGGGCACCTTGCTGGCTCATGGTGAACTTGGCTGTGTCAATGAACTACCAAATGGTTTGTCAAGATCCAAATATGCTTAGGCACTTCTATGTTATCTCAACTTCCATGTCTCAAGGTCTGATATCATTAAGGAAGTTACTGATACTACTTACAGATTAATCCAGTCACATAAACTGAAATTAAGAAGTGTTTCAACTTTCACAGAATCACAGAAGATTAGGGGCTGGAAAGGACCTCAAAAGCTCATCCAGTCTAACGCCCTCTGCCAGAGCAGGATCACCTATACCAGATCACACAGGAATGCATCCAGGCAGGTCTTGGGTATCTCCAGAGAGGGATACTGTACAACAGCACAAAATTAGTGCCTCCAGTTAACTGAATATTGTCTCAAGAGATTAGCAATAGCAACTGCAGAATAATCTGAAAATGTCACTATAATGAAATAGAAGAAATACTCCTTCTCCTAAGCATCCAAAGGCCCCAGCTCACAAAATGCAACAGCCACATGCTGGATTGTCAGGTCAGCCTGTGACAAACTCAGATTTCAGGGAATAGAAGCACTCTCCAAAAGCATAACTTGCCTGAGCATGGCTTCACAGAAAAGCAGAAAGTTCTCGGCAGTATCTACACTGTCATCAGAAGTATCTGACCTGGGCAGTAATGGGTCCTCAGACTGACCTGGGAGCATTTATCAACACTGAAGCACAGGCTGCCAGCATTTGTGTCATGAGGGGTTCTGCTGATGTACAGCCTCTCAACTACCACCTTCCCAGGCAGTGAGTACCCGCACAAACGAGGCCAAACTCAACAGGAGGTATAGGCTGTGCAGTGGACTCAAAGTCCTGTTTATTCCTTATAATTCAAACCTAGCAGTTGTTATCGACTGTTCTACCTATCAGATTAAATAGCTGGACTCTGCTGGCTGTTACTCCAAATCTGACTCCTGTCCTGTTTGCTTTCTGCTCCAAGTGCCAGATCAAACTTTTACAGGTTTCCCCCCATGTGTTCTTCTGTCTGCTGTATGGATTTCCTGGTTTCCTCATCTCTGGACAATAACTCACAGCTTGGCGCAAACATCAGTATCTTTGGTTCCTGAGAGAACTTGAGAGTGGTTGCTCTCCTTGTTTAGGGCATGGGCTTCCCAGTCCTTTACATATCCTGTCTTTCACCATTTGCCTGTACAGAAGATCATGTAGCATCTCCATGAAGCTGCACTGCAACAGCAAAGGCATTTATGGTGGTTTGAATGAGCACAACAGAGTAACTGAAAACACCACCACTAGGCAGCTCAGCAGCTTGTCAATAGGTTTAACCAGATTACAGCCCCAGAGTTTGTTTTCACGCTGCCAGCAAAACTATGTGTGACTTTTCTAAGAGGCCAGATACAAGTACTGGAATAGAGCTTTACAGCTTGGCATTACTGCTGCCCTCTGAAGAAGAATAGTATGATGAGGTGGGAGAACAGCACCACAGCCTCTTTTGGACTAATGGATAAAAAATGTAGGCAAACTATTTTTAGATGAAAGCATGCAAGCATTCTGCTTGAATTAAACTCAGGACCAACTTGAAAAAGGGGGAAAAAACACTTTTAGTAGAAAAATATGTCTAAAATTCTCTAGAGTTTGGAAGACGCACTTCCTTATAGACTTACATAAAGTTTCAATATGAACCTCCGAACACTGTCTGAGGCTACCTGAGCCCCAACAGGAGTTTGAAGAGTGCTCAGAATGAGCACAGTGAAGGTATCAAGCAGCATACGTGTAAATGATGTACACATTGGCAAACTGGAGTAAATCAGTGCAAAGAAGAGACAGTCACAGCAAGAGGTTTTTCAAGAATGGTCATTTAAAAAAGTCCATACTTCTTTTCCAACCTCTTATCGGCTGCAATCCTTCCTTTCTACAGTTGTATGGAGGATAAAGATCTTAAAACCTGAAGCTGGGCAGCAAAGCAGAGAGGGGAGAGCTGGAAGAAAGCCAGCCTATGATTTTTGCTAAAGGTTCTCAGTTCTGCCAAAGATCAGTCCTCCTGCCTGGCTTTGTTCTGATGCCTCAAACTGAGTTTCAGATTGACTTAATTTAGAGATAAAACCTTTATTTGTAAAAAAAAAAAAAAAAAAAAAAAAAAAAAAAACAAAATAAAAGTCAGGAGGAAAAAAGGNACAAAGGCTGAAAAACTATGTAGTATGAGTTTTAAGTTCTTCATGTATGTTGACCAGATCCATCCCACAGGGAAGTCTGCTGCCTCCCTGCGACCCAAGTATGGGGCATCACAAGCAGACTACTGGAGCTAATCCAGTCCTCTGATTATTGCTCACTGCTGGTTGTCCAGGCTAGCAGTGATATGGTTGATAAGAAGAGCACAGGGTAATTAAAAAGGAATTCAAGTCTCTGGGTCAAGTGATTGATGGGTCAGGAGTACAAGCGGTGTTCTGCTCAGTTCCTTTGGTGGCAGAGATGAATACTGAAAGGAACGGGAGGACCCATGTTACCAATAAATGGTTCAAGGATTGGTGCCATTGGTGGAATTTTGGGTACTTTGATCATGGGGCAACCTTTACTGCACATGGTCCAACATGAGGCCATTTCCTCTTTTCCTTTTGCTAGTTACCTGGGAGAAGAGACCAACCTCCACCTGGCTTCAACCTCCTTTCAAGAAGGTGTAGAGAGCAATGAGGTCTCCCCTTGGCCTCCTCCTCTCCAAACTACAACTGCAGTTCCCTCAAACACTCCTCATCAGACTTACCCTCTCTCATGCAGAAAAGAACAGCTTTCCATTGCTTTAGTGTCTGTCATCCACAGTTTGGTGTGCTGGCTCCTCACATGGTCATGCTTTCTGTTAAATGGATGGATGGTGAATCGTGATCATGAGTGAAGCTGACAGAAAGCAGTTCCATGCAGGGGACCAAGGTAGGTTATAGGCAGGAATAACATAAAGCACTCAACTCTGGCTGCAGAGCTCATGAAAACAGCCTGTGTTTTCTTATAGTGAGTTTTGAATTAAAGTTTTGCTTTCCTTTTTCTTCCCTTAAATCTGTTTTCAATAACTGTTGAGCTAAAACTCATGAAGATAATTATAGCTGTCTGTGCAAAACAGAAATGTCAGACCTCACATTTCCCAGTTGACCTTTCCCCAGATGAAAATTCCCACAGCAACCTTTCCCAGTCACTGAGTTGGGAAGTATGAAAGTTGTGCCCAGTTCTGGGCTCTCCAGATCAAGCGAGACAACGAACTACTGGAGTGAGTCCAGTAGAGGATACAAAGACACTGAGGGGCCTGAAGCATATCTGTGAGAAGCAAAGGCTGAGGGAGTTGGGCCTGATTAGCCTGGAGAAGAGCAGCTTGAGAGGGGATCTGATCAATGTTCAGCAAGAGATAAAAGGGTTGGGGCATAAGAGGATGGGGCCAGACTATTTTCAATGGTACCCAGTGACAGGACAAGTGGCAATGGGCACAAACTGGAACCCAAGAGGATCTATCTGAACAGGAAAAAGAACTCTTCCGTGCGAGGGTTCTGGAGCCATGGAGCAGGGTGCCCAGAGAGATTGTGAAGTCTTCTTCTCTGGAGAGATTCCAGACCCACCTGGACATTGTGATTCTGCGCAACCTGTTGTGGATGACCCTGCTTTAGCAAGGGATTTGGGTTAGATGATCTCCAGAGGTTGCTTCCAACCTTCACCATGCTGGGATTCTGTCAATTCCTAGACACTCAGAGTGGTGGCTCTCAAAAGAACTGTCATCTCTTGTGGCTTTCTCTTCACCATTGGTTATGATAGAAAGGTTGTTCATGAATTTGCAAGAAGTAGCTAACAGACAAGATTCATTCCAGAGATGTACATTATGTTAGATAAAGTAAGAATAAATAAAATAATACATTTAACTCTTCTTCACTTTCTCTAAAGACAAGAATACAGTTGAAGACATGTTGCTTGTTTCTTCATTGCAGATTTTGCACAAGCTTGTCTAGTCATGATGCAGCTAAGGATAGCAAATCACATTTTAATTATTATTTCTTATTCTATTTTAATAGTGTCTAAAAGTATTTTCATAGGATCTAAAAACTATTTTCATACAACAGAACAAGAAGATAAGGGAAGGTGCATATTGAACTTAAAAGACGAAATATTAAAACATTCATTCGGTGTTCAGATTTGCCCATCACACACACAACATACCAAAAACTCTTTGTGATGCCTCCCTGTCCATTTTCAGGTAAATCACAAGCCTGGGAAGATTCTGAAACCAGAATGTAAAATCCAGAGTTCAAGGGCAACAACTCCATCTGCCCAAGGCTGAATTTTACCTCCATGTCTTTCTAACTGATTCTGATTAATGGTACTCCTAAAGGTAATCCACCAAAATCCAATGGATCATGTACCCAGATCTGTCACCTGAAAATAACAAACCCAAACTTTAGCATTTACTTCTCCCCTTGGTAATCAAACTTCCACTTCATAATTCTGTAGTGAGTGATATAATTTTCAACTAAATAAAAAAAACAATTCGTTTTTCAAACACGGCTTTCAACAAAGGGTTGAGTTCTGGAAAGATTCTGCTGTTAAAGTTCTGCCAAACTGCTTTGGCTGACAGCTGTGGCTAAGGAAAAATTGGCTGCTTAATTTTTTGCAAGACTCTGACACAAATTTTAAATTCCTACCATTTCCCAACAACTGTGGTGAAAACTTTGTTCATTTCTCAGTAAATATGTTTTGATAAAAGTGTCAAATGGCTCATCTGAGTGTCTCTTGGGGAAGGTCACCACAGTGGGAGTCTGCCAATGCCTTCCTTCACCTTTATTGTCATCCATCTTCATGTGTGCAAATGTTTGATGGCTGGTTCTAAACCTAGAACATCACTTTTCCCTGTGTTCTATTTTTATACAGACGTCTCAAAGCATTTACAAAAGCTGTCTCACCAACACAATGACTCCCATTCCTCATGGCTGGAATGCTGAGCATAAACTGGGGATGAATTTGTTCTGGTAATCTTCAGGGAGCAGTGTCTCATAGAATCATAGCATCACTTTGGTTGGAAGAGACCTTTAAGATCATTGAGTCCAACTGTTAACCCAGCAATCTAGGTTGCCACGTCCCTCAGCATCATGCCTCTGTGGTTTTGGAACTTCTCCAGGCATGGGGACTCCACCACTGCCCTGCACAGCCTTTTCCAGGGTTTGACAACTCTTCCAGGGAAAAAATTGTTCCTTGTGTCCAACCTAAACTTCAAGTGGCAGATCTTGAGGTTGCTTCCTCTTGTCTTATCACTTGCTATTGGGAGAAGAGACCAACTCCTATCTGGTTTCAGCCTCCTTTCAGGGAGAATGAGGTCTCCCCTCAGCCCCCTTTTCTTCAGTCTGAACAACTCCAACTCCAACAGCTGCTGCTCAAAAGACCTGTGCTCCAGACTCTTCATCAGCTTCCTTGTCCTTCTCTGGAAGTGTTCCAGACCCTCAATGTCCCTCTTACAGTGAGGACCCAAAACTGAACCCAGTATTTCCTGTGGCCTCACCAGTGTTGAGCACTAGGGAACAAATGTTTGCAGAGCCCACCCCAAAGGAAACCAGTTGCTCTGTGGTCCTCCATCCCAGGTCTTTCAGTATAAAATGCCTTTGACTCTTTCCCTTGTGATAAATGAGAACTGCAAATTCTGTCTGGTAAAACATTGTGCTAGAAGCCATTCCAGTAGGTCAGAAAGTTTTCTGAAGTCCATAAACCAGTTCTGCCACACTAAACATGGGCTACAGAAACAATCATGGCAGCAGAATAATAATTTTTAAAAATAATGCAGTTGTCCACTTGTGCACTGCTACTTACATTAAATAAGGTACACATCTGTTCAGAAATATCCACAATAAAAGGTGTCAGAGGATGGAGATAAAAAACAGTAAAGGCCTTAACCTCTGAACAAGGTTCCTAACTCTCCATCTTCCTTGCCAAGGATACGAATCTTAATAATCCCATGGTTGTGATTTATTATCCATGTATGGCCACATTCTGACAAAAATCCTTGTGGGTCTGTAAACTGCAGATGTAACCACAGATTAAGGCTCATAATCCCTGGTAAAAACTGCAATAACACTTCTACAGCCTGCAGAAATTCTCCCTCTAATATTCCTAATCCTTTCCCATTGGACTTTATGGTACTTCAGTGATTTTTCAGGCAGCCCAGCAGTGACTAAACAATATTTATGGTTTAACTCTGCTGGGTTTAATTTCCAGACTAAAGGATGGGGTTTTAAAAAAAAAAAAAATTAAGTTACACTCACACACATAAATACTACCTCCTATATATAGCAATGAAATTAAAAAAAAAAAAAAGAAGAAGAAGAAGAAGAAAAAGATACACTTGTAAGTCCTCTATCACCTCTCTTACCACTACACATCCATTTGGAAACTTCTATTTCATGGAATATCAGGTTGGAAGAGATTTTGAGGATCATCTCAATCCAACCTTTCAGAGCAAAGATTCTTGTCAGGCACTTGAAACCCACACCTGGGAGAATAAGTGACCTTCTACTGTTGCTAGTCTAGCATCACACTTTAAACTTCAAGGACGAATGGAATGAAGGACCTTCTATTATTTTCCCCTTTTCATTATGTCATATTCAGTCCTGTTCTCTCTTCTTAGACTGAAAAGCTGCCAGTTTTCAAGTGTCCCTCATTAACTTTTAAAACCTAAACTCTGCTAAGGAGGAGTTATTAGTTTTTTCCTGGCACTGCTTGAAATTGCAATACCCACATAGGAGCACTAAATTCTGATAGTTACTCAAGGCGAACCAGGAAATACTGCTCAGGGTGAGATGTAAAGTAAATATTTGTACACAAGAGGTTCTGATGTGCAGGGATTTCAGCTGAAGTGAGTATGTAAGCTTTTGGAAAGACAAATGGCCAAGCTCTTCTAAAAGAAAACCATCTTTTAAAAGTTAGAATGCAAGAGAAGATACAGTAAATAAATAAGAGGTTGACTTAAGAAGTTTATAGTAACAATGGTTGGCAAAAAAAGGATTGAAAACATCTTTAAGGTGAACTCCAAATAGTGGCATAAACACGAGAAGAATAACACCAGCTAGACTCAGCTTCTCCACAAATCACTCAATGTTCTGCAGGTTTGACATCTTCACTCTCACACTCTATCAGAATTCTGGGATTTCATTAATGTTAGGGGGAAATCAAAGGGAAAGATGCCAGGTCAAATATATTTACATCTTATTATGACCAAATGTAAGACCAGAAGATTCCCACCAGGAAAACCACTTATTTGTCCTCCCTCTCAGAGTGGAATTACAGCCACATAAGATCAGACTTTTTGATGCACACATATGTGTAGCTTCGGCATAACAAAACCATGAAACCATAAGATGGAGTTTTATACCCAGCTGGTTTGGAAGGTGCCTAAGTGCAATAACATATTTAAAGTTTCCAGGAATTGCATGGATTTCAGAATTTTCACTTCAATTTAACTTCAATCTCATTTAACTTCAATCTCATGCTCTGCTGAGATAAAGAACAAATAAAAACTAATTTTGATTATCCAGATATCAATGGCACAGTAATATTTTTCCTACATTTTGAAGGGGGGAAAAAAAAGAAAAGATAAAGACTGCCATGAAGGAAATTTGAACTACAGGTTGTGTTTGGTCATGTCATGGTAACTCAGTGATTTTAAATGGTTTATTCAAGATTTATGCCACTATAATGGAGCAGAATATTTAAATTTGCATTTCCACTTCAGTTTTGATGAAACAGGCTGGAGGAGAGAGTTAGAGCTAAGGTAAAGCATCAGTTCAGTGTGACAAAACTTACACTGGGGTCCTGTACCATATGGCTCAAGCCCACTGCTCATTTCCTGAATTTTCAAGATCTCACCACCAGTAGTAGACTAGAACATTATTTTCAGTTGATGGAGGTAGAACCTTCAAGTTAAGAGAAAGTGATCTTGCTGTGATATGGACTAACCTAGGGAACAACCTTATTTCATGATAAAACTGTATGCTGAAAGGAGAACTTGTAAGATTGGTTAGATTCTGTGAAATTAATTGGTTTAGAAGGTGAAAAGTAAAGAGGATGTATTGTTGCTTTTTATTAAATTTCAGGTTATGATAAGCATTCCTTGGTGCTAGTTACAGGACAAACAGTAACAATAACACAACCAAATAAAGATTGCATAGATTTCTCTGAACTCAACTCTGGTACAAAGCACTGCGGATCAGCATCCAAGCATCAGATTTCATTTTGTCCTAGACCTGTCCAGGTGGCAGGTGACAGTCATAGTTTACAGAATCATAGCATTGTTTGTGTAGGAGGAGACCTTTAAGATCATTGAGTTCAACCCCTAACCCAGCACTCCCAGGTAAGCATTAAACCATGTCCCTCAGCACCACATCTCCATGGCTTTGAAACTCCTTCAGGCATGGAGACTCCACCACAACCCCGGGCAACCTGAGCCAGAGCCTGACAATCCTTTGGGGGAAGAAGTTTTTCCTCATTTCCAATTTCTTTTATTACTCTGTCCTGCACTAAATCGTTTTTTAAAAGCAGAGAAAGAAAATATTAAGTAACATATACAAAGTGTCTTGAAATTGAGGGAAAAAAAATCTTTGTTAAAAACCAAAAAGGTATGGATTCAACAGCTCTGAAAGCTACTTGTGAGCTAAACTTAAGATCAATGAGTTTATCTCTTACACTCAAGCTGTTTAACTCACACTGTGATACACAGACTAGCAATGTTTATTTACCAGAGTGATTTTCACATGGTCAAAGCATCATGAGGAAACACACCACCACGCTCACTTCACATGCTTAGGGCTTGAGTTGTATTCAAATATTGTAACTGGAATGCAACTGAGTACGAAGAACTAATTCAGCATTAAGAGGGCTTCAAGCCTTCCCAGATGTACTGAACTTAATAGAAAATTAACTCTAGCACCCAAGTTTTACTTTCAAAAGAGTAATGAATTATTCTCCATTCTTTCCTCCTTCAATTGATTTGGTTTCCTTTCTTTACTAAATTTTACTGCCAGAATTACTGGGATGAAGTCCTAGATCAGTATTCTATAACTAATTCCCTGGGAGTGATGTTTTCTACCAGAAGGATCGATCTCCTCTAGATGCTCACAGCTGCCTTCACAGAGCCTTCACTTTGGAGCTAGGGTCCTAAAACCTGTAGCACAGGAGCCTTCTAACTAAGCCAGTGTGATCCAAAGACACTCTGTTGAGCACCTGCTGATAGGAAGATGTGTATTTGTGTTCAGAACACTGGGGATATTTAAGAAAATAAGAGGTAATGTGACTATGTGTAAATACCTCCTCTGACAGTTAGATTTCAGACTTCTCCCTGGGCTGCCTGCTGGTGGAAGGAAGGTAGGAGGATTCATGAGCACACAGAGAGAAACTTGGAATTGCAAGAAAATACAGGATGTTCTCGGAGAATTACCTTGGGTTTAACTCTGTGGCACAGTCAGCAGCAGCACAGCTGAGAGAGCAGAGTTCTGCACAATGCTGGCTAGGAGCTGCCCTTTCAAATGATGTTGGCAAGGTACTAATAGATCCCAAGCAGTTCAGTCACTTGTGACCCTGTGCACACATACGTGTGCCTACACACACGCGCGCTTTATAGGAATAGATCTTATTTCTGGAAAGCTGCTTGAGAAGCTGTGTGCCTAAGTGTGTGTGCTGGCAGACTCTGAACCACAAGATCCTCAGGACTGGAAGAAATCTCAGCTGGGTCAACTCAATCCATCACTCTGCTTCACAGCAGAAGTGATCTCACTATCCCCAAAACTATCCCCAAAAGAAGGGTGTCAAAATTAACTTGGAATATCTCAACTGATGGGACTGGTCACCTCCCTTGGAACCTTACTGCATTGACTAACTCTTCTTAGACAGTTTTTCCTAAGTCTTCTCTGCTCTGGCCTTATTGCCTAATCAAGATAATTGGTCCCTGTCCTCTTCATAACGGCACTTAAATATGTTTGCAGACGCTTATGGTTCCCAACAGTTTTCTTTTGGTCTAGACTGAACGTGACCTTTGAATTTTCCATAGATCTGAATGGTTGATGATCTCCTTGGGGCTTAGCCTGGGCTCTGGCTACGGCAGGTAACACAGCTGTTAGGAGGACTCTACCATGCACTTGAATAAGCAATCAACATAACTCTGTCACTCACAGAAAGAGGTTCAAACATTCCTCTCTCTCACCACGTTGCACTGAAATTCCTGTTTCTCCAGATCCACAATCACAGCGTATTTATTGCTGCTTTGCCTTTTGAAGCAGTCTGCTCTTAAAGAAAAATAAATTTGATTCTGCTCTACTTTGTGAGCTAGAAAGTGGTCTGCTGTAGCTAAGTGCAAGAAGCTGGTCCAGCATCCCTATTTAAGAAAGGGATTTTTAGCAATTAAAGAGAAAAACCGCAAGGAATAAAACCTCAGGTAATAAAAGACCTGAAAGACCCTGATCTATTCAGCTTATCCTAGAAAAAAAATAAAAGAAAAAATAAATTAAATGCAGATACTTTGAACTTAGCAAAGATATAACAAGATGGAATGTTTGAAAGTTAGTTATATTCAAACCAGAAACAAGACGGAAATGTTTATCAGTGAAGACAAGATACCAAGGAACATGTCAAAGCCTCCATCACCAAGGGCTCTTCAGTCAAGACCAAGGCCTATCTGACACAGAGCAGTTCTAAGGACTGCATTCTGTGTGAGAGATCATATTAATTTCTGGTAATTGAGTCTCTACTATACAACTCACAGGTTAGAGTTTGTGGGGGGGGTTGTTTGTTTGATTGGTTGGTTGGGGTTTTTTTCCCCATGGAAGATGAAGCACAGAATATTTGAGGAAAGGTTGTCTCTGAATTAGCTTAGAATTAAACAGCAAGCAACAATTTTATTACATATTATTAAAAATACTGTAATCTTTTTTTCTCTTGTTAGTAGCTGAACATTCTGCAGGTCTGGTAGGCAGAGACAGGGAGAAGATGAAAAGCAAAAAGGTTTGCTAAGTAAAATTGTGTTAACCCCATTAGAGCCTGCTCTGCTCCTCTCTAAATATCCACCCTTTGATTTTATGGGCCACTTGTTGGCAATCACAGATTTCTATCATTAGCAAGGTTTTCCCAGCTCTTCAATGAACACTTCAGGCCATGAAATTCATTCCTTAACCTTATTAATGCCAAGTACTACAGTTGATGTGGTGACTACATAGTAAATTAAATCATTTTGTGGGGAGAGAATTAAAATTGGATTATAGACTAGCCATCTGTTAGTGATGGGAATAATACACAAATAAGTAAGGCTATGATAATTTATAAAATATAAGAGGGAAAACTTGGTCTTTGCAGTTTGAAATCAAAGTATTAAAAGGGTGTCACACTACAAAAGGTTAAGGCCTATTAAAAGATTCTGATTTTGCAGTCTTTAATGTTATTACTACTTTCTACCTGGTGTTGCCAGATAATAACTAACAGCAGACAGCAAACACTCTACTGTCACAGTATGTGTAGAGAATATCCTCCAGCTTCAGAACCAGAAATTCCTGACCTGTCAGGTTGGGGTCAGTGACCAAGCTGCCATCTTGTAGCTGCAGTAATAAAGCCACACAAAGAGGTGCTGCTCAGAAGGGTTCCTTCCCAGGATAGTCAGGCAGACACCATAAACTGTTCATTTTGTCTTGCTGAGCCCAGTTCTGGTGGGGTTGCCAGTCGAAGAACAGTGGGATGGATTTCAAAGTTAAATAAAATCAGTGGGATGACATCTGGCAGTTGAAATTGTTTTTTCCCCTTGAAAAGATCTCACATTTATGCTTGCCTTTAACTGCAAGCTGCTTCAGACTCCTGTTTAGCTCAAATGCACTGCTCCATTGGTTAGGAAATAATCTTGATGAATGTTCTTCCTAAAGTTCAGTCAGAGAGCAGAAATGTGGCAGATATCGCACCAGCCCATATATCTGAACAGGAGTCCTCTGACAAGCTTGCTCACCAGAAAGCCCAACAGCTTCACACTTCAAGAGGTTATTCCTAGTGCCATGAAAAATTACTTCACCAGCCCTTCTGCTCAGAGATGTAAGAGAGGCAAGGTACAACATATATAGGTTGAGGGGGAGTGGCTTTAAGCTGCCAGAGGGGGGATTCAGATTGAATACTAGGAAGAAATTCTTTACAGTGAGGGTAGAGAGACACTGGAACAGGTTGCCCAGGGAGGTTGTGAATGCCCTCTCCCTGAAAGCATTCAAGGCCAGGTTGGATGAGAACTCAAGCAGTCTGGTCCAGGGAGAGTTGTCCCTGCCCATGGCAGGAAGGTTGGAACTAGATGGTTTTGAAAGTTTCTTCTACCCCAAACCATTCTGTTTTTATGATCATGGCAAAGATCTCAATAAGAATCAATACTCAACACCACCTAAGGAAGGCCCAGTGTGCCTACACTGTCTCCAACCACGCTTGCTTTGACCAGTATTTGGCTTTATTCAACAGAGCCCCAGTCTCAAGGGCTCTCTGTACCTGTGACCTCCATGTGTTAGGTGCAGCTCTTGCAGGAGCTCAACACTTCATACCCAATCAAAGCACCTTTCTGCTGGATGACAGTGCTGTGTCACAGTTCAGGTAAAGAAATGGCAAAATTATTCATGTTACTGACATCCAGCAAATGAGAACAGAGCAGCAGTTCCCAAAGAAAGTGGACTTTGTAAAGAAATCTAAGAAAATCTTCCTATATTTGCTAAGATTTTGCATTTATCTTCTTTGTTCACAGTTTTGTGAATCCCTTCACAGACACCCAAGCTCCACGACATTCCCAGGAGATGGAAATATTTATCACGCGAGAAGTGAGATAGTTGTTTAAACAATATCAAGGACTAACAAGGGGGGGAAAAAAGTAATTAATCTGTCTTGTTCTCTAAGCTTGTCACATCTGTATTAGAGGGATCAAGCTGCTGCAGCACTTGATAGGGAGGGGCTGTTCCTTGGCAGGAAAAGGCAGTAGAGGGTGTAATGCTCAGGAGCTCCACTCTCCCTTGCCCAGCACAACACTATAGTTGAGAAGAAAAAAAAAAAAAAAAAAAAAAAAAAAAAATTTTGCTTTTGGTTTTGGTATTCTGATTTGTCTAACTAAAATACACTGATAGGCTTTCAGCCCAGAANCTTGAATAACCGATATTTAAGTCATGTTCTTGTTTATTCTTTTAAATATACTTGTAAGTGAGCAACCATTCACCTGCTATAAATTACAAGCAACAGATAAGTCTCCATTTATAAGTCTCCGGTCAACAGCATTCATACTGAAATAAAGCTCAAAGGAAAAGCCAACCATAATCAACAGCATTTTTCCAGAGCTCGACCACACAGAGAAGTTTCCAAAGCAGATAACTAGCAGATTTCTTTCAAACTTTGCCACTCAAAAAAAACAAGAGCCCCAAAAGGTTAGGCAGTTTAGAGAGAACTCATTTCACTGTTCATCCATTAGTTATAAAATGATATAATTTTTACATTGAAAAAGATTAATCTGTGTGTTTGAAGGCTGTTCTTTTTAATCACATCGAGTTTTGATTTTACACAGTGCAGATCCTTATTCAAAATGGGTTTAAAAATTGAGGGAATAAAATCAGAGAGTCGAGAGTATGAAGTAGGTTTTTATCCAACCGACGACTAGATGTTTCCAACTAGTATACTGTGTTAAGGAGAGGAAACAGAGCAATTCAAAAAGCAGCATTTTTGCAGGAGATTCTCACAAACATGTCATCTCTGTTGATCTTTAAATAAAGGTAAAAAGGTCAATCTAATAATTTGGAAATTATTAGCCTGAAAAAGGACCAATGACCCTCTCTGTGTTGTTCTTGTTTCTCTCTGTTTCTCCAGCATCGCTTCTAATTCCTGGGGGACCATTTGAGCCATGCAAAGACCTTACTTAGAGTCAAAATATTTTTCTCCCTTTGTAGTGGTTCTCTGACTATATAAAACATGGAGTTTCCTTTTATTCCCTCTCCAACCCTAGCTGGGGAGGGTGCCAGAGCAGGCTTTCATTCATGGTACTACAGTGTTTCCATCCATATACTGTACCAGAAAGAATAACAATTGGGATTAACTTCTCCCTCACGTATCCTCTCCAATTTTAAGGGTTTAATCAGTGAACCATCAGCTCCCTAAGTGCACCAAACTATGCAAATTAATTTTGCCCATTTACATCACAGCTCAATTTTGGATGATCATTTTCTCTCCCCTGTTTTACATCATGACAATATGGACAATCTGGACCTAAATGAAGAGAGCAGAAGAAATACAGAGTTCTGGGTTCTTTCCCAGCCTCTTCATTAACTTGAAATGAAGCTTGGGAAAACAGTTGGATTTCTTCATGTCACAATTTACTCTTAGGATGGTGTTGAGCAATAAACATCTCTGGCATAGATGTGAATTTCAGATACATTTACCCTTTGGAAGTTGGAACTAGTAGTACTAACTGTAAAGAAACACAAGTGACGTCTAAATGAAGGAAATTTCAGAGCAGGACCTGCCGTAAGGACCAGAACACTAATTTGAATCAGAAGTTCCTCACTGCTTTAGCCCCTTAATTTTTGAAAGGTAGATTCTCCTAAACCCACTTTCTGTCAGTTCATGTTTCTGTAAAATACATAAATATGAGCTCTATGAAGTAACATCAAGAAAAATGTGCTGCACTACCACAATGGTCTTATGACTTAGCAAGAGTTCTATCACTGAGGATGAAGCTATTTTGCACCCTCCTCTGAAATACATGCCACAGTTTTTGCAGTCTGCTCTAGATGAACCTGATACATCAGACAGGTTGGACTAGGTCGTCTTCAGAGGTCCCTTCCAACCCCTACCACTCTGAGATTCTGTTATTTAAATCAGAGTTACATATTCTGGAAACAGGAAATTAAAATAACTTCAAGTTTACATTAT
Organism: Eubucco bourcierii; assembly: GCA_013396675.1. Taxonomy (NCBI): domain Eukaryota; kingdom Metazoa; phylum Chordata; class Aves; order Piciformes; family Ramphastidae; genus Eubucco; species Eubucco bourcierii. The sequence goes on from VWZE01017115.1 coordinate 327,726, forward strand.
GTAAACCAACCAAACAAACAAACAAAAACACCCCCACAACACATTTTTAGCAGTTGACACATCCACAAGAAATCAGAAGTCTAGATTAAGAACACATCATTAATGATTCTTTCACAGGGAGTTGACTGATCTATCTTATATAAATTTTGATAAAGAATATATTTTAAAAGGCATAAAGACCATTTTCTGATGTTGTTTTCCTTACTATTTTGTTTTTCTGAGAGAATGAAAGAATTACTTTCTGAGATTTGTACTAACTTTTGAATATTATATCATTATTAAACTTCCTTCCCACCCCACCATCAACAAACTGGGTAGGAAGTCCCAAGTTATTTGTGTTTCTACAGTAAAACACAATGGTGTAATTTCTGACCAAGTCTGCAATTATGAGTGGCAGTAATGCTTCTGTTGCTGATGAGCTCTTCCCTCATTAAAAAAGGCACTTGATTCTAAAGAGTTGAAAGAAGATGAAGTAGTTGGATGAGACAGCAAGCAAAACTGTGCAAATGTGACTGACTTCCATTCATTGATCAACATCACTTCTAAATAAGGGCTACAATTGCAGACATGAATAGCCAGACACTCTTTTCTTTCTGACTCAATGAATCCTCCATCACTCACTGGCTTATGTCTGCTTTTCCCATATCCAGTGGAGAAAGAGACTGTCACAGGCAGCTTTTGGTACCTCACTTCAAATCCCCAGTCACAGTTGGTCTGCTTTGGGGCAGTGAGGTTGATTTAAATACATTCTATTTCCTCCTCCTCTTTCCCCATTTTCCAGGACTTCCACTCCCAAACCACGACTTCATGCAGTCTGTTTCTGTGACAAAGCCTCTAAATACTCAAAAGGTAATTAAGAAGGGATAGGCAGAGTGCAACAGAGGACAGAGTGGGAAGCAGGAGAGGATCATTACACACTCTGAATAGCAGCATCCTGACAGACTGCACAGCCTACTTGAAAAAAATTACCAGAATTTGACTGCATGACACAAATCAGGCAGTGCACACACCAGGCAGTTCTCACTCTAGGCTGCTTGAGGGCTCAGTCAGCACTTGCATTCCTTCATAGTTAGACCATGTGTCTAGCCCTAGAAGCTTAAATTTATATAATAATAAAATAAAAGCTAACCTATAGCAGTATAGATACAGGTATTGCATAAAGTATGCACAGTGTGCCTTGTACAGAAAGAAAAGCTGACAGACTCTGGATTCAGCACAATCTCCATCTGAGAGAATAAGTGTTTGCTGCTGATTTATTTATTGCAGTCTTGCTACGACATGAGAACTGTTTCTAGGTTTCTATCATGCAACAGTGGTGCCAGTAACCCAAAGTCACAGGCTCCTGTCAGCCTTTTAAGCAGTTTTCCTGCTGATGCTGTTCCTTTCACCAGTAGCTAGATGAAAGCTGAGAGAAGGATTCAAACGCAGCACTCTGCCAGCCATACTAAGTGATAGTCCAGGAGTCCTGACTAAAAGAGCAAGAACTGTCTAGAAATCAAACACGCTAATGAGGACATGTTGACACACACACCAACTTCAAGGAGCTCAGATAATTTCTTCCCTCTCCCCCATACATACATAATGTGGCAGCATTAGCTACAGTTCACTAGACTATACATTTGGTGTAATAGTGTGAGCTATTTTCAATCTGAGTTTAGCTAAAAAGGCAAATGGTATCTCAAGGAGCAACTGACCCCATTATCAGACCCTTAGGGAGTTAAGGCAGCAGCCAGCAGTGGAGCCAGCCAAAACGCCTGAGCTGAGGCCAGCTAAGAAGCCAGCCAGGCAAATCCAAAGCTGCTGGAAAAATATGTTCTGGAGCACGGTGTCTGGGACCCCAAGCTACTAGCACACCCTGCTTTGGTGGATACGGGTTTTGGCTTGAACAAAGCAGCAGAGAAGAGGTGATCAAGCAAAGCAAGTTTGACTGCAGTTACATAAGAAGCCTATTAACTTTTTAATGACTTTATTACTCGGAAGCAGCAGGTATGTTTGCTAGAACACAACCTCCTGTTTTACAGTAAAAGGTTTTTACAAGGAGGGGATATGTAAAAAGGGATCTTGCAATACACATACCTCTTGCAGAAGTAGAGAAGGGTAGAGCAGGCTCCACAAGAGAAGTATGATGTACCTTTCTACTTATGGTCTTTCCAAGCATTGGAAAGTTTATTTTTCAGTCACTGTTGAGTGTATTTATTCTTTAAAGCCAACAAACAGAAGGACTTGGGAAAAGTGTAGCCCTCACCACCAAAAGCAGTCGGAAGCAAAAAGATTTATCAGGATCTCTAACTGTTATTCAATCACTTCCAGATATTTATTTTAACATCAAAGCAAGTTATTTATGAATTTCAAAACACCACGCAGATTACAGAATCACAGAACAGTAGGGGTTGGAAGAGACCTCTGAAGATCACCTAGCCCAAATCCACTGCTAAAGAAGGGTCAACCAGAGCAGGTTGCCCAGAATCACAATTGTCTGGAGAGATTCCAAACCTGCCTAGAGGAGACTCCACTCTCTTGTGTTGCTCCTCTCTGCTCGAGGGCTCCAGAGCTTTCACAGCAAAGAAGTTTTTCCTTTCCTGCATGACAAGACACAAAATAATCCAGTGACACAAAGTCTGTTCTCCCATTGATTGTGGGATCGAATGAGTGAGTTCTGCTGGTGGGGTCAGTGCTTTAAGCTTAGCCAAATAACAGGATGGCATCATGCCACAATCACACACCCATGACCAGTGTGGAAGACCATGTTGGTCTGAAAGACCAGAAGCTGGCATCTAACCACACTGTGTCAGTGGGTTAATCACTTCTGTTGTTACACTGAAGGGCAGACCTGTTCTCAAGAAGACAAAGCCTGGCAATGCCTCAGCAGCTAATGATAGATTTTTTTATAAAATCACCTGTTTCCTCCCCAGTGACCAGCACACCCCTGTTTGTGACCCACAATTTTCAGTCCTTATGATGTTTTTATCTCCTCACAAGTCAGGAAACCTCACTGATCCAGGGTTTTCTAGTGCTTCTCTGTACAACTAGATTTGCAGAACAGAATAGAACCTTGCCACTGAATTTTGTGGCTGTTCTTTGTCCCAGGTAACTTTAAATCCAGTACATAAGATGCAGTATGCTTTTGTGTGAAGGGAGGAAATATAACAGAAAACTTGCCTGCTGTCAGAAATGCTCTTTTTACGCATTAGGCCTTTGGCAACAAAATCTATGTGCACATACACACAAGTTTAAGGTTTCTCTGAAAACCTGATCACTTGTACTTTAGACCAAATAAAAAACAAAGAGCAGGCCAAATTCTGATGGAAATCTGCAGCAAAGTGAAGTTGATCTGCAGTGCTGAAAGACCATAGTTGTTTAAAACAAGGAATTTACAAGGCAGTGAAATAAATTTCAGGTAAAAACAGGTAAACTGTTGCTTTGGCATAGAAGAGACTAACTTGGTTTTACTGTTGTTTTCTGCTCACAAGGAGAGATCACCACCATCCAGGAGACAGCAAGATTTCTGATAGGAGAATAAGAGATCTGTCAGAACAGAGCAATACCAGCCTTAGATGAGCAGGCAGAAAAGGGGCAGCTAGAGAGATGGACTCCTGTTAGTCATCAAAACTGAATATTGCTGCTTTACTTGTTATTTAGTTGCTGTCAATTAAAGAGGCAAGAATTACAAAATATGTAGTTATTTTATTTCCAAAAAGCCCCACCCACAAACTATATACAAACTAGTTACAGTTGGGTTCTAATTCAGTCAGGAAGATCTTTACGAGGATGCTTATGGGCAATTCATTCATTTAGGAGAATCAGAAAACTGGAAAAGTTTAGACACAAAATGGCTTTGCCCCACTTACAAATAAAAGGCAACCTGGAGCCCTAGGGAATGTCTGTGCTGCTCCCAGCAGTGGAGTAGGAATTTCAAGATAGTCTCTGGCCCCTTTGCGGTAGAGTTGTAACTGCTCAGCATCTTGATAGCCATTGAGAGGTTTCTAGATCTTCCCAGGCTCTAGCAGGGTGCTGGGAAAGAGGTAGATGATCTCTGACCTGACCTTGGTTCCTCTTGGCACAGAGGTTTGCAGAGGTGCAGGCAGGATCTCTTGCAGGTGAGCAGAGAGCACAATGTCAGTGGCACTTCTCACCACGTTGTGAGGCACTTAATGCCTTCTCCTGGTAAAACTTGAGGTACTTAAGTTTCCAGGTAGTTCAAGCCCAAAACATCAGGGCTAAGCTGGTCTGAAGCATGAGGCAGAGCACAACATGTTGTCCAAGCCAAGAGCAGTGAGGCAGGGCATGTTGTCTGAGAAGAGCAGAACACAGAGCACAGCAGCACACACTGAGGCAGAGGCAGCAAGGCAGAGGCAGCAAGGCAGAGGCAGCAAGGCAGAGGCAGCAAGGCAGAGGCAGCAAGGCAGAGGCAGCAAGGCAGAGGCAGCAAGGCAGAGGTAGTTGAGATGGTTGCAACTTAGCTCAATTTATATTATTTGCCTGAGCGTAATGGCTCCTTTGGCCAAAAGATTCACCAATCAAAATGACATTTGCAAAACTGACCATATTAGATGAAATCAGGGCTTGCTTACCCTTATTTGGGCAAGACACCAACAAGCACTTAAACACCTGTGGGTACCTGTTTATCATTTTGGGAAGGGACATAATGGGCCAAGCATTTGTTTTCCTCCTGCCCTTGTTTCCCCCATCAGCAGAAGGGTGGGGCAAGTCAGGACATGTTTTAGGCCCTATTAGCCTTTCACAACAACTTGGAGGATAAAGAATTGAAAACAGAAAGGAAACACAAGGTTAAATCTAGTACCTGGTAATATACCCCCATAGAGCTGGAGCTGTACAAACCTGGAAGAGTATCTGGGAATGCAACAATCCCATCAAGGAGTACCTCACTGATTTATGCACATTTGTGTTTAGTGCACAGAATGCAGATTTTACCTCTAAAAAGGCAGGGTACCAGATTTGTGACCAATTTCTGAAGTTCCTCAGTTATGCTAAAATCAAAAAATGGAAGATTCTCCATAAATACGCAGCTGGAGCAATAGAGGTGTAGTCATAAATTTCCTTCTCCTGAAGTGATAACCTCTGGCCAAAAGACAGCACAGAGGTGCAATGACTTCAATCCTTCGCTGGAAGATTTCCCACTATTTAATTTGCTACATCCCTGAAAGTGACTACACAAATGACACTCCAGACACACACAGGAAAGGTTTCAAAAGCATCCATCTTTAGCTGAGAATTTCCAGTAGAGAACTTCATTTGGCATCAGAGGTGTTTGCTTCCCGTTGTGTCTGCACTATGCTGTCTATTTCAATGTACTTGAGAAACAAGACAGAGTCCTGGTTTTTCACTTAGTCATTGATCATGATGAAAAAAAAAATCAAACCAAAAATGTTTCAAAATATAGGGCACATTCATTCACACGGAAAATGTGGTTAATATTTGCAACATTTACTTGGATGAAACGATACATATAAACTAAGGAGGTAAGAAAGAAGAAAATAAAGCCATTTTCAAAAAGTTTAAATCTTCCTTATGGAATGCCAGAACTCCCGGGTGGTTTCTGCTTGTCTATTATCTTTCTTTATTTTATTTTATTTTATTTGGGGGTTACTATTAACAACAGTTAGTTAAACCAAGACCTGAATAAGTGTTTTTCTAGCTTTAGAAATGAACAAAAATGCACTCAGCAGATGCAAATCCTATATTACCACAAGGAATAAAACACAAGAGATTTACCAAGTGGCATCTTGAGTCAATCAGATGTCAAAAAGGCATTTATCAGCATAACTTTATAGGTTGAGAGCTTTAGAGCCGTTCTATAACAGGTTTTAGGGCAAAAACAATTAGCTTGTATCTGATGATACTATTTGAGATGGAGAATAAGCATGAAGTGTTTAGTTTTGTGGACACAATCCACATACTAAACCATAGTCCTACTCTTTCACTTGTTTCAGCTTTTCTCTCTATGGCTGAGCATTATCAGACATCAGTATCTTTCCCTTCAGTCCAGGGCAATAGGCACATTTCTGCCTTCTACATACATTTTCAAATTTGTATCTAAACCAAAACATACATAGACAGGTCTGGAGCAAACAGCAGCACTACAATACACAAACAAAACCACCCCAGCCATGACTGCTTTAGGTAATCACTTTCTTGAAAGTGATTCCAAAACCTTTCTGTATACAGTGGATTTTATTATCAAATCATTTCCAGTTGTGTAAGAGATGAGTCAATATGAAAACACTGGTGTAAAGCAGCTAAAAGGACATGGTTACTGCAGATTGCAGTGTTTCAGCTTGCTTGTCATTGATCTTAGCAATGACTAAGGTGGTCAGAAAAGGAAACAGATTCACTTATTTCTCTTATATATTTCCCAGATAATGAAATACTACCTGTAAGTAGGTCCTAGGAACAGAATACCACCAATCCTACCTTCCTTTAAAGGTGTTTCTCTCCCACATTTCCATGTACCCCTAATTACTCTGCTTCCACAACAACAAAAAATATTGGATGCCTTCACTCTCTTATAAGGAAGCTGTAACTGTACTTTGAACCATGAGGATAGGTCTGGATGTTGATTTGGCTCAACTGCACGTAGACCACACATCCGTCCAGCTGTACAAAGCAATCATGGAAAACTAAAGATACGCCCGAACACGTAGACGAGCAATGAATGGGCCCTGAAGGATTTGATGAATGAAAAATACTGGGCATTGTGAACTTATGTCTGATTTCCACTGCTGAGGGAATGAGGTTGACCTTTTGGTTACTATGCAACCTAGGAAAATGGGAACTGAGAAAGCATGTGTCACCCGAACGAAAGGCTTGAGTCAGCTCTTGCTCAGCATCTTATGGACTGTCTGCTGTCTGGATACACATCCTGGTTTAAAACTTGTTCTCTGGCAAGGAAATAAAATGAAGTCTGAACTATTTTCTTCCTGGAAATAGGATTAAGGAACTTCAAAAAAAGGCAACATCCTATAATTTTGATATGCCACTAAACCCCAGAAAATAATGGAGAAAAGTATAAGTGAATTACAGAGAATCAGATTTTCCCATCCCTTTCACCAAGGGATAAATTCCCATGAAAATTCAAGAATCAGAGCCTGCTATAAAATGAGAAACCCATCAAGATGAAAAACAAGAGGCACTTCACAAAAAAATTAGTTATTTATACACAAGTAATCTAGACAGAAAGCACACATTCCAAAACACTGCAAATTCATACACGAGTTGCCTCTCTTTGCCCTCACAAAGGTAAAGAGACAGTTTAACCTGGTTTATGTTTGAAAAAAAAAAAAAAATCAATCCATGAAGAGAATGAGTGTAGGAAGAAGTGACACAAGATGGATGCAAATCTGCATTTCCAGTTGACTTCTATTTGCTAAGTGTTCGAGTAAATAATTCATACATAAAACAGTGAAAGACTTTAGGAGAATCCCCAGCACTAATTGTCAAATTTTCAGCAATTCAGCTGAATTTCAGCTTTTGATACCCTCAGACAGGAGAACGGGATCTTAGCCAGAAGTTTCTAACTAGTGCAAATATTTGTGGACTTTTACAAGGCAGGTAAAGAGCTAAATTATGTTGCTAATTAATTTTATATTTCCTTTGGCTACCCAAAGAAACCTGGAGCTTCTCAGCATTCATTGAGCAATGGGGTTTTGCCAAGGATTCAGGTATGCTGTTAACAGAACAAGCCAAAATATCTGAGGTCATGCTTTCTGTAATACCTACAGGGGAAAAAGTCAAATTGAAAGCAAGTACAAGCAAAGCAAATACATACATACACAAGGTGGAAAGGAAGAAAAGGGTTCCAAAGCATTGGAGACACTTAAAAACATGTAAAAAACTTTAACATTATTCCAGAACTAAGACAACAAAGCCAAGACTATCGCTCAATGAGAGCAAGCATCAACCTACTCCAAAGAAATACAATTAAAAGAAATTGAGGATAAAACACAAAGCTGATCAACTTACAAAAGATAAGATGTGGTTTGTGCTATGCACACACTGTCCAAATAGCTTACATAAGTTTTAAATGGGTTTTATAATTGAGCATGGTGTAAGAAGCCAAACTTTCCTACGTGCCTGCAGCGTGTAGGTGTGATGCCCTGGAGAGAAACAGACAGATGCAGTGAGTACAGGCAGGACTTGAAATAAAATATATCTACCTTCAAAGCTGCTTGCCTGTCTCCTCCTAACCTGCATAGACAGTTTTGCTTTTCTTAAAATGGTTTTGTAATTTGTGTGAAGAATATAAGTGTTCAGATAAACTGTAAAGATACTCAAACCTTGATTATCATACACAAGTTTTCACTCCCCTCTTCACTGCATCTCTCGATTCTTGGGACTCAGATGAAAGCCTCCCCTCTTTGCTTCTTAGCCAGTGGACAAGGTAATCTGTTCATCTGATATTAAACAGGTATCATTTATGAACCACAATGTGTGTTATCAAATATCAAACTACTTTGTCCTTCCCCAGAAACACTTAATTCACCAGACCTCATTTGCTTATGCTCCTTTTTTTTAATCGCCAGATGATACTAAAGAAATGATAAAGCTAACACAGGCACTTCAAAGGCAAGTGAAAAGGCAAGGTGTTTCTGTACTGCTGTCATGTGAAGAGATTACTCGAATTAAGCAACCAAGAGATTACCGAATTTAGGTAAGTGCACTGATATCTGCGAGTGTTCTCCCCTGTGTATTTTGTTTCAGGCCTTGGAACTGGAAGTTTCCTAATCTGAAAAGTAACAGAAAGCCTCAATTACAATGAAAAAGAGCACCACACGTTTCTATGCTATGTCTTTTAGTTTGACTGTGACAGGTTCTTGTTCACATCTCTTCCTTTTAATTTAAATTTACCACTCAAACTAGGCTTAACTTAGAGAACATCATTCAAATTTGCCAGAAGGATGGCTCAAACCTATTTGCCTCTCCTTTCAGGTAAATGTTAAGATAACGTTTCTGATCCAAATGGATCACAGAGGCACAGCCAACTCTAAAGTTTTGTGTTAACTACTGACAACACATCTGCTTGCTTCTCATCATTGAGCCTGGTAATTTGGACATCAGTTTGCCACACTATATAGAACTTCACTGTTAGGACTGCAGCAGGACTGCTACAGGGATCTGCACTGAAAAGTAACAAAATTGAGCGTTTGCTTTGCTCAGCAACCATGGAAATCCTCATGGATGCAGATATACAAGTAGTAATTTCGTTCATAGTCCAGTAACTTGCTCTTCTTTCAGGTATTTGGATGTAGACTAAGATACTAGAAATTCACATTGCAACTTACTACATTTTTAAAGGGTCTAAGTTTTAAGTTTAATTCTTTAAGGTGAAATTTAATTTATTCCAATTGCAGCTGCAGCATATTTTCATAAATACCTCTGCTATTTACTTCCATGAACAAGAAGTATGAAAAAGACCCCAAACACCTTGCTCCAACCTGCTTTTCAGTATTTGAATGTCCCTACTCTGGCCTCTAACGCAAGTGATTCAAGAATTAGCATCTTCAGGCACACATTTTGAGTCACCAGTTTAAAGCTGGATTGATCGTATATTGTTCAAATTGTATTTAACTGGTATAATTCCACTCAATGGAAGGAGGTTCCCATGCAAGTAACACACAGGTTCAAATACTTCATATCCAGGTTTCAGGTACTACAACGAAAAAAGAAATCTCTCTTAATTGCTGGGAAACTGGATGCAGGTAGAAGGTTCCCTATGCACGCTCTGACGCTGCTCAAGCCTTACGTGTTGCAGTTCCAGATTTTAAATGCCAGGGCCAATGTTAACAAGACTCACTCCAACTACACATGTTCAGAGACATGAATAACCACCTGAGACAAATGGCCTTGAAATTCCATGCTTACGGGAAAAAGTTAAGTCGTATATTAAACCACAGAAAATCCTGCTTTATGGTCCCTCAAGACGTGGATATAAACGTGCAAGTGCACAGAACATTTGCATCGTTCTGCTGCCCATGATCCGTTGCATTGCAACACAAGTCTAGGCTTGAGGCAAGTGTGTTTCTATGCCAAAATTGTATGGAATGCACAAAAAGGTCAGGGCTAGGAATTTATGTGTGTCACAGTTATTTAGAGATTACGGGAAAGAGAACTTGGCCGCTCCTGGCGTTGCACAGGTGTAGTTCACTGAAAGTCTGCTGTGGCTCAGGAGTTTTCAATCAAAATTCCACTTTATCAGAAGCAATGGCCCTGTGAGTGTGATTATGGGAACTGAAAGATAGCTCAATCTGGGGAGAGAAACTAAGTGACCTCCTACAAATTTCATTCTTTGTACCATCTTTCTGTCTGTAAAGCCTAAGCCTTATATTAATAGATTATTATTTGAAAGAAAGATAATTAATGATAAAATATTCAGTCTATGTGTAGGGAAAAATGAAAGGATATTACATTTTCATTTGGTTATGGTCTTCGGTGGAATAAAACTGCTCAAAAAATCATCACAGACAGTGTCTACATTCACTGTACAATGAGTAAAATGCTTCAGAACTTAAATGGCAGAGCTCACTGGTCCCTCTATCTATAAGCAAGTCAGAACTCCCAGACTTTTGAAGTGTATGTTGTTATTCTTACTGTAAGTGGATAGTGTCCTCTACCTGCAGCAGTGTATCTGGAAACAATAAAACAATTAAAATAGCTCTGTGTGTCTGAATGCAGATTCATAGCACTAATGTTAGAGAAATTATCAGCACATGAGGGCTGAGAAGGTTCTAAGTGTAAGAGAAAGAAGCTCAGTGTTTAAACAGATGAGACAGCAGACAGTTTTAAAATGCTGAGGCTGCTATACCAACAGAAGCTAGTTGAAAAGTGGGCTGTCCTAGAGAAGGGGGCTTCAGCTTACGTGAGATTTAAGTGAATACGAAGAGCCATGGCCTCTACTACTACTGAGGTATTACAAGACGATGACAACTCCTGGCCAAAGCATGTTAACACAAACATGTATATGATGTACCATGTAGGGAACATGCATCATAACATATAATTTGTCAAAAATGAGACAGGAAGACAGGAATGGGGGATGGTACAACAAGAAGTGAAATGGATGACAGATGGAATGAAGAAAACATGAGAACATGCAGAAGGTAAAAAAAAAGAAGGAATAATGAGAAGAAACAACTTTGACCATTCTCAAAGATAACATGAGGCCATCAGCTACATGGGGCTGTCAAACTTTGTGCTCTTAATACTGTACCTGAGAAAAACACCACTGCATATTTTTGCTCTTTCTTGTGAATGAAACACAGTCACAAATGCTACAGCACTCAAATGAAGGGATGAATTTTTCCTTTTGAACAAAACAAATGTCTAAGAAATTCTCCAGGATTAGTGTCAGCTCATGAAGAGTGTCTCAATGACAGTTTTCCAAAGCAAGATGTTCAACTGTGTTTGCAGGCAGAGCAGCAGCCCTTCCACAGACCAGAATGTGCTACTCCAGTAGTCATCTGTCAAGGCACGGGAAGTTGAAAGCGTCTGGACAGCACAGTGGTGGGTAATGCAATACAGATGATTTCACCTTTAGGTCTCTAGTTCAAAAAAATTCAGCCCAAAAAGTGTCATCACCTGATAGTTTTTACTACTTTATTTACAGTACAAAATCTCCCAGGGGCCAAACTGAGATCAAGACTTTCTCTCTGCTCCCCCCCTAGGCATTGTGCATAGTAAGGAACAGACCTTCTCTGCAGATCCCACATTGTAGACAGACTACAAGGGCGGAGGATAAAAGCACAGGAGACTGAAACATGCTGTCAAAATTCAGTAAGCCAGATGCTAAAGTGATTCCAACTCCCTAGCTGATGACATTCTTACCTGTGCTTCTTATGTTCTAGGATAGTTCCACCACACCAAAGGCAAAATGCACACATGTGCAGCAAGACTTGAGCTCCAGGATGTAAGTTTACTGCTGGGTGACCCAAACAACCAGCAATCTGGACTGAGCTACCACTATGAGTGTCTAGGAGTTCACAGAATCACAGAATGGTGAGGATCTCTGGACATCATCTAATCCAATCCCTCTGCTAAAGCAGGGTCATCTATAGCAGCTTGCACAGGATCACAATGGCCAGAGAAGACTCCAACACCTCTTTGGGCATGCTACTCCAGGGCTCCAGCACACTCACACCAAAGAATTTTCTTCTCTTCAGATGGAATATCCTGGGTTCCAGTTTGTGCCCATTGCCCCTTGTCCTGTCTCTGAACACAGCTGAAAAGAGTCTGGCCCCATCCTCTTGCCCTCCATCCTTTAGTTCTTGCTGAGCATTGATCAGATTCCCTTTCAGGCTGCTTTTCTCTGGGCTCAACAGCCCCCGGTCTCTCAGCATTTCCTCCTCGCAAAGATGCTCCAGGCCCCTCAGCATCTTTGCAGCCTTGACCAGACTCTTTCCAGTAGTACTGTCTCTTGAACTATAGAAATCAGAACTGGACATCGCACTCTGTCGCAAAGGTTTTAGAAGACCCCAAAGCTCATTTTTAGGTAGGCAAAGCATCCATATCCAAGATACAAAAACCTGAGAAAGAAATCTTTTTTAATTGTTTGATTGAAAGCAGGAAGAATCCATGGTCCTGCTCTTCTTTCCTAATAACAGTCACTTATGCACATAATTTTGTATAAATGCAGTATAGAAACATTTGCATGAATTCTCAAGTCTAAAGGTGGCCTTCCCAGGTTAAGCAGGAATCCTGCTGAAGTTTAAATCATAGCATCCATCGAGCACCTCTCATAGATGCCAAACATTCATTCTAGACAATTACACCCTTTTTTCAGTAAAATAAAAAAAGGATTAGAACAAAAAGAAAGCCTCAGAAATGAGGGAGCCTATCCAGAATACAGCATCAACAGTACCAAAGGGCTCTGGGTTATCTCTCCATATCTCTCACCATACTGTATCTCCATATAATCAACTGCCTCATCTCACTGTTCTCCAATATCAAGCAACAATTCCCTCATTTCAATTCTATTTCCACTGTAAATCATTTCAATTCTGACATCTTCACTGGGGACTACATAACATGTGACCTTATCTAACTTAAAGATGGTATTAATTTTCACAAGAAAAAAGGATGGTTTATGAAATTCAGGAGCTTAGGGTAACTGGGGGGATACAGGTCAGCCGCAGGGGGTAGCATATGGATTTCATTGTCCCTACATTTTTCACCAAGTTGTAAGAACTACAGAAATGTTTTGCTATAGGTGGCACAAATCATAACTTCAGATTTCACTTAGAAGAATCAGGTATCTGAACGCAGCAGTGGACAAGAGAAATTCAGGACAACTGGACAATAATTGCAAACCCTTACATTGGTTTAAAACCCTACATAGACCTGGTTTCTTTCAAAGTTTTTTCATGTAACTGCAATGGTCAGTGTCCCAAGAAGACTCTCTCCTTTCTTCATTTGATCCTTGCCCGTGTGTTCCTGAATCCAGCTCCTGAATCCTGATCTCATCTGCTGCTGAGTCCAGTCTGGCACTTCCCAGTGCCTGTCCACAGCATCAGTGGTGACAGTAACATCATTGCCATTAGAGGTTGGGTTCCATTTATAATAACTATGGGGTTTATTTGTAATTGTATTTCTGTTAGTGAAGCCATAGGATTTGAAGAGTGAACCTCTGCTGGATGGAGTGCATGTACGTGAAAGGAACATTGTGCTACCCGAGTGAAAAAAAAAAAAAAATCTCGTAAGAATTATTTAGTAGCATTTAAGATACTGTTTTTTCACATTCAAAACGTGATAATGCTGTATAATTAATCTTTAACAGCCATGATAAATTGGTTGGCAAAGATAGATACAGGAATTGAAGGACAGAAGAGGAAAAATAAAGGCAATAACCTTCTAGTTCAGATCAGAAGCCTATCTACCCCCCAGCATCCAGTCTGTACCGACTGATGGATGAGGGGAAAAGAAACAGGAATGGGCCAAGAGAGAGAGTGTGTGGATGATTAACAGTTAAGTGCAGTCATTATCAGTGTAACAGCCGGTATTTATACCCAGGACACAAAGTCTTTCCAGTAGATCACAAGCTCCTGAATCATCTCATGAGCACACACACACTGTGGGTAGTGAAGACCGTGCCCTTGCTGTGCTCTGAGCAACCACCTCAGCCTCAGTAAGCACAAAGCAGGATGGACATTCCAATTTCCCTCTTGGCTAAAATAATGTGAAAGATGGCAAATTGTGCAGCTCTGGGGCAGGAAATTATTATCCACACACCTGCTGTCTTATCTGTGCCCATAGGCCCTTTTCAAACAGGGCCAGAGGTCTCCAAGAAGTCACAGAAAATTGTTTCCCTCTTCTGGCAAAATTCCAGGTAATTTAATTTGCTTGGTTCATCTGTTGTTCTTCCTTATATCATAAAAGGACTCACATTGTGCCTCCTATAATCTGGAACACTAATTCTAAGTCTAACTTACAACTTGTTACCTTTATTCAGGAGTATTCTTTAGTTGTTTAAATGCAAAACTCAGAATAACAAAGTCTGGTTCCTGACCTCAGTCATGTCACTGTTCACCATTGTTTGCTGAAATAATTTTGCATTTTGCACATTCTTTCCTTCCCCAGGAGAAAAAAAAAAACACTTTTGGCAGTTTCATTATCCACTTGCAAATGTTGAAATTCACTGGTGGAAAAGGTTGTGTTAGCACAAAGGAAGCACCTCTTGGTTACAAACTATTCAGCTGTGCTGGAGGGTCTTCCACAGCCACGTGAAAAAGCTATGAAACCCTCTTTGAGCTTCTGATTCCTTACTATGGATCTCCTCATGGAACTGTTTCTAGCAGGTACATCTACTATTTAACAGGCAAGCAACACAATTTACCATTTAGTATAAACAGTTCCCTACACTTCTCCCACTCTTCCAATACCAGTCTGCTCTGGCACAATCTGTACATTGTTATTTCCACTGTTTTACCAAAAAACAAACAAACAAACAAACAAACAAAAAACCCCACAAAAACAAACAAACAAAAAACACCAACAAAAAAACCCCCAAAACCAACAACAATAAAACAGAAGTTTTAGTTGAGACATCACTTTGAAGACAATGTACAACTCAGAAATGCCACATCTGGTTTTTTCAGCCAACACTGTATTTCCCTCAGCTTTTAAAGAACTCACAAACATTCTTCCAAGTAAAACTTCTTGCATCTGACCTGGTCAATTCAGAAAAGTGCCAACTGTAGAGTCTCAGGAAGCAGTTCATGCAAACTCGACATTTCCAATGTTAACCTTTATATTTTTGTGTTTCAGAACAGCTCCTTCAGAAGGTGCGAAATAATGAAATTTTTTAAAAAAAAAAAAAGGGAGATAAAACACCAGCACTGCTTTTGACTGAGGAAAGTATGATCAAGAATGATCTGTGTCAAGTTTTCTCACATGGATTTACTGTAATAAATTGGCCTGGTTTGGGTTAGAACTGAATGAATTCTGCTCAGTGATTCGACATATTAGCTCAGTCTCTGCCCAGTGAGGCGGTTTCTTAAGTTCAGGCCACGTTTGTACGGACAGTAGCTGCTTCTAGCAGTGAGAATGCTCATGGTTAGAGTTAGTACCAAAGGTTGGGCTGCAGACCCAGGTCCCTGCTAAATCTTGTGGGCTCTCTTCAGGCGCAGAGTAAAAGGAGTCCTCCACCTGCAGGAGGACTGCACAGCATAGATGACCCTCAACTGACCAACAAGAGATTCCATCCCATGGACCTCATCTTTGAGGTACGAAGCTGAGAGATCAGCACAGTCAAGACTTTTGTGTAACTGCAACAGTTAGTGTCAAAGGAGGACTCTGTCCATTCTTCCTTTGAACTTGATCCCTGCGCTCCTGAATCCAGTTCCAGAATCTAGTTCCTGAATCTGGTTCCCATCTGCCACTGAGTCCACTCTGGGACTGCCACTGAGTCCACTCTGGGACTTGCCCAAAGTCTGGCCCCAGGATTAGTGGTAACTGTGACATTATTAGCATCAGGAGTTGGGTTCCATATTGGTTTGTTTCTCTGTCTCTGTTTCATTGGATTGTTGCTCTTTCCATCCCTGCTGGTTTAGTTTCTTTCCTAGCCCATCAGTCGCTCTCTCTTCTTCCCTTCCTCTCTTCCCTTTAGGAAAGGAGAAGGGTCCATAGAGAGCCTCTGTCACTCATCTAGTGGTGGGCCTAGCTAACCCTTGATATAAATCAACAACTCCTGTTATCCCTGATGCGTAAAGGGTGGGGAGATTGCAGCAGGTTAAATAAGAACTTTAAAAGAGACCATCAAAGGCAGTACAGGCAGCAATGTCATAACAGCATGACAATACTCATGACTTTTGACATCCTAGCAACCTGTATGCTAAATAACACCAGCCAAGCCCAGATTGGCACTCAGTGTCATTTACAAAGAAATTCTATCAAAACAGCAAGTGCAATGGAAATCACAGATGAACAAAACCACTGTAAGTAAATCCTGGCAGCAAGTCCGCCCTTCATACACACACTTCTCTAATGTTTCTCTTGACTGACTCCTGCACTGAAGTAAGTTCATATGACAAGTCTGATTTTTTCCTCTACAGATCACTGTACTTTTCCAGTGCAGAAAAGCCCAAATATAAATCATATACTTGCTGAAATGCTTAAATTGGCATGTTATCTCCTCTAACAGCAGAATACCAAGACACAATACGTGGTATTTTTTGTTAGGCAAATTGCACTGATTTTTCTTTATATAGCACTTCTATAGAATATTCAGTATTTTCTTCTCCTTTGATAAAAAGATATAGACTGCTAACTCAGTATGCTTTAGTGTTCTTCACTCATGTATTTCAAAATGCAGATAATTATCACAAATTTAATAATGAAAATCCCAATACAAAGATCTCTTTCTTCTCATTCCAGCAGTAGAACATGGAACAAAAACTTGTGAGTCTGAATGCTCAGTTCAATACATACTCCAAGTAATTTACATCCCATTACAAAATAATTAGACTGGCTCAGTCTACAAAATGACCTTAAGGAAAGTTCAGGAATTTTAGGTCCTAGGATGTGTACCAGACTCCCACGCCTGCTCGAAACAAGTCTTAACATCAACAGCCCAGTGAACACTGAAGCTGAAAAACTCTGTTTTCCTTTAGTCCTATTCCCTCTACCACAATAATCTCTGCATTTATTTTCTCTGAGATAGCCCTTGTTTCAGCACCCCCACTCCTTCCTTCCCCCACTCGCATCTCCCAAGTTCTCCAGCTCCCACCCACACTGCTTTCCTATCTGTCTGGATAACAGGCAGCATGTGCAACATTTATATTGGTTGATCAGCTAGTGCCTGGGAGCCAGCTTGTTGGCAGGAGGATGCCTCAGAATGGGTAACGTTTGAATTCTGCATACATCCTTCTTTGTCAGAGCTGTCACACAGCTTTCACCTTATTCAGCTCCTCTTTCAATGAATCTCCCAGAAATGTAACTCCCTTGAGATACCAAGCTGAAAAAGAATATATGATATCATACTGTCTAGAGACAGGGGTGGAGGCAGATAGGATAGTTGCTGTAAAAAGGATGAGTATTCGCTGAATAGGATGAGAAAGAAGAGGACTGAACTTCATCACGAAATAGTCAGGTTAGACATGTAAGAAACTATCCTGCAGTTCTGGCTTAATTAAATAAATTGCTGATAGAAGGTTGGAATGGCATCATTGGGGCTTTCAAGAACAGGCGAGTAGAAAGTGCTAGAAGGAAACTAGATGTGGTTTGGGTTTTACTTGGTTAGCAAAATGCCTTAAGAAGCCATTCTCCCTTATCTGTTGAGATTCAGCTCACCTGAAGAGCATAGGACACACAGACAGGCAGGGTGCAAAGCCACCTTCACACATAGCAGAAACCAATTTGTTACATTCTTCAGTGAGCCAAACAGAATTAACTAAACCCTGTTGTCATCTCTGGTTGATTACAAGTTAAAGCATAATGAAACAAAGAGTTATGAAAACATTGAGCTCAACATAGTGATTTCTGGGAGTTCAGCATCTTAGCTTTGACCCCAAATTAAAGGGTCAGATCCACAGAGGAAAAAAATAATCAATTATAAATAGGTTCTGAAAATCAGCTCAGTTCATGCCTTCTATTCTTTATTCAGAAATATCCACCTTACTCATTGTCTTCCCTTACCCAAGTCATTAAATACTTCTTTACTCATATTAGGTTTTCTTTCCTCACTTAGGTAAAATTATTAAATGATCATTTTCCCTTTAAGAGCTGGATGGCCCTGACAGCTTAGCCAACATAAAGCATCTCCAAATAAGTGTTTTGCTCATCACAGTATGGAACAAAATACATTAGAACCCCAAACTTCAAAATCCCAGATGGCCTTGAAGTACTTTTAAAATAAACTGCATGAGTCTACAGTGAAATCTGCCCAAGAAAACCTTCTAATGGAGGCTGAAAACTATAAATGTTTATTAAAAATGGATTTGACACCAGCACAGACTATTTCAATTTTTTTCTACACTGCAGAGCTGGGCACACTCCTCAAAATACTTGCTTTCAAGAAAGTGACAGCAGCCCCTTCAGTAGTGTTATGTAAGAGGCAGCATTTGATTTTTTTGCTTATATTTCACATTATATTGTCTGTTGAACAAAATGCTTGAAAAACATTAATGTAATATAGAATTTCAGACTCTTAATCATTTTGACAGGTTTTCTAAAACTCTTCAGAGTAACATTTGAGTAAAACCCCCACACCATACCCAGCACTGAAGTAGGTGTGGGACAGGGGGGAAGGGCTAGAAAGGTCTCTGCTCTATAACACGAGCATTCATTAGAAGAGAAAAATGACTAGAAATCTGGCACAAAGAAGAGTGTTTAAATGAAGTCTGCCTGAGGGGTTAGCCCTTACCTGCACTCTCTTACCAACTGGATGGGTATCATGTGACTGTTAACAGCTATTACATACCAGGTAAAAAAATCTCTCCATAAGAAACCACAACACCAGGCAACACTCTGGACAACTTCAGAGACAACATTTTGGAAAGGGGAAATGTTTCTAGATTGTGTCTACACAGAAAAGCACATCCAGACAAAACCCACAACAAGCTGAAACCAAAGAGCACCATATGCTGTGATTTTAGGTTGTTCGTTAAAGGTGAATTTGGATCCAGACTTAATTTACAAAGTTTCAGGCCAGTTTATGTTGAATGTTCATTATTTTTCTCCTGAACTCCAGTTTTGCAGTGCATGTCTTCATCCCCATGTATACTTTAACTTTAGACCTACTTTCAAGCTATCTAAATCTTGAATCTTAGCTCTGAAAGTAATTATAGAATGGTGGGGGTTGGAAGACACCTCTAGACCAAACCCCCTCCTAAAGCAGGATAACCCACAGCAGGTTGCCCAGGATCACAATGCCCAGGTGGGTTTGGAATCTCTCCAGAGAAGGATACTCCACAACCTCTCTGGACAGGCTGTTCCAGTGCTTCTGCACCCTCAAAGTAAAGAAGTTTCTCCTGAAGTTAAAGTGAAACCTCCTGTGCTCTAGTTTGTGCCTGTTGCTGCTTATCCTATCACTGGCCATCACTGAAAAGGGTCCAGTCCATCCTCATGATCCCCACCATTTAGATATTTATATGCATTTATGATATCTCCTCTCCGTCTGCTCTTTGCCATGCTAAAAAGGCACAGGTCTCTCAGTCTCTCCTTTTAAGAGGAATGCTCCAGTCCACTAATCACCCTTGTGGCCTTCCACTGGACTCTCTCCTGTACTTCCCCGTCCCTCTTGAACTGGGGAGGCCAGAACTGGACACAATATTCCAAGTGTAGCCTCAGCAGGGTGGAGTAGAGGGGGAGGAGAACCTCCCTTAGCTTGCTGGCCACACGTTTCTTAATGAACACCAGGGTCCCTTTGCCTTCTTGGCCATGATGGCACACTGCTGGCTTATAAACCCGTCCACCAAATTTTGCAGGTCCTTCTCATAGAGCTGCTTGCCAGCAGAGCAGCCTTTCATCTACACTGGCACAGGCAGTTACTCCTCTCCAGACACAGGACTCTACACTTGCCTTTGTTGAACTTCATCAAGTTCACAGAGGACTACATAAGGATTTAACTGCTAAAGCCCACGTGCCAATTTCTGTGCTTTCAGATGAAAATCAGATCCACAGTTGAAGCACAGCAATGGACTTGACGTGCAATTCGTTTTCCAAACCACAGTTATTAAAAAAAGATTTCAGAACCAGAAGAAAGCAGCCTTCATTTGCGCTACAGAAAAGTCTTGTGTTGGCCTGAAGCCCTCAGTATTTGCTGTCCCCCGTAACACGTGGATAACTAATTTCCAATAGCTCTGAAGAAATCACAGCATCCTTCAGACAGGGATCTCTTACCGTTCAAACACTGGCAGAGGACATAGATGTAGCTGTCAAATCAAAGTGCTTCATAATTTTTTGTTCCATTGCTTCCCCTTTTGGAGAAAGCCAGAATGCAAAGGATATCATGTCTTACTCTTCAAAACATTACAGCCAGCAAAATAAACAGTTTAGCATATATAAGTGTATGTTGCAGTATGGTCAATGTCACATTCAGATGGAGACGACTCCTTAAATTACCAACAAGTTAAGCGGCCACCTTCACTCATTTTTCTTTGAGTTTATAAGCACGAATATTCTGGATGAGCAGCCTACCCAAGAACACACAGCTCCGATCCACCGTTGGGAGGATGATGTTCTGGATGAGCTGCTTCCCCGAGAACACTCAGCTCTGATCCAGCATTGGGAGGATGATGAAGTATTTTGCTTCTGCCCATTTTCACAGCTGCAGCAACTAGCAAGAGAAGGTCAAGTGATCAACCCAAGGTCACACAGAATGAGTCATTGCAACAGGATTACAATCACAAGCGCTCCTGCCACAAGGCTCAACCCTTGTTGTGCTTCTACATCGTGCGCAGCCTTTACCAGCTTTAGTACACAGAAATGATGGATTATTTAATGCCAGACAGATTGAGAAAGGGCAATTTTCCCTATACACAGCAATGTCAACCCACTCAGTCTGTAACCGCTTTTCCAAACCAGCACAGCTCTGCCAACATATCTCACTTCTGTCGGTGCTGCTGTTGGTGCTGTGGGACCCAGTTGAACAGTGACTGCCTGTTAAACCAGATGGAGAGGGGGCTGTGGAACCAGACAGTTAACTGGGAAATTCAACACCAACCTGCACCTGCATCCAGCACTTCACTGACACCACAGAAAGAGTCTGGTTGAAGTGATACAGATACAAACCTCAGAGCTGGGCTGGATATCCCCATGTTAAACACTATGCTGTCTTGTGGTATTTGGAGAGTAGCTAAAATGGGGTTTCTTAAGCCATAAATAAACCCAGCGGTTGTCAATTACCACCAGTGCTATGATATATGCAAACTAAATAACAAATAGATGGTCTATTCATATCCTGCATACAGCAGCACCCGACTGTAAACACCCACATACATTAAGTACAGCTAGAATGACAAATACAGCTTGATATAAAAGTTTCTTCATCCACAGAGAACACAGCAACTCCAGATTAAGATTCTGACAATATAATTTTCCTAAATCCAAGTTGACTCAGTAATACAGCTCTGACTGCAGACACTGCTCACTGAGACCATTGCTAACCCACCCACACCGATTGTAGTATTTCTCCTATGAAGACATATTGAGAAAGCTGGGGTTGCTCAGCCAGGAGAAATGAATGCTCCAGGGAGACCTTAGAGCAACCTTCCAGTATTTAAAGCAGGCTATGGGAGAGCTGAGCAGGGACTTTTTTACAAAGGCATGGAGTAAGAGGTACAGGGCAGGAAGCAGATGGATTTAGATTAGACATTAGGAAAAAATTTTTCCCCATCAGGATGGTGAGACACTGGAAAAGGTTGTGCAGAGAAAATATGGAAGTTACAAGCTTTGAAGTGTTCAAAACCAGGTTGATGGGTCTTGAGCAGCCTGACCTAGTAGAAAGTGTTGAAACTAGATGATCTTCAGGGTCCCTTTCAACTCAAACCATGATAAGACTCTATCATTTGTGAGCACTTTTGTGAAGCAAACTCTGAAGCATCTGTGTCTCACCTACTGATGCTTTGTAATACAATTAATCAATCCCATCTGATACATTAGACTTCCTTCATGAAAACCAGAATCGCTTCCACTGCATTGATTAAGTGTCAAAATTCTTCAACTGGTGTCACAAGGTAGTGACATTTGTCAAGCAACAGCACTGTGCAGGATGCAGTTTTAACAGGCAACTCATTCTACTCTTCAGTCAATGGCATAGGATCATGAGGAAAGATTCAAGAACTGAAAACAGATGGGAAAGAGATCTAAGTCTGGAGAGGGTAACACATTTACCCCAGAGCAGTGCTTAATGTATTTTATGTTTTCCAAAGGACATCACAGGCACAGCTCAGGATATATGTGCATGGATGCACATACAAGACTTTTATGCTTTCTTATCAATTATAAATTAAAATAATTGAATAGCTCTAAGTTACATGCACTAGTGCTATGTAGCTACCATTAGTTGGTTTTGGTGCTGCGATGAGGGAAATGAGAAAACCTGAAAACTCTGTATATGGCATCAGTGGATAACTTCACAACTTGAGAGATAAGCTTAGGATGACTGAGGAGACAAGGCTTAGCTAAAAGGAAAGTAACAGCAATTCTCTTGACTCTTCTACATACAGACTGACCTTCTATTTTTCTCTGCCAAGCAGGTTGACACCCTAAGCACTGTCTGCATTTTTAAGTATCACCACTCAATTTTGGACAGATATAAGTAGCAAAGTGGAAGAGTCAGCTGCAGGTCAAAATAGCCAGCAGATCACCTGTAGCTATCCTAAGAGCAAAAGCCACTGCTTCTCTTCACTTACATACACTGACTCTTGAAGGTGGCACTTTCCGAGGTGACATTGTTTTCACTTCTGCTCTTGGTTCAAGGAACAGTATTTCCAGGGAATTCAGATGTCAAACAGATGAACTCCCAGACAGCTAAGCGTACACAAATCTAAATAATATTACTTGTGCAGCACTTTTTATCCCAGCATTCTACAACAAAATACTGAATAAACCAAACAATCTTTCTAATTTGAAGATAGTTCCTTCAATCCTATCATTAGCAGAATAATAGAACTATTACAACAACAATAATAAATTAGCACAGTAATAGGTCCTTATTTATAAGTTATCCTTCCTCATTTCAGTCCTGCGGTTGGTCTTTTAAACCAGATAAACCTGCCACCAATTGACAAGTGTTTTGAATTATTCAGTTCCCAAGCTATTGTGGAAGGCCAAAATAGGCCTAAAACATGTCCTGGTTTGTCCAAACATGTTTTCCTGTTCCCCCTCTCTTCTGCTGTTGGGGAAAGCAAACACGGGAAAGGTAATCAAAGGCCTGCTGCCACCATGTCTCTTCTCTCTTGTAAACAGGGTACCCACACATATTTATACATTTGTTTGTTTTGCCCTAAAAGGGTAAAAGCAGGCCCTAGCTCACCTAACGTGGTGAAGTTTGGCAAACTGCCATTCTGATTGGCTAATCTGTGGCCAAAGAACTATTAGTCTCGGGCTGAATTAATAAAAGGAGATGAGCAGGCAAAGACAAGGCGCTTCTGCTTTATTGTGCATCTGCCTCATTGTTCTCTGCCCTTGCATCCTGCGGTGTTCTACTTGCTACAAAATAACAAGCCCTGATACTTTCAGTTTGTCTACCCGGAAATTTGCCGAGCCTCAAGTTTACCAGAGAACAGGCATTAAGTGCATCACAACGTGGCGAGAAGTGTCACCAGCATTATGCCCATCTGCACGACATCCTGCCCACACCTCTGCAAGCCTCTGTGCCAAGTCTGGAGTCATCTAAGAGGAACCAGGATCAGGTCAGAGATTGTCTGCCTCTACCCCAGCATCCCGTTAGAGTCTGGGAACACCCAGAAGCCTCAACAGCTATTAGGACACCAAAAGAACTCCCTTCAAGCATTTGGGTACTGTCTAGAAACTGTAGTTAGCCCAGGAGTCCGGTGATAATATTTTGTGAGTGAACACTTAAAGCCTCTCTCTAACTGAATCCAAGTGCCTTCTGTCTTAAACAGAAAGGAGCTTCTTGAGTCCCTCTAGTGGACAAGTGGCATAATCAACCGCAAGAACCTCTCTTCCAGTTCTAATAGTTTAATGTTTGTCATATTCTTGCTAGTTATTTCTCAAGTGTTCTAGGTCACCCCTGCTTTTTCATCTATGTAATGTTTTTCATGACTGTGCAAAGAACGTGATTAAACATAAGTTATGCGGTGAGACTATCAAAATTAATCAACTCTATTAATAAATCACGACAATACTGCTACACAAGCATTTCAGACTTCAGCAATATAGTAGTTACTGGAGCTCTAGATGCAATGAACCCCATCAGAGAGTGGTCTGCATGCAAAAGAAAACAAAATTGACTCTCATAAGGAGAAGGCAGTGCTTCAAAGTAGAACAGGACCATTCACCTCTTAACCAGAACCTGAGCAAAGAAGGACTCTTAGGCATTGATCTCATTCCCATGTAACTGAGCACGTATGACAAAGCCCTTAGCTCTTAATTAGGATTTATAGTGATATGAGATGATCCTAAATCTTCTAAATGTGCTCAGATAGCACTGAAAGACAAATGTTTTTTAACAGGAGAAAAGCCAAAAGGTTGTACAAAAAGTACACATTTCAACTGGACCCATGGTGTAGCAGTAATCCAATCCATTGCCATGCAAGGTAGGCAACTCAGAGGCAATTCAGTCTGCTTGAGGGAAAATGGGGGCTGAGCCCTACCCAATCACTACAGAGAGCACCTTGGGAAGGAGCAAACACCTTGCATCTCTCTGCTGTAACTAATTTGGACATATGGAAGGAGGCAGTGATGCCTGTGTTTTTTGGCCTACGAAATACCATCTGCAGCTGTGAAATTCACACAACCACTGAGCTGGTAAATAAAACAGATGGCAAACAGAAGCAAATGGTTAAAATGTTCCCTCCACTGCAACACATGTGAAATCCCTTATTCCAATGGGCTGCAATAAACTGATGACTGTCAGTGCACATATAATGTGTTGAAGAATTTTTCTTCACAAGGGAATAAATCTGATTTTTATCTAAGCTGGCAGTAAACAGGGTCAAATATTTAACTGTTTCTGTGGCAACTTCCCTATCCTTTTTCAGTTTTTAGTTTTGGGGTGGTTTGGGAGTTCGTTTTGCAGAATTCTGCACAGTTAGAGATCACAAGGATGAGAACAAAGGCGAAAAAAGTCCACTGCAAACACCACCTGTTAAATAAATGAGTAAAGCAAGTTTTCATTGTAAAGAGTAAACTCTGGTGCCAGAGAAAGGAACTTAGCTTCACCAACACTGGATTTAGTGCATAGGGTTTAGTCAAGTGATTTATGTGGATTACACCACATTTTCCCTTTTTGTAGCTTGCCTTGATAATCAAAAAATCTTTTTGTAATTTACATTAATAGCTCAGCAACATTGTGGAAAACATTAAAAGAGACCTTTATATTTTTGGCACCTCCTACTGCAGTGGACTGCACACAATCAGCGTGCTTTTGAACTGTTCCAAAGGGTTTGGTAAGAATTTGAGGTACACCCAAAATATCATGGAAGATCCTGTACTGAATCC
This sequence comes from Eubucco bourcierii, assembly GCA_013396675.1. Classification (NCBI taxonomy): domain Eukaryota; kingdom Metazoa; phylum Chordata; class Aves; order Piciformes; family Ramphastidae; genus Eubucco; species Eubucco bourcierii. The sequence goes on from VWZE01017115.1 coordinate 353,358, forward strand.
TCTGGAAAGCTGGTCAGTGAAAGTCCATGTCAATAGTTTTCTCATTACGCATACAAGTCACTTCCATTATCCTAGCTCAGTGGTTTTCAATACATGCCACAGAAGTGTTATTTCCATGGTCGGTGCATCCCAACTTGGAGAATACTTTGGGAGCACGAAAAAGGATGCTGCCCTCCCCTCACACATCCCACTCCCCCCAAGATTTCAGGATGAAATCCAGAAGTATGTGGACCTGCTGGAGATGATTTAGAGGAGGACCACATAGATCAGAGGGCTGGAGTACCTTTCTAAAGGTTAAGAGAGTTCGGGTTGTTTGGCTTAGAGAAGAAAAGGTTTCAGGGAGACCTTATAGCAGCATTTCAGTAACTGAAGAGGACCTACAGATAAGCTGGGGAAGAACTGTTTAGAAGGGCTTGTAGAGATAGGATGAAAGACAATGGCTTGAAACTAGAGTAGATTTAGGTGGGACAATAGGAGGAAGTCCTTCACAATGGGAGTGGTAAAATACTAGAACAGGTTGTGCAGAGATGTGGTTAAGGCCCCCATCCCTAGAGACATTCAAGGTGAAGTTTGATGTGGTTGTGATCAACCTGCTCTGGTCACAGATGTGCCTACTGACTGCAGGGGAGATGGACGAGATGACCTTCAAGGTTCCCTTCTGACAGAATGCATTCTGTAATTCTGTGAAATCAATTCAAAAGCAGGCTGCTTCTGCACATGTTGCTGCCTTGACAGCACAAGCAAAACAAAGCACAGCAAAGGGCAGTATAGCAACCCAAGAATGAAATTCAGAAAAGCCTGACCATTGTGTTTGTGGACAAGAGTTCTTTTCTTTTCCTATTTACATTTCCTTAAGCACAAACCCCTTCTATCTCAGAGTAGTGTTGAGTAAGTCACTGAAAAGAAAAAATAAAAAGTTTTACAAATGCATCGTTGGCCCTTATGGAAGTTGTGTGGATGCACCACGCAAGTGATGGCAGCATTCTGTAACACACAGCTTCAACTACAGAAAATCTTCATAAAACTGCCATCAGGACTGGTATGCTGCAAAGAAAACAAGACTTAAAACAAAACAGAAAAACAAACAAACAAAAAAAACCCACCAAAGAAACAAAAAAACCCCAACCCAAAATCTTAAAAAAACACCACAAAATAGAGAGACCATTAATGAAAGCTGGATGGTTTTGATGGATCTTACCTGCCAGTTCATGAAATGGTACTTAAGAAGTAGCCATCCAAAGGAAAGTATAAAATGTAGGATGAAATGCATGGCGGTTAAGCATGGGAAGCATGTGAAGCTCAATCTGTGACCCTGAACACCAGTTCAACTGAAGGCAAACTTTTTCCAGAACTTCTCACCAGGATTCTACGGCTTTATGATTCTGTGGGTCACCTCTTTTGTGCTGCCTTTGTGTGCTTCAGGAAAACCTGAATCAAAACAGGATCTGTGCCAGTCTTGGGCAATAAGCACAGGTATCAGAAGGTACCTACCACAGAATCACAGAATTAACCAGGTTGGAAAAAACAGTCAAACTCATCATCTAATCCTTCTATTTAACTAAATCATGGCACTAAGTGCCTCATCTAGCCTCCTTTTTAGGGACACCTAAAATTTCCCTATATACATATTTCCTTTTTACATGCAGTGAATCATCCTAGATAAACTCCTTCCAAACACTTTGAGTCTAGCTGAATACGCAGCATTTGGATTACATAGCATTTGAACATAATGGAATAAGGAGAACAAAACCAACTTTTACAGACTGGCCTAGAAAGAAGAAAAAAAATCTGAAGTAAACCCCAGCTCTTAGAGAGGGATCTTTTCCCCATGTATTGACTATTAAGCAGAAATAACAGAGTAGGAGAATAAGCCTAAAAGTTGAAAAGAAAGCCACAGGGATCAGTTCCCCTCACAAAGTGTAACAGTGACCAGACAAAAGCTGTGATGCGTTAGCACCAAAGAACTGCGCACTGAATTTTCTCTGGTTCTTGATGTTCTGCATGACTGGGATTCCAGGAGTTAGCTAAAAATCTAACTACATATGAAGAGGATTGACTTCCAAATTTTTGCAACTATTGAGATACCAGTTACTGTTAACATCTGGACCAGTTCAGCTTCAGAATCCACCCAAGCCTGAGCTAATTCCATATTTAATCATATTATTTTCAGTCTCAGTGGTTGCAATATGTAAAGCTTGTCCACATGTTGAACAAGAAGGAAAGGTAGAAATTTATATCTTTAAATAAAACAGTGATTAATAAATCATCTGTTTATACCTCTTTGGAGGAATACTTCTAATACAAAGCAATTCCAGCCAGAGCATTCCAGGCCAAATCAAATACTCATATGAAGAGACAATTTCTGCCAATTTCTAAATCCAAAATAGCTTTAAAAAATGTAAAAATGAAAGTATTTGCCCTCTTTCCATGAAAACTCAAAGTGCTGGGCACCAGGAAACATAATGTTCCCAATGATCTCCTCTAATGGAGATGAATAATAATAATAATTTCTGAGATATGAGAAGTAATTTGATGATTCCACTGTGTGAAAAGATAAAAAGACAGCAGTTCCTTTTGATACTGTAGAGACTTCCATGAAAGGTAACTCCATTCAGACTTCTCTCCTCTGTATTGTCTAGCTGAAGATAAGATGCTTTTCCTTCCAGTTACAGACAATTTGGAAGAGCTGTCAGAGCCACAAAAACAACAAGGTAAATTTTATTTCTTCATTAAAAACTTGGGTGCCATTTCCCCTTGCACAATGGAAAGTTTATCCAGATGATCAGCTTATAAAGCTTCATTTCAGAAACCAGTCAGCTCCAGAGAAGCAGCAAAGCAGTAGTTGCAGAAATACTTTAGTCCAAGTACTAATACTCATAGAGCTGAATACTGGTGGAAATGGCATCTCTGGCCCTCAATAAAACAAACCAATTAAGTATTCTCCAGGAATAGCAGAAGATCTTTGGAAAGTGCATTTGAAGTCAATTGGAAATTTAAACCAAACAAACCAAACAGCCTGCAACATTAAACAAACAAACAAACAAAAAAACACATAACAGAAAGAGACCCATAAACAACCATAAGCCACCCATAAGCAACAATTGAAAATGTACCCTACTTGACAACCAGTACTTTTAGTTCTATCTCCACCTCTCATCAACTTTAGAGACTGCAAACTCACTTTGGTGTTCACATAAATGAGGCTCATACTGCTAGAGACAGCCTTGACAAATAGGAAAAGTTTGGTGGCTTTTCGATGGGCGAGTCAAATGCAGTTCCACAAATGACTAAAGCAAAGGAGTCTGCACTATGTTCTTCAGAGCGCTTAAGTTCCCACTAATATAATTTCTTTAAAATGTTGGTTTTCCATTTGAAGATTCGTAGCCCCCTGTTTAGGTGCTCCTATGTCCAGAGTTTACCTCACTGCAGCAACAGCAGCAGTCCATATACATTTGAGGATCCATTTCAAGATAACTCTACTGGGTTTGATAGTTTGGAAAGCCTTGTAGAAGTAATATTTCTGAAAAAACACCTCCTAACCTACTGGTTCTCAGGTAACCTTCACCAGTTGAGATATATCAGAGTCACTTCTGTTCTCTGAAGATGAATCTCTCAAGCAACACAGACACAGTTGAAGCCCATTCACTTGCTGGCCTGTCCCTGCTTCTCACTGTTTTTCACTGCTTATCTTTCCTCCATGCAGCAAACTCAGTTTATAATCCTCATTTCGATAACAGAAGTAGGTACTATGTCAAAAAATAGAATAATCCCAGGTCAAACACTCAGCTAGTCAAAGTATGTTCCTGACAAAGTCATCCAGTTACAACCTGGCCCTTTCAGACTAAGCAACTTTGAACAGCTAACATGCCAAAATATGCAACTGAGAAACATTAGAAGTCTCACTATTTCATTTTTTTTCAAATGTTCCCTTGCCTGACTACTTTCAAGTTCTCTAGAAAAAAGAAAAAAAAAAAGAAAAAGAAAAAAAAGCAGCATCATGCCATAAGTTCCACTGCACAAAACACAAGGCACATTTAGTCAGTTCTGGCAAAATCTGTAGGAAATGCCAAGAATGAAGTTTTGCTGGAAATGGTGCTTAACAGAATTACTGAGAGAACACCCATTATATTAATCTCCAATGGCACACAGCAAGGAGGTCAAAGAAAGTTAAGAAAATGCTACTGTTATAGTGTCTGTTATAAGGCTTCAGATTCTGCTATAGAAGAAAAGTCAGTTGCTGTGCTGAAAGCATCACTTCAAGGGTGAAGACAGCCAGCAAAGAGAGATGACATTTTTTCCCTGCTATTAAAAAAAACAGCTAGAAGTGACACTTGCAATAGGAAGGTCTTGTCTTTACAGGACACTTGCAATAGGAAGGTCTTGTCTTTACAGGTATGTCTTCTAGATGTGTTCTGCTTACCTATTTACTCATGGTCTATCATACAGTGGAGTGCTATTTTAGTATCTGTCCAGACAGAACAGCTATGACCAGAACAGAAGGGGTTTTAATCACTCTGTACACTTGCACTGACAACACAGGCAGAATCTAGAAGAAAAACACATCTAAAACTGCTCATTAGATTAGGTCAAAAGTCCATCCAGCCTATCTCAAATAACTATCACTATCTTAATTGGATATATAATATGGAATGAAGTCAAAATACCTGGCACTTCCCAGCCTTGATCCATTTTCCAAGTTATTAATCCTCAAAAGGCTTCTTTTTTGTGTGCTTGCTGTCTCTTCCGAAACCTCCATAAGATTGTATAATCTACAAAGTCCTTTGGCAGGTTCTAAGTGTCTGCTACCCATCACATGAACTACCATTTCTGCCCTTTTAAGTGGCTTTGTGAGATATACCTTAGTTCTTATATTAGAAGTAATAAACACTTGGAGCTCTCTATGCCACTAACAATCATGCAAATATCCATCAGTTTACTCATTTCCTTACAGACTGAAAAGCTCAGTCATTTCTAACATCACAGCTGCTCCATATTCCTGCTCCCCCCTCCCCCCATTTACTTGTCCTTTCTGTTAGATTTTCACTTCTTTAAAGTCTCTTTGGAGTTACAAGTAGCACTCAAGAAGGAAGCAAGTCACAAACCTAGCTCTAATCCAATTCTATCAATTCACAATAATTTATTTATTTTCTTCCCCTCACTGGTGCCAGAGACTGAGAAGATTCTTCCATTGAAGTGTTGTCATCACCCTAAGATCTTGCTTTTAAATAGTAATGCTCACATTTACTCTGTAATGGTAATGGTATTATTTCCCCACATGCATAATTCTGTGCTGCAGTTATTTAACCTGAATTACATCAGTAATTTAATTGCTAATTAAGTCTCAAAGTCTTTCTTAAATTTGTCATAATTTGTGTTATTTCTCTCATTAATATGGCACGTAATCCTATATACTGTGATATAAGCTTGACAGTTTCAAGGAACAGCTTTATGTGGGGCAATTTAGTGTATTTTTAGATAGATACTGCAATGAATTATTCCAGAGAGAGTAAAGATTATTATAGGAGGGTATTCAATTCTACTTGTTACTAGAAAAACACGTTATGTTAGGAATTTCCAAGAGTTCTCAGAGGTTCACTGCTTTATTTCAAAAGGAACCAGCTGTAAGTCCCCTTCCCACTGTGCGCACACATTTTTTGTGTAGAACAGTGTTAAAATAGTTGTACAGGAAGCTGTAGTAGAAAGTTTTGAATCCCTCTATCCTGCCCCCTAAAGCAGTCAAACAGGTCTTGTAACTAACCACAAATGGTGCTGCTGGCAAAGGTTGGAATGCCCAAACACAGAAGCAGAGCACAGTCCAAGGGGTTTAATTTTTTTATGCAAAGTAGAGCAGTTTATCAGGTGGGAAATCATTCTCCTATTTTTTCCAATATTCCATGTATAAGGGGAAGGAACAGAATATTTTCCTGGTCTACTTAAAAGAGACAAGGGTTAACAAGGCTGTTTGTCCATGGTTAAGGCTTACAATTGTTCTCTCAGCATGATTATAGGTAAAACTAAAATCTCAAAATGCTCCATTTATGGCTCCCACGACAGCTCATGCAAACAGAGCATCAAGGTTCTCACCTTCCCAAAGAGTTCTTCCAGCATGCTCAGAGACAAGAATTCAGGTTCCTGTTAAAAATATTTGTATGTCTGAATTTTACACAGCTTCTCAGATTCACAGTGCATAGCCTACAGTTAAACAGTGGAACACTTTGCTGCAAGACACTGTCCTGAAAGTTTGTGGAGGTTCAAGGAAAGATCAAACAAGTTAATGAAGTAAATTGAGAGGATTTTAAAGTGCAGTTTGTCTAAAGCCATTCTAGAATCCCACATTCATGGGAGAAAGTATCTTTATAATTCCCTAGGCATTTGTTTTACTGAATAAAACAAGGTCCTATATTATAAGACCTTATTTAGAGTAATTAATAATTCCTGTGTCAGTACCATGACAAATAAATAAGAGATTCCCATGATAGCCTGTGCCATTTCCATCCACATGCAGGCAATACAGCCTGGAAGATGTTTTGGTCTTCAAGTCCTGCAGCTGACTGCTTGGACCAAACTGCCTTACCAGCCTGAAATAACAAGGCTAAATAGTTACCTGTTGGTGATTACACGAAGACCATGAAGTGTCTCGGTTGCTTTCCTAACTTTATCCTGATATTTCTGTGATTTACAATACAAGTCAGTTCAGTTCTTTATGTTTTTCCCCATTGGGGTAAGTTTTCACCTTTATTTTAAAGCATTTAGGCACCAAAATGGAAGAAAGTTGCCACAACAACACATAATCTTTTTTCTGTACTTATGGAAGCGGACGGATGTCTTTTCCCCCTGTGTTATTCTAGATTCTTTAACAACTCTGAAAATGTAAAGCCATCTGGTAGCAGCTGTGCCTTGACTGCACACCTGTGCTTGAGCTGAAGTGGGGACAAGTTCAATAAGGATTATACTGGAGGTGCCAGAATGTCTCATTTGTTCCAGAAATATCACACAGATTTAATAATCCCCCCTCGCATGCCCCTTAGCTGGTTTGTGCTTTACTCAGAACACAGAGATTAGAAAGACAAAGCAATTTCTGGAGAGCACACAGCCCTCGCTGCTAGGCGCACAGCAAAAGTTTCCATCGATCTCTGTTGATCCTGGACCCATACTTGCAAAGCTATATTGATTCAAGACAAAAATAGGCCTTTGGCTGGGCACTGTGGCTTTCCATAGATATCTACTCATCAGGAAGCCAAAGCAAACTGCACTAAGAGTGAAAAAATACCGTTCTGAGCAGCTAGACAATACCAAGCGTGGTAATGTCTGCAGCTGCAGGGACCATACAGTCAAGTGCACTTGGCAAGTACTCTGTGGTTATTTCCTAATCTACTTTTTTCTTTTTTTCTTTTTTTTAATTCAATGGATTAGGAAAGCTGTGTGCATGCAGGACACAAAAGCCTGTCAAACTGCAGAAGTCCAGAACAGGATGAGTTAAAGAGGTATTTAATAATTCTTTTGGTACAGCACGGCACTACTTTGCTGCTGCTCATTCACTCACTCTGGTTGTCCTAGCAAAGGACATATGTCCCTGTAAGTATTCTCCAGAGTTAAGCAGTCTAAAATATGTGATCTCCCCCACACCTTACTCTTATTACACTAGGGGCTGCTTGCTCTAATCTAGCACTGGCTTTATGCCATTTACTTCAATGTATATCCTTCCCAATGCAGCTCTCCCACCTTGTTCCCAACTCTCCTGCAGTCTCTGCTCAAACACAGTGCTCAGCTACTGCCCTAGCATGACTCCAAGAATGCTGAGCTGTTAAAGATATTATCATCTCCATTAAAAATAAAGCCCAAACTCTGTGCAGACAATTATTACTGACTCCCAGGAACACTCTGCTTCATCCATCTTTTTGCCTTTGCCACCATCAACAAGGCTCTGAAGTAAGTAGCAGTGTCTCAAATGGCAAAATGAAGCAGCAAAGCAAAATCTCAGGCATTTTTTCCAAGGAATGGGACCATAAGTGCAGGACCTTGCACCATTACAAGTTGGGTAACTATTTTCGCCTTACAACGTCTTTGATTCCTGTAGTTAATAATTGTGTAGATTTCCTGAGTGCTCAACAGCTGGCACAAAGTGCCGTGGGATTTCTCAGCATTAAACAATCTGTGTGAGATACAATTTCCTCCTAAGTCCCTTGTCTCATCATTAATCCATCAAAATGAAGCAATGCAATATCTAATCTAAGTTTAGCTGCTCCCCAAATCCTTCTAAGATGTTAGTCACACTTAGATGCCTTCTCTCTTTAAAATCTATGACTGCTTCCATTCTAATTGGTGGTGATAATACATCATCTGCAGGAGTGATGTAAAAAGTGTTCCTTGACAGGAACATAAGCCTTTTAATTGAAACTAGTTTCCTAGTTTGAAAAAAAACCAATTATTCTTCTTCCCCTCAAAAAACAGCATATAACCAAGTTCCAGGATCACAGGATGTTAGGGGTTGGAAGGGACCTCCATAGATCATCAAGTCCAACCCCCAATATGTATAGTAACTTTCAACAGAAAGTTGTGTGATCCAAAATTCACCATCTCCTTGTCTCCCATTAAAAATTTAACACAGTAACTGAATTCAGAAATAGAAAGGAAGGAGGTTAGGTATTCCTCACCTTGAAGCTTAAACAAAGCAAGAATCTTGGGTTTAGTCAAATGTGAAGACAAAAGAAGAAATGCAGACTCTCCCTGAAGGGCAGAATCTATCTTATGAACTTCCAAGAAAATCAGATGGGGCTTCTGTTCCCTCTAAACAGGAATATTCTATTCACCAATCCCATTGTGAAATAAATACTCTGAGATTATAAATGCTTCTCATTATACAGAGAAGTAGCTCAGGCCAAATCTTAACATTCTGGTCCCTCTATAAAAAAAGGATTGGTTAGAATCCCAAACCAGACTTGTGAGTGATGGTATTAAGTGGCCAGCTTTACATCCAACAGCACTGAGCTCTGGGGTGGCTGACAGGTTAATTTTTCAGTTTTGGCAAGGTCACTACCAAAGCAGAGCTCTGAGTCTCAGACTTCTACTGTTCCACACACCCAGTTTTTAGCTAACCAGTCATCTGCACAAAAGAATTTGCCAGAGCTCTGTTTCAATTCTTCACTGAAAACTTCCATTTGAGAGTAAATTTAAAAAGAAGTTGTACTTGAGTATCTTTCTTAGGGGTGTGCTGAACTGAGATGTTCATCACCCCAACCACCTGCTGCATTAAGTTTTCTTCAGAGTTGGCTGCTATGAAGTAAAGGAGTTTTGATGCACCTTTGGTCTAGTTCTGATGAGATTTTGCCCACCTCCAATTAATCACACATTCAATTATAAAACAGTTTGGCTTGTAACACATCACAAAACCTGTCACAGTAGACTATATCACCGTTCCTGACCTGACTTGAACTCAAAAGGAGGACTGCAGAAACAGACACTCACAAGACACTTGGTATTCAGTTGGTGCATCTCTTTCATAGCACTGCTCTTCCCCACAAGTCTGTCTTCTTAGAATGACATGGTGATACAGCTCAAAGACTACATCTAATACTCTTTTACTGATAGATGTTCTTTGCCATACTAGGACTGAAGAAAAAGATTTCTTTATGTCACCATGTTAATTAGATCTACATTATTTTTTCTTAGCTATTCAGTCCCATATTCCAGGGTATAGCCCTGAGGACAACCTCAGACTGAGCATTAAAAAATTAAATCCTCCTGACAGAAGTTAGTAGCCAAATTGGTTGAGCAGCACTTCAAAGCCCTCACTCATTCAGTGTTCCCATCATTTCCCTTCTAATGATGAGAATGAACCTTGGGTTAACCTTGGTTTTTATAACTTTCAGTAACTTCTTCCAAAAGAATTGTTATCTGAAAAGAGTATCCATGTACTTCTGAAAGGTTATGCAATGCCACAAGTGATTAGAAAAGGAATTCTGGCTCTGCACTGGGGGCAGGATGTCAAACAAATCATAACTATCTGTGATGTGTTCATCACTACAGAACACAAGTATCTTTCAATTTAAAATAAATAAGATCATCTACTACTTTATATCCATTATTTCATTCAATTCTAATTAATTTTGATGGTCACAGAATCACAGAGTTGTTTCAGTTGGAAAAGACCTTTAAGATGATGTTCCCTCATGAGTATAAAGTCCCACATCACCACTGATGAAGGTAGCACTACTTTCCATGCAGTAACTTGGTTGCAGTAGAACTAGGGGACTGAATCTAGAATTGTGCCCCTGCTGTGTTAGTTCTTGTAGAATGGAACAAAAGACAGAGTTGTGCCAGATAAATCATCATTCAATTACTTCAGTTCCTATTTCACATTTGTGAAAAGTGATTCACTTGTAATCACCCAGTAAGTGAATACAAAGTGGGATTCAGCCAAGCTACAGTGCTTAACTCACTAGTGCTTACAAGATACTTTGAGATCCTCTAATGGAGAATTTCAAAGAAGGACAAGAGATTAAAGTAAGAGCTTTAAGACTCTCAAAATGCAACAGTTGCCATTTGCTTCCACAAAGATCCACTTGGGAAGCAGTTCCAGTACTTTAATGGCTTACATACTGGATTTTTTTCAAAAGCCATTAGGGCCTTAGAAATCCCACAGTGGTTATTTGGCATGAATCGAGAACTTCTGTGCCAGAAAAACATTCTGCTTGCCAGGATGAGGTAGGGGAGGCTCCTCTTTAATTGGGCTGGTGACCAGTTCTCTTATGGAAGGGCTTTTACCTCAGTATTTGAAACCACTTCCTTGAGGATAAGAAGGAGAAAGTCTAGCATGTGAGCAGGCCAGTCAAAGAACAAACACATACAGAAGTGCAACATCAGACCAGAGGGAAGCTTTGTCTGGGTTTCAGACTACTTCTTGCATAGATGTGGGGAAAGCACAGTTGAATGTGTTTTAACTTTTTTTTCTTTTTTTTTCTTTTTTTTTTTTTTTAATTAAAATCCTCTGCTAAAGGGACAGAATTGTTTAGGCTGGAAAAGATCTTTAAGTACATTGAGTCCAACCATTAACCCAACACTACCAAGTCTGTTGCTAAATGATGCCTCTCAACACCACATATCCACAGTTTTAAAACCCCTTCAGGGATGAAGACTCCACCACTGTCCTGGGCAGCCTATTCCAGACTTTGACAACCCTTTCTAGTAACAATTTATTCCTCATGTCCAACCTAAACCTCCCAGGTGCAACTCGAGGCTGTTTCCTCTTGTCCTTGTTGGGAGAAGAGACCAGCCCTGACCAGGTTTCAGACTTCTTTCAAGAAGTTCAGGAGCTGGTCTTCCCTCAGCCTCCTTTTCTCCAGGCTTAGCAACCACATTTCCCAGAGGTCCCTTCCAACACCTACCATACTGGGATTCTGTGATATTAGTCACTGACCAAAAAAAAAGTTAAGTAGTGTATACAAATTATATAAAGAGCTCCTAAACTCAGTTTGACGTACTCAAAGGTTTTGGTTTTGGTTTTTGTTTTGGTTTTTTTTTTGGGGGGGGGGAGGGGAAGAGGAATCCAAAACAATTTATTTTCCCAATTCAGCATATTTTCTTCAGTGGAGTTCATAGACAGCAGAACCAAAACGCTGACAGAAGTTTCAAAATGTGGACGTCCAGATAATGCTGAAGAGCCAAGAGATTCTTTTAGGTTGGATTAGCTCCAAAACTCCTAGATGCTCATTTTAATTAAGATTTGATGGATTTATTCTTTTTTAGCCACACTGATTTTGCATCAGTACATGTATCCCAAGCTCTTAATTTTCAAACAACGTTATAAGGCAAAGAATCAGATCCTTTAAGTTCAACCTCTCATGGTTTCTCATATGGATATAACATATTCTTCTTGCCACTCAAATCCAGGATTTCACAGTGATTCACCAAAATCATGTAAAGTTTAGGGAGAAATGATTTCATCTTTTTGATACAAACAATTCCTCAGCACTGTGACTCAGCAGAAGGTGATTCATTGACCATCAGTTAATTACCTTCAGAACTTGCAATAAGGTTTCCTGAGGAAGATCTTTGAGAAGAGGCATTACAGAGCAAGCAGCAATGCAGAGGTTGCAGTAACTGTGCGGGTTAACGGGGCACTAGATGGCACCCTCGCACTCAACTCCTCACAGCCCTTTTCTCACCCAGCCTTTGAAACAACGAAAAGATACCTGGAATTTCATTCAGGTCAAGAAAGAAAATCTCTAATTCTTTACTGTGGGAACGTGTCTCAGGAAATACCATCTAACATAGGAATGTAAGACTACAAATTAAAAACCATTTTGTTCTACATAAGTAAATATTATTTCTTCTAAATAAACGTAAAATAAGTAATCGATTTCTTATGGCAAGCAGTTTCAAAGCAGCCTTTAGATTAGAAAAAAAGTTTTATGTTGACATCTTTCTTTGCTTCTTGCCACTAAACAGTCAAAAAAAGGTTGTCATTCATTTCTGAAAATCCATCTGAGTGCCTCTGTAAATGATGGCTTAAGTCAGAGTTGATGATATGCAAAGATTGAGTTGTCCTGAAACAACAAAGTCCTTGCGTGTTTTGCCAATCAAATTGGCACGCGCCTATTTCCAGTGATCTTAAGATACAAGGAGGCACTGTTATCTCTAGACAGCATACTGATAAGAAAACTCAGGCTTTGTGCAATTAAATTATACAGTCAAAACTGCAGAGGAAATCTGGGTTGGAACAAGGAAATGAAGCCATTCAATGACTTACCTACGAGGCAGGCAGTTTTTCCCTCTTGCTCCCAGCGAGTCCTGGGACCTGCTTTAAGGGCACACCGAACAAACGATAGCAGGCAGAATTCCATCCAGGACACAGAGAGAGCATCAAAAGATGTGAAATAAGGTCACTGGCCTGTAGGTGGATCATGCCATCCTTTTCAGACCCCTCTCACACAACCAATACTCTCCTTTTCTGAAGCAAGGGCAAAGCAGGATGCTCTGTCTTGTCTTTGAATACAAAAATGTATTATGACAGAGAAGAAACAATACCAATATGAGCACAGAATTTTAGGTACACTTTAAAACCCTGAAAAAATAAAACGACCACAGCAGACAGACAACAGAGAAAGCTGTTTTATGGTGGTATTGTGAAAAGCAAGACTAGCATGTAAAGAGGAAGCAGAGAAACTGGAAGAAAAAAAAAATACAAGTAACAACAAATGTACTATGGTATTATTTAAAATAATAAGAACCAGAAACTCCTATGATTGAGATGGATTTTCAAAAAGCCACTTCAGTTGCACCAGGGTACATGAGGTCAGAATTGGACCCAAAGAACCTAATCTCTCATGATATCAACAAGTTAGCAGGTGGTCAAGACAGTGCAGCTGGAGAATGGGCTCAAATTTTCAGTGAGCTAACACACACTAATCTTTCACTTCTGCAGACCTGGATTCAAAACTTAAGATCATGAACTAAAATTAGTCTGCTGCTTTCACTCTAGTCCCCATTTGTGCAGGGCACAAAACCACCATAAAAAGTGTCAGGACTGGCAATCTCTAAGGCAGGTTCTGGAAGAGCAGGCAATGTTATAAGTTAGGGTTGAAGCACACTGGCACAGCTGTGTATGGAATTTTATACTCTCTGCCCACATTACGCTTGCCAAAGCCAAATGTTTTTTTCTCCTTGACTTCTGCAAGTGTCACATTCATGCTAAAAAAATAAAAGAGAGAAAAGAAATAGAGAGTGAATCATTGCACTCACTGGAACCAATGCCACTGATTCACCTTCTGTACATCTGCAGCAAAGGTAGCAATATCACACAGGGTATAAATTTGCACAGAGTTTATTTACAGTTTATTTAGGTTTGGGTTTGTTTATTTGTTCTTGTTTGGGGAGTTTTTTTGTTGGTTTTTTGTTGTTTTTTTCTTTAACACAGTAGAGAACTTCCTTGTATCTCATAATAATAGTGCACATTGCTAAACAGAATCTGTAACTTTTGCCCTGGACTCAAAGTACTGTAAAACCAGAAGATTCTCCCACTCAATACCGCCCCAGCTGAGCTGACTAGTGACTCAACCTAGAAACATGCTTGAATTTATTAACATAAAATATCCATAGTTATCCATGACAGTTCACTGGATCAACTCCAGCCACATAAAACAAAAGATAATCAGCCACGTGTCAATAAGGAAAATCATATCCAACCCCTTAAGTCTGATACAACATCATGGATTAATATAGGCTGTCACCTTCCATAGTTAGATTCCAAAAGAAGGGCTCCTGAACTATGCCCTATCCCTCTAAAACCATTTAGCATTGAAACAGGATTTTTGCAAATAAAATTTCTCCCTTGCTTCATGAAACTTTGAGCCAAAATGAGCAATGAAAAATAAGGTAACACAGAAGGTCATATAAAACTGGGTAGTTTGGGAAAGTTATGAGATCTTTAAGATAGCAATAAAGGAACACACAAAACTGAGTTGAAAGGAAGTAAGAAGGAATCGACTGATAGAGGAGCTTAATGAATTGCTCTATTTGACAATTATCAGCCATAAACAATGTGACTCCACTACATCACAGGATTAAGAGAGACTAACTGACTGGAATTAAATAAAGCAGGGCTTTAGCTTTTGCCAGCAAAAATACAAAAGCCAGATAACAGTAGCAGCAGCAGTTGCTGTTAATCCCAGGAAACAGTTTTCCTCCTTTTGCCAAAGCAGGCATTCTCCCCCACAGCAATTCCTATTCTGAGGCCAAAGCGGTGCTCAAATATGGTAAGCAGTAACCACCTTTCTCAGAAGCTACCCCCTTCAGTACTAGCTCTTTCAACACATCCAGGTAGGGAAAGAAGCACAAGAGTTTACTTTCCAAAGGAGGACTTTGTCTTTCATTCAATGGAGTTCCTAGACATGGCTACCCATGTAAGAATATGCACAGTCAAAACCTGGAAGGAGGTTGTAGTGAGTTGGGGGCCAGTCTCTTCCCCTTAGTGTTAGCTGACAGAATGAGAAGAAATGGCCTGAAATTGTGCCAGAGAAGGTTCAGGTTGGATATTAGGAAAATAATTCTTCATTGAAAAATTGGTCAGGCATTGGAACAGGCTGCCCAGGGAGGTGGTGGAGACGCCATCCCTGGAGGTGATCAAGAGACATGTGGAGATGGCACTTCGGGACATGGTTTAATGGCCATGGTGATGTTAGGTTGACAGTTGGACTCAATGATCACAGAGGTCTTTTCCAACCAAAACAATTCTAGCAGATAAAAAAATTAAATGTTCTATGGCTTTACCTAGATTACATACTCTAAAATTCTCTATGATCCTCACACAGACCAGGTTTTGAGAATACCTGCTCATACAGTTTCTTTTAACTTCTAGATGAATGTGACAACCTCTCCAACTATGTTTTGGGTCTGCACTCTGTTTTTTGGGTCTTTGTTTCACTAGAGTTTGCTTCGGTTTCAAAGATCTCAGAAAAAGGTCTTCTACAAACACCAACAAAAAAATTGGAATTTCCCTCCCATTAATAAATTAATACCCCAGTAGTGCTTACAAGTGGGAAGGACTTCACTGTCTAATGTTATGTCTTGTAGGCTTCACATCTTGAGCAACTTCTCAAGAAGAGTAAACCCTAAGGTAGAAAAGTGGGAACAGACCAGTTCTTTAGCTACAAAACCCAGAGAACAAATAATAAAACCTGACACCGGTCACAGAATGGAGATATTTAAGCTGTGCATTTACAACATTCTGATTCTGTTCCCATTTAATTTTCTTCTTCTTCTAAATCATAGCAATAGAAAACCTGGAAATTGCTTGAGCAGGTTGGACAGTGGAATATGCTTTTCTGTGGCTCTAAGTGAGCTCAGCTAACACTTTGTCTCTGAATGGTTTCCAAGTGAAAAGTCAAGAGATATCTGGATTTATCTGAAAGTAAAACTTGCAGTGATAAAAATCAATAACCCATTCTGGAAAGTCACATTTTTGTTTCAGGTTCAGACTTGTTAATAACCTTGTATTGGTGCAACACATAGATACATAACTTCTCAAAGCCTTCAAGAACAGAAGTCAAGGATTAACACTGATATATCCTAATTAGACAATAAACCAAAAATCCCACATAGCTCTCTAGAAGAAGCCCTGAATTCACACAGCACTGTCAAAGTGAAAAATCAGAGACCTAGATTTTAAAATCTCTTTTTTTTTTAGTGGATACCGCAGGAAACCATTCTTGGGAGCAGCTCCCTCCTCAGTCACCTCAGTACATAACAGCTTTAGCTGAGCAGCTTTCGGCTAATTCACACCATTCTACCTCAAATGCTTACACAGGTGTGAGCTGCTGAACCTGGCTCTTTCACAGACAGCTGTGGCAGGGGGGAAAAAAAAAATTAAAAAATTCTCTTCGGACTACAGACCAAAAGCAAAGTAGGGAAGAAAGGAAAAAATCAATTGACTTCTGCTACCAAGTAAAAACTTTACAGCTGTTTTAAAAAGGTACTGAGCTACCAATTTGCTTTTCTATCACACCAGTTATTAGGCACACTCCTGGCTTTCACAACGATTTTCTGCTCCAGCCATTTGTGTAATGTATAGAGGAACAGAGGGCAAGCAAAGCTGGTGTAATTAGAAAAGCTGTTTGCTAAGCATTCAGAAGTTACAAAACTGTGTTTTGCCATAATGATATTTCATCTAATGAAAATGTCCTTAGAATAGGATTTGTTTCCCTTACATGACATAAACATATTGTTCCTGCTAATTACAGCTGATTCACACAATAAAGCTGTGTTTGAATTTTATGGTAGCTGCTATGCGAACAAGTTAGCACGGGGTAAACTAGGTTATGAACCTTTAGGGTACATCACCTGTGCTGTGGTAATGCCATGCAAATGTTTTCATCCCATGGTAAATTAAAAGTAGCTGATCCTTATTCAAAGAGCTGTTGAAAGAATTTCTGCTCCTTTGCCAGCTAGTCCTATGGCTCTGAACAGATGTGGTCAGAAACTATATGAGACCAAGTCCTGGCAGGAACTACAAATCAAGATAGCACCATTAAGCAAAGAGCAAATACAAGCCCTGCTTAAAACATGTTAAACTCTATCGCAGGCTTCAGTGAAAACAGTTTGTCTCCTTTTTCTGGATTATTTCTTGAAACTACTTATTCAAAATGCTCAGAAAAGCAACCTGGCTAATAATCACACCTTTGTGTGGTTGCAATGCAAGAGACATTTCAGAGAACTTAGGTCTGAGTGTTTTAGCTCCAATTGTTTCTTTACAAACAGGTTGACATATGGAGAATATTACCCTGGTGGCTTGTGATGACCTATGGGCTACATGACCAGCTCTGTTGTAACTGAAAAAAGCCTGTATGGAGTCAGAAAGGAAAAGTGAAGATCAGGTTGCGTGCATGCACAGATACATAGATAAAGTTTCCATCAGTCTCTAGGGGATTTTGACATATAATATAAACAATTATAATGAGTAAGAGAATTATCTGACTCTTCTGAGATTACCCTATAAATGTTTTTCCTCGTATGTGTAACATTTTGGATAACAGTGGTAGTAGTTACGGGAATGAAGAATTACTTCTGTAAGCCTGGGATTGTCCCTAATATCACTAAGCACAAAATCTCTGGAACAAGCCTTCTGATAACTCCACCAGAATATTATAACCTACTATTGATCCAAGAACTGAGCTGAAATTTGGAAATTTGAGTTATTTCAGTTAGCATGGAAAGTATTTGAACTTCTACAGCTGTGATTCTAGATTTCAAAACCAGTTTCAGACATTCCCTTTATCTTTTCTCAGAAGCAGGAATTACAGTGCTATTGGGCCTAGTGTCCTTTGAAATGCAACAGAAAAGTACAGCCCCAAAGCCCATCACCTACAAATCACCTCCTTCATCTAAGCCACATTATTAAAGCCATTAATGCCTTGATATGTCTGGCATTTTTATGCAGATATTAGTCATAACAAAATACCAGTTCAATCATTCCTTTTCATTTTCTTTTTAAATTCCAGATTTCTTTTTAAATTCCAGAAATCTATTCCGAAAACAGGTTCAACTTTTGGATAGCGTAAGCCTCAAGATGGTGCCTTCATCTGAAATCAATTAAACAACTCAGGAACTTCTCTTTAGTTGTATTAGATGCCTCAGCCATGTAACTCTTGCTGAACTAATACAGAGCAAAGATCTCACTATACAGTCAGAGTTTAACTATCAATATTGGTATTTAATTGGCTGCTTAACTAAAGATGCTGGTACTGGTATCACAGAACTTTGCTTTTGAATTTCACTGCTGTCATTGGGGTCATTTGCTTTGGAACTTCACCACTGTTCATTGAGGTGGGAGAAGGCTATAAGCTTGTGCCACTGTCCTGCCTCACTCTGTATTTGTGGGAGTCCTTGTTCTAATGATCTGTTTTTTCCACTGATCTGTTCCATTTTTTGCATCATTAACACCTCTCCTTGTTTTCACCAACAATGTGCAATTTCATTCATATTCACATCTCTTGAGCTGGATTAGGACCAGGCATTAAAAGATAAAGTCGTACAAAATAGTTTCCAGGTTTCATCATCATTAATGACAACTTCTTTTTTCCAAAGAATTATTAAAATTCAGTGGGAAATTCTGGGGCACCTTTGGTCTCCTTTTCCTGACTTGGCTCTAAGTCTAAATGGAACAGAGCAACAGCACCCAGACAGCTATTCCTTGAAAAGGTAGGTAATAGGAATGGAAGTTCTCAAGCTGCAAGGTACTGAATCAAACCAGATGGTCTCCTGCTTCTCTTGGTAGTATTTAGCTATTCTGAAATCAGTGACAGACCTCCAAATCCATACTCAGTGCCTGCATTACCTGGCACAAGCATTTCTACAGAATAAATTCTGCATTGTTGCTTAATATGGATGACTCTGTCCAGCCATTCAACTGAGATATGATAGAATCAAATGTATTAAATGAGTTTTGCATTACTTGGACTTGACCAATTTGATCTCTCCTCTTTGGAAATCCTCTCACTAGCAAAAAAAAAAAAAAAAAAAAAAAAAAAAAAAAAAAAATATATATATATACTTCATTTAAGTTCTACTTCCATAAGACACTGACATAGCTAATCTCTGCTGATAAGCCTCAGAGCTTTCCTGGTCTCCTGTGCGTCACTGAACTTTTTCAGGTTCAAGAGGAACCACAGATCTGTCCCAACATTTCATACTGCTGCATTACAGCTGGGTTCCACCATCTATCCAGACACTATACCAATCATTCTTTCGTTCTTTCTGAGAAAAACTTCACTCATTATTCTATTTCTTCTCATTGTTGGTTTCATTGCTTATATGACAATAAACAACTTGATCAAATTTACTTGACTTAATGTGCACCTAAACCCCAGCAATTTTCATGAACTACACTGTCAAGTGCCTGAGGAGGAAAAAGAATACAGTACTCCTCCTTCTGCTGTTTAGGCTGAACATTGTGTCCACAGACCTGGCCAACAGCATCTCAGCACTGCATAATTTTCTGCACTAGATTCAGCTTTACTCGGTGAGAAAAATCAATAGCAGAGAATAAAAATATAACAAAAATTTCTTTTATATGTTTGAGAGAGGGAGCATCTCTTAGCTGTCAGTTCAATTATTTCTCTTAAGAATTAATTTGTTGATGTTTCCACAACTATAACTTTCCAAATCCCACAGAAGAACAAATTGCATGGGGTGGGGGAATTTAAAAAACAAAACAAAACAAAACAAAACAAACCCCGAGACAAGTTTGTTTTGTATTTTCAGCTTAATTGCAGTAGGACTCAACAACTGGGAAACATGGATTGTACAAGAACTACTGCAAAATGACAATCCTTAACATGGTATTCTATAGAGCATTTAGATACTGTGAATATTTTCCAGCTGAAATCTGTCCAGATTTTTTTCTCCCCAGTGCTCCGTGTTTAGTCCAAGAACATTAACGATGAAAATCTAGACAGCGTTACATGGTGTGAACTATGAGATGTACACTGATGATACTTGATTTTATATTGCCTTTGGCTTAGTCAGTTCATAGAATTTAAATGATCTGAATTCTGGCTAGCATCTGCTGTCAAATGAGTAAACAGTAAATCAAACCTAAGACTTCATTACAGAGTTGAAAATCTGTTTTCCTACAGACCTGCTGTACCACATGATGCAATCAAATACATTATTATCTGTCAGGCATCCAAAACCAAACTAAATTACTCATAAAAGCCATAAATAAGACACAGTCTCTGCCCCTGAAATACCTTACATTGCAAAAGTAAAAGAACCACCAAGAACTTGGGAAACCAAGTTAGTCCTGTAATGGAGGAAGGAGGTGGGTTCCACAGTAGGATAAAGCACATGAATACTCCTGCAAGAGAGGAAAAATAGTACTCCAACAAACCCCAGCTGCTTTATGCACAGGGACTATTTGCTAGCTTGTCCTCACAGACAGTGTGAGTTACCTTAGAGTAAGGTTCTGTTCAACTATTTCCTCGCTATTCCCACTTCCTTGGGAAGCAGATCCCACTTTCCCCCCTTTATATCTACAATCCCACTTTAGTGTAGCAGCCTACAAATCCATGAGGTTGCCCTAGGACACTCTTGAGTTTAAGTGGATCTTGGTGGGTTTGTTAGATAGCAATCCATTTCCAGCAAACTAGTACTAGTGTCTCTTCCGAGTACTCATAGCTCACCTACAAATAATTCGACAGTTGAACTTGGAAAGCTTTAACATCAGAGCAAAAAAACCAAACTGTTTAGTTGTGTGCAGCAAACCCAAACTCTCATAACTGCAGAGCACTCTCAGCAGGCATGCCTGTGATTTCCAATACAGTCTAATAAAATTATGTCTCTTGGAAGACGAGGAAGAATCTTGCTCTACCCCACCATGCTTGGCTTGTGCCACAGACAGCAGCTGCTACTGAGATAATTTGCAGAAGGCAGAGTGGATTTCAAGAATGCATCTAAGCATCCAAACACAGCTGTACATGCACATGACCATGCACACATGAAAAAAAAAAAAAAGATGAAATAATTAGAGAAGCCTCCATTATACTTCACTGCCCACATAGTGCAGTTAGGTATTAAACCTTTCGTATTTCAACTAGACATGGATTGAATTTTTATCAGCCTTAACAATGCTTTCCCATTAATTTATTGCTAAAATTAATTGCAATTAAGAGTGTAGGTGTTTGGACAACACCAGGCACAAAGTCCCAGGTCTATACTTTGGTTGTAACAGCCAAGGAGTACCACAATTACACTGGAAATAGACCCTGCTGGTAGTGACTCACTTAAAGAGCTAGACCTTCAGTCCTTGACAAGTACATTGAATGTTAAGTGGCTCATGGCACCAATGAAGAGTATTGATACAGAATCAGATAAGATTCCACACTGCATTCTATAAATTCTGAAGCTCCCACTCTCGCCAAACCATTTTTTGCATTCATAGACATTTTTAAACATTACTTAAAACTGTCTGAGAAGTGTCCTATATTCAGGACTCACAAGAGGGATGTGAAAAGCAATCATTCAGATTTTTGTCTGGTCTCCATTGTGGAGGTCTTGCCATAGACTTCCTCTGCCATGATCTGCCTTAAGTCCTCCCTCAGGACAAACACCTTAGAATTGTTTAGGCTGGAAAACACCATCAAGATCATAGAATATGACCATTAATGCAACACCACCAAAGTCCACTGCTGAACCATGTCTCTCGGTACCACATCTACAAGGCTTTTCAAACCCTCCAGGAATGGGGACTCAACCACTGCCCTGGGCAACACATAAGGGAATGGGAAAATGTGCTCTAATTTGTACCTTAATGTTTTCAACATTCATGTTTGGGAAAAAAATACGTAAAATCTACTTGGCAAAAAGTAAACCTGGAGAGAAGACACCAAAAGCTTGCTTAATTAAACATTATTTTAATGTATACTTACAAGCAAAACTTTAACTAGGACTACTGCAATGGTATTTCTTACTACAAGAAAAACACAAAAAGCTTAGACTGTAAGCGAAAGGCATTCAGCACTTTCTTTCAGATGCAATAATCATAATGCAAATCTAAGTCATCCCAGCTGATATGTTACGTCATTAGCGGTCCACAAAATTTCTCCAGGATCAGGCCCTGAGTGTTCTCTGCTCCTGGCTGTAATCTTTACAGTTTCAAGTACCTGTAGTACATGGCTGGGCTCAGTGGTGCAAATCAATGGGATAGAGCAGATGGCATCATAAAAGCAGCCACATAAAATGTTCCAAATACAAATACTCCCTGATGTTAGCACACAAGTGAACTACATTTATTGGCCCTTAACAGGACAATCCCTAAACCCTCCCAAGACTGATTCATGCTCCCTCTTGGATGAATTCAACAGAACTGAATTCTTTTTACTACTTAATGCTTTACATACAGGAAAGCTCCTTGCAGTTTACCAAAGGTTTGCACTCAAGTTATCATGGTTCACAGCTGAGACTCATTTTCACTCACAAAAAAGCACGTTGTGCTATAGCTACTCTGATAACCTACTGATTAGGCAGCATCTGGGGAAAAACAAAAGAACTGTCATCTCACAAGGAAAAGGCAGTATGGGTTTGGGGGGAAGGCTCTCCCTGCCTTCCCAACAACTCTGCCCTTAGTCTCATCTGCCAGACCCCAGTACAGAAGGCATTAAATACTCAACTCTAGCAACGAGCATACCTTCAGCCAAGTGCTAAACCCACACAACAGCATGCAAAAAGTTTCAAACACACACAGACAGACGTGTGTGTGTGTGTGTGTGTGTGTATGTGCACAGACCTGAGAAAAGCCTTCAAGTCCCATATTTAAAAGCATGTATGGTTTATTACCATCAAACGAGGTGTAAAAAAGCACAGACCTTGGCTGGCTAAAGTTGAGAGCAACACTAAGTGCCCATAGACTCTGCCTGCCTTGAGGAATCAGTTCCTGCTGTAAAATAACAGACTTTAGCACATTCTGAAGAATGACATCATCCACAGCGGTCTGCCAAAAATGTTACTTTTACATTTCTTCAACAAGAAGATTTCCTTTCACCTATTTTTTTTGTCTTAGTTAGTCAATCGTTCAAAAATACAAAAGTTCTAAATATTTCCAGGTCTATAGATTAGGAGTTTTTAACACAAGCAAGTGACTATGCCTTTTAAAAATGTTGTGTGGAGATGTATCTTTTTGGCTGCTTCTTTTTAATAGATTTATATTTGCAACCATGCTGAGCTAAAATACCAGTTGATGCAATTACCATACTGAAATGATTATCTCCTTTTGATTTATCACTACCCTACTGAAGAATGTTCCACTTTGTGAACAGTGAAAGTGATACCATGCAGCAGAAGCACTTTCTTCTTGTCAAAGAAACACATAACTAAGAATGCATCTAGGGCTGCTTGCTAGACTTAATAGGTAAGGACAATTAAGCTTGACTAGACGAAAGGATCTTGAGATATCAAGTATGGAGAGAAGGAAGATAAGGGCAGCCCTAAGGAAGCTTTTCCCACCAGGAATGCAAGGACAGGAAGATAAAGGAGAGACAAAGCAGTCAAGGTGGACTTGGGGAAATTATGTGAATCCTGGCAAACAAGCTAAGGACCATGCACAAGGTGTCAATTGCATATATTCATGAGTTTCAGGGAAATGAATGATCATGTAAATTTATTCCTGGAAAATTGGTGAATATGCATAGAATGTTGATATGTATTGTCTGTAAGATGCTCATTTGGGAACACACTTAGTGGAGCAATCCCCCTGTGTGCCTAGTCATCCATAAAGGAAACCCTGCTCTCTATACTATCATTGGTCTTAGCAGGTCTGTTTGTAGAAAGAGCTGTATATAATCCATTGGAAATCACTGACCATGAATAAGGTACATCAGTCAAACAACAAAACTTCTGTAATTTAAAGTAAACAAGTTTCCTGGATGACAATCACAAGTAATTATTTCCTCTCTTCCAAATGGTGTAAACAAACAAAAACCCACCAAGTTAGTTGCAGAAATTATGTTTTGTTCACTGAAATAATCAAGATTAGTTCTTCGCTTTCTCACTTCAGAAGAGGGTTTTGCACCTTACCTTTGTGGAAGCCATGGTTGAAGTATGAAGTTTTTGCACTCTCTCAGGTGTTACTACTTTCTCCATCAGTAAGTTTTATAAAGTCAACATCCAGTTCCTCACTGGAGAAATGGTGTCTCACATATTAGGTTTGAACCTACATAAGGGAATTCAGCATTAGCTAACTAACACTGTAAGAAACATAAGATGTTGCAAGGTCTTCAAGCTGGGACTATAACTTAAGAGTTATATCAGCAATCCCCCAATGTTATTGCTTTGGTATTTTAAGCTCCTCTTTTATAGTTCCTGGTTTTAAGAAAATTAATAGAATTGCTAGTGAAATTCAGATTATTTTGAACAGGAGCTAAAACAGTCATAGTGCTAAATTTGAAGCACTTCGTCTAGAACAGGGATTAATCAACTTCAGAGAACAACCCAGTGCTATATCAAGAAGAAAGATAAAGTAGTTTGATTGCCATTTTCTACTGTTCTAATCCAATGTTTCAATGTCTTGAACATCTTGTAAAGACAGAACTTAGGAGGAAACAATCTTCTTCAGTTATTTTTCTCATCACTTCCACAATGATTTTTTTTAATGTAGATTGATTACATTAGGAAAAAGTTAAAACAAATCATAGAATCATAGAATGGTAAGGTTGGAAGGGACCTCAAGGATCATCTAGTTCCAACCCCCTGCCATAGGCAGGGACACCTCCCACTAGTACAGGTTACTCAAGGCCTCATCCAATCTGGCCTTGAACACCTCCAGGGAGGGAGCATCCACAACCTCCCTGGGCAACCTGTTCCAGTGCCTCACCACCCTTACTGTAAAGAACTTCCTCCTAACATCTAGTCTAAATCTCCCCTCTGCCAGTTTAAGCCCATTGCCCCTTGTCCTGTCATTGCAGGACCTTGTAAATAATCCTTCCCCAGCCTTCCTGTAGGCCCCCTTCAGATACTGGAAGGCTACTATCAGGTCCCCTCGAAGCCTTCTCTTCTCCAGGCTGAAGAGCCCCAACTCCCTCAGCCTGTCCTCATAGGAGAGCTGCTCCAGCCCTCTGATCATCTTTGTGGCCCTCCTCTGGACCCGCTCCAACACTTCCATGTCCTTCCTGTGCTGATTCAACTGTTCCTTCCTGTGATGATACAACTGTTTTGATTTGTTTGCAAAGTAGCTCATATCTAATGCTCTCCAAGAAAGTAAATTGCAAGGCTAATGGAAAAAAAAAAACTTTTGAGGGTTAAATTTAATCTCTTTGCGTTACAAGAGTCTAGGCAATAATACATTCAGAACCTCAAATTTGTACCGAATTAATTTGTCATCCCTGATCACTTTTTAATGTGAACCTTGAGAAACTTCCAGAGTTACTCCAGGTTACTGGAGTAAGTAAATGAAAGAGGACAAGGTTTTAAAAGTCTAATTTCATGACTTGCAGCTCTTCCTCCTGCATGCCATCCAATTTTAAATACTTTAAAAATAGTATTAAAATAGTAGTAAAAGTAATAGAAAGCATTACTTTTAGTAATGCTTTCTATTACCTGCCTTCAGATGACCGATAAAAGGCTGACACAATGAAACTGTCATTCTGTTTTCTTGGGTGAAGAAAACAAAAAAACAACATGAATTGCACTATATTCAAATACACTGATACTGGGATGGCTCAGTGGAGTGTTTTACACAAGTAGAAAATTCAGCAATTCCAGGGAGAGGAGGATCAATTTAGATTATAACGGAAGGTTATTTTTAAACTACAGAGAGATAAACCCCCAAATCATGGGGCTACTGCACAGAAAATGTGAGACAGTTCACTTCTCTGTATGATGTAACATTCAGCAGAATTGCAGCTACTTTTGAAGTTAAAGCAGCAACCTTGCAGTGATGGCAGCTTTAACTGCAGATTGTAGTTCTCTCTCTTAAACGAGCGACATGGCAAAGTAAGATTAAAGCCAAGCTTTATGAACCACCGTTTTGTGGCATTAACTGTAGAAAAAAAGGGGAACCTTTCCTACAATACATGTCAAGGCTGCTCTAAGATCCTTACTGCTAAATGCTCAGGTTACACATAATCCTCCAGCTGCGAGGCGACAATTAGCACCAAAGTCTCTAGAAAAGCTTTCGGCTCTCAACAGGTGCCTCACCATTGTGTTCAGGTTTAAATCAAAATCTGGCAGAGTGAATGTGTCATATCCTGCCATCTCTCCCCTTCCAAACAACTCTTGTTACACCACCTACCAGAGCAGTTCCACTCTCATCTTCTCCAAAAAAGACCAAACATTACTTTCACTCTTTTGTCTGAGTGCTTTTATCCCCCCTCCATTATCTTTCTTATCTATCTGACAGAGATCTGAAGGCAGGAAGTGGAATTCATTAGTTGTGGAATATCAATCTACTACTTCTCTCCTGACTTGTGAAAAGAGAAGTAAAGCCTTTGACAGACACATAATTACACTGACAAAAATCAGAAAGTCTTTTGCCTTTCTTGAGACAGAAATGACAGTCCAGAAAAACCTCCAAAGTATATCAGTATGTAACACGAATATCCTATTTATGAATTATTAATCTAAAGCACTCTGTAACATCATGAAGTATAAAAATCTCCTTCCCTATTAAAATCCTTAAATATTCTTTAGTTTAGCATTTGCTTCTGTCCTTTAAAACATCTTCAACAAGGCAGGAAAGGCAAAGTGTTTCTTACAATTCTGATTTCAACAATAAGTACAAACCCTGTCAGAACATGTCTCAGAAACCTCTTTTTTTTTTCAAATGTAGAGGCACGCTCTATCCAGAAAGAATATTTATGATTGAGAATTCCCTCCTTACTAACCAGTCAAGTTTTTCTGACCCAGTAACAAATACTTCTTGGCAAAATAAGCAATTTAGAGCTCTACAATATTCAAGGGGGGCTGACTGTGTAGTGAATTAATCATTTAGAATGGAGAAGAAAATTGTTATGAGAGATATCAAAAGATGTAGTAAAACATGATGGCACTTAAATGAATAAAAAAACCTTAGTGTTTGATCTGACTTGTTTCCATATGGAGACAAGATTGATAATACAAACCAGATACTGCCTTGGTGCAACTCAGTTGATAAAGTCAAGTTTCCATAGCACAATGAGAAAACAGCAAGTAAATTAATCATGCTTGATTTCCAATTTTGCTTTGTGCTCTGAGTCTTGTGCAGCCCTCCTGCCATTACCTTCCTGGGCAGTGGTCATGAATGCTCCTCCTGAAGCTGTAGCCATACACTACCTGTCACAGCAGCTGCAAAAATTCATGGGCACAACATGGAAACAGCTCCCAGTTATGCTGCAGTTTTCTGACATTCCTTTAGGACATTTAAAAGTAATGAGTAGTCTCTTGTATTGAAGCTGGTAGCTAAAATAATGGCAATCCTCAAAGACATGTCTTTGATAAAGCAGGTTTTGCAAAAAGGTGCAGAAAAGACAGATCAGTCACAGTATTAAAACAGAAGGGAAGGACAGAAAAGAAAATCCATGTTACTGACAGTTTGCCACTGGCAGGAAGAAGCTTCTGTATTTCAAGAGTATATCCATGTAACTGCAGTAAATCTAGTTTTCACAAGCCTCTTTAGCAGAAGAACTGTATTTTTACAGTTCTTCTAAGTTTTTACTAAGTAGTTTTAATAAGATACTTTCTTATTAAAAACATCAAGACAACATTCAAAGTCTTGCATTTTCACAGATCTAAATTGACTGAATCAAACAAAAATGGCATGAACCCATAAATGCAAACTGCACATTAATTGCCTCGGCACGACTTGTATTGCCTTCAAGAGTATAGCTTGGAGTCTCATTCTGGAAACAGATAGAATGATCATGGACATCTTTGTATTTTACTCTTTATTAAAGCTACTAAATTCACTGAAATTAATCTCTTCTGATAACATCCTTAGGTTTCCACAGAACAGTAAATTCACACCAAGAAGAAAATCTTCAGCCTAAATCTTTCCAATTCACTTTCCCAGAGAGAGGTTTAGTGAGTAACTTGACATGGTCATGGGATGACACAAAGGTTGCCCTGCCTCCTTCCTTCATTAGGCAGGTAATCAGCAGAACACACAGAAAGCCAAAAAGACAGCAGTTTGACTCCCAGCCACCCTGGAGTTCATGCCAATTACAAAGACAATCTGAACTCCTCCAGTATGTTACATCTTTCATTGGAAAATATTAGGTTTTTTTAGGGGTTCACACCGACTGTAGCAAATACCCTGTACACGAAGATGAATTTCACTCTGCTGAATTATTTTATTATCGACACCTTAGAATTCACTAGGAACCTTGAGTATGGGAGAAGATCTAAGTGTCCTCATTTTCCAATAATGCCAGTAAAAAGAGAGGTCACTAACAGAAGTTATTGCAACTTAAACAAGACAGAAAACAGCAAGGGAACGCTGAACAAGTATTGATCGTAATAAAAAGCAGCAAATCTCAGGAAAACAAAGCCTATTGCTGCTTCTTTCACATGCCAAGTGAAAGAATAAAGATTTATTTTGGAGTGCTTCTAAGGAACTTCTCAAAAGCATAAAGGAAGCAAAAGTGAAAATATAAAGGTACTTCAGCTGGGAATGCATCAAACAAGTGCCACAGTCACATCTCAGCACTGAGAGAAGGGCAAAATAATAAAGAAAAAAAAAAGAAGTTAAGACATCATTGAAAAATAAAAAGAAGGAAGACATTAGGAAGTATCTAAGTAGCTAAAGAAGAGGATAAAGAAGAAAAAGGGGGTTAAGCAGTGAACTGAAATTGGTGCAATGATTGCTAGACTTTAGAGGTGCAGTTCTGCTCTTTACAGAGCTTCAGCTGTTTTGCTGAGGAGAGAGAAGTGATGGATGCAGCCCAGTGTGGGATAATCCTAAAGTCAGAGAACATATGCTTTGAGTTTAATCCAACTGCAGAGTTCTGGCAAACATGCTGCATTTATAGAGGCAAATACATCAACTTTAATTTTTGAGCAGCTGTGCTGGCCTTTAATGTCTTCTCCCCTGAAGTGTACACTTGTACCCCTTTCACTTTCCTCTAAAAAGCAGATCACTTCGAACAGCCCAACCTTTCTATCTGAAGCCAGTTAACAGTTCTTGCCCACTGGAATTTTCTTTGAGATGTACTGTTATTTTCCACTTGTTCTGCTCATTTTCTCCTTAATCAAACACACACTGAACTGTCTTGTTAGCAAAACCAAGCCATGCTAGCAGGAACCAAGACTCTCTAGTTCAGCTGGCAAGCTTCTCCCTAGGAATCCCAAATTATTCCAGCTCCAGAAAGCCTCCTCTCTTTCATAATTCAAGCTTCTCCTTCCAGACTCACCAGCCCTCCTAGCTCTGCTCTAATATCTCCATGAATTTCAGCAATAACTCTGATCAGCATATCAGAACTGGCTAT
Organism: Eubucco bourcierii; assembly: GCA_013396675.1. Lineage (NCBI taxonomy): Eukaryota > Metazoa > Chordata > Aves > Piciformes > Ramphastidae > Eubucco > Eubucco bourcierii. Next base: position 382,802 of record VWZE01017115.1, read on the forward strand.
CAGCAAAAGTAAAAGCTTACTGCTAATTGCACGCTTCCTTCAAACCCTCAGCTAAGGGTTTTACTTTCACACTCCTCTGCAGCAAGGCCACACTGCCAGACCTTTTCACAGAGTTCAGCAGGAGGCAACATCTACACCTCCCTCCAAAACCCAATCAGGTCTTAGCACCAATTAAGCTTATTGACACCAGATTTTATACATTCCTTCACAATGACAGCACACCCCTTCTTAAAGAGAACAAACCTTTTAACGTGAGAGCACAGCACAGAGTCCCAGAAGGTAAAGTGCTGATGGCAGTCAGGTCTGGCACAGCAGCTCAGTCCCTCTGAAGGCAAAGGGGCGAAAGGGATGTTGCAACAACGCTGTAAAACAAAGGGAGAATGCAGTAATTTTACGCCTGCTGCTGTTCTCTTGTCCTAGCAGCTGAGGAACAGGAGGGGCTGCATGGAGGGGAGGGGTGCAGGAGTGAAAACCTGGGTTTTAAGGCCACTGTGGGAATGAGAGAGGTGCTTGCCTGAGGTAGCAAATTCAGGGGAGGATGAAGACAAATTCCCTCTCAGCCCCTAGCTCCAGGCCCCTCTGGCTGCTTGCTACCCTCTCTGCCTGCTGCTATAGGGAGTAGAGAGCAAGTGGAAACTCCTTCAAGTGTGAGAGGCAATGATGCCTGCCTCCCGTGCCTCAGGTCTCCATTTTACAGATTCCACAACAGTAACTGATTATGGCAAAGCTCTTCTATAAGCTTGAACAGGCTGGGGGAAGTTCCGATTACAGAGGCTTTTCCTAGAACCAGCCTCTAGTGCATGTAATCATAGAATGCTAGGAGTTGGAAAGGACTTCTGGAAATCAGTCAGTCCAAACTCCCTGTTAATGCAGGTTCCCCTAGATCAGGTCGCACAGGAACATGTTCAAGCAGGTTTTGAAAGTCTCCAGAAAAGGAGACTCCACAAGCTCTCTGGGCAGCCTGTTTCAGTGCTCCATCACCCTCAAAGAAGTTTCTCCTTAAGTTCATGGGAAACCTCCTGTGTTCTAGTTTGTACCATTGCCCCTTGTCCTGTCACCAGCCACCACTGAGAAGAGCCCAGTCCTATCCTCGTGACTACCGTTCTTTAGACATTTATGTGCATCTATAAGATCCTCTCTCAGTATGGTCTTTGCCAGGCTAAAGAGTCACAGGTCCCATCTTCTCCTCGTAAAAGAAATGCTCCAGTCCCCTCATCATCCTCATGGCCCTCTGTTGGACTCTCTCCAGTAGTTTCCTGTCTTTTTTGAACATAGGTATTTATGCTCTAGATCACACAGAAACAAGCTTCTGTACACACACTGCAGGTGCCTGTAAATGACACCTGCAGAAAGCTACTACCTGTGAGTTTGCTCTTTAGTTGGTTTGTTTACACAACTGCTGAACCCAGATGAACCTCACTGACATGAACGGGTGCAGGAGCTCAGTGCCTCTGAACTTCAGCGTGCACATGAAACTCTGGGCAGCTCCTCATTGGTTAAAAAGCAGATGTCCCTTGGTAAAGTCCCACAGACTCATCAATACAAGTGATGCCTTTGGACTGATCTTGCAAATGCACCATGCTTCTGCCCACTCCCTGCTCACAGGGGAAATTCATCTGGTGGAGGCTGTCGGGAATGGTCTTTGTGCAGCACGACAAACAGGCTTCCAGTATTCCTTCACAAAGACCTCCCTTTCAATCTTGTTTGTTCAGAAATGACTACTCCTTAATGTTGCCAAAAAAACCCAGCTCTGTGAAATACACAAGCTCTAATTGTTTATTAAGGTATTTTTGGCACCTCTCAAGTTTTGTATTTTGTTTTCATTTATCAGGCTGAGCACTGCTTGGCTGTATACTGAACTGGACTATGACCCCTGATTCACTCTTCCACCAATTCTCTTCATATCTCTTAATTGTCTTGAAATATCCAGACTTCTGCATGGTAATTAATGTTACTAGGAACTTAGACACCGGAAGTCCTCAAGTGATTAGATTTCTGGAGGGCTGAATGAACCAGCATCTGGAAATGTAATGGCATGTGATGGTCTGAGCACAGTACTTCAAACTGTGAACCACTGACTACAAAGCCTGGGTGTACGCTGCTATTCCACTTCTGTCCTTGTGGAAGGCCAAAATAAGCCTAAACATGTCCTGTTTTGTCCAGACATGTTTTCTGCTCTCCCTCCTCATGCTGATGGGGAAAGCAAGGGTGGGAAAGGAAGACAAAAGGTCTGATACCTTCCAGTCTCCACTCCTTCCAAACTTGTAAATAGAGTACCCACACATGTTAATACACTTACTTGTGTATTGCCCTAAAAAGGTAAAAGCAAGCCCTGACTTTACCTAATACGGTCAAATTTGCCAACCTGCCATTCTGATTGGCTAGTCTGTGTCCAAAGAGCCATTAGTCTTGGGCTACACTGATAAAAAGAGATGAGCAGATGCTCTGCCTCAATGTGCTTCTGCCACTGCTTCATTGCTCTCTGTCATTGCATCCTACCATGCTCTGCTTGCTACATAACAAACCCTGATACTTTGGATATGTCTACCTGGAAACTTGCTGTGCCTCAAGTTTACCAGGGAATAGGCATTAAGTGCCTTCATGAGATAGGCTCACTTAGCCAGCACAACGTTATTCCTGTCTGTTCATGTGCAAGACATCCTGCCTGCACCTCTGCAAGCCTCCATACCAAGTCTGGAGTCATCCAAGAGGAACCAGGAACAGGTCAGAGATGGTCTGCCTCTCTCCCAGCACCGTGTTAGAGCCTGGGAAGATTCAGAAGCCTCAATGGGTATAAAGACACCAACAGAAGTCCCTGCAAGTGTTTGGGTACTGTCTGAAAACTGTAGTTAGCCCTGGGAATCTGGAGATAACTTTCGTGAGTAAATACTCAAAAACCTCTTTGAAAAAAATCTGTAAACTTTATATCTAATTGAATCCATCTTTCAAGTCCCTCTAGTGGGCAAGCAATATAATTGATCACAAGGACCTCTCAGTTCAATTAAGTTTAATGTTTGTTGTATTATTGCTAGTTTTTTCATGAGTATTCTAGAATCTATGTTTATCCCCTGTTTTCATGACCATTGCAAAGGACCTATTATTAAAGAGACTGGTTGGTGGCGAGAGTCCTGAATATCAAAATTAATAAACTACATTAATTTTGAAAAATAAATCCCGCCCATACCACAGCTGCACTCCCTCCTTCACAGTAAAAGAAGACTCTATTTTCCTAGATCCCAAGTTAGTGGAACAAATCTTGAATGTGACTTAAGTGTTAATACTGTAAGTAGGAGGAGAAATTACCCCAGTTCAACAACAGATGCTGATCACTCTGAAAAGAGCAATCGAAATGTAAAATCATGTATTCTGGGCAGAATATTTGTAAAACAAAGTATTCAAGACGGAATTGTCTTGACAGTGCCTGCTGTATAAAGACTCAGGGCAGATCATTCTGTTTTTAAAAAACCAAATGGAAACCTTGTAAGATATTGGGGCTTTGATTTTCTGTTATAAAGTGGGGGGGAAAAAAAAACAAACCCACAACCAAAAACCCAAACAACCAACAAAAATGCAATAAGCCAAAAACCCAAACCCCAATCTGTTATAAACAAAGAGATGAAAAAGAGTTTTCTTACTGATGGTAAATTAAGGCATCATTTGAAATGCACATGAGGGGGAAAATTTTAAATTTACTGCTTCTGGATCTGAAGTGTTACAGAGCATTAAGAAGAATCCCACAAAACTATCTGACCTTGGGCTTTGTGGGAAATCCCCATTCCACGACACTGTGAGGCTACAGCCTCATTTCTGTCTTGAAAATAGATCCCCCTGGATCTTGGCCCATGGAGGTGGAAAGATGGCTGCCATTTTGATCAGCTAATCTCTACTTATTGTATAGTGAAACATTGACTCACACAGAAGAGGTAAAAGGCAAAGAGAATTGCCAAAGCAAATCAAGATGCACGTTTTCTGGAAAATACAGGCAGATCACATATAGAGAAGTACAAACCTGAAGCCTTCATACAATTTCCATGGTTAATTCCAACAATCTTCTGAGGAAAACAGAAAATAGTCCATCATGTTCCTAGGAGAAAAGTGAAATAATCAGAGTTTCAGGTCATCAGGATTTATTCTTTGTGTTGTGAGACTGTCAATGCAGTCTGTGAGACAATAAATATTCCACAATCAGAAAAATAAACATTCTGTAACATCCTATTCAAAGAGAAAGATATTTTGAAATTCAGACTTATTTCAGTCTTACTTTTAAAATAACTTTTAAAACATTATTTGGATATTTTGCAAATACGTATGTTGGAGTCAGGCTAAAAATGTTGATTTTCTTGTTTTGCAGACTTACTTTCAAGCGAACAACTAAACAGCACTTGCACGTGCCACAAGTGTCAGCCTTTCTTTCAAAGCTTAACAAGAACATATTTGAATCTCATACATCATTTTCCAAGAGATTAGACCCCTAAATCCCAGCATCACACAGTGTAGCATTACTGATTTAGTATAAACCCCAAATTTTCCATCCATAAAGACATCAACACCTGGTTGATGCTTTGGCAGAGCTTTCTCAGTCTAGGAGCATTTAATAATGCATGAGCATAGTGTTAGACAGAGACATGAAATTAAAATATTAAATGTTTTAGGGTCATCCCAGGAAAATGATAGCAAATGTGACTGGAAATTATCAGCTTATTTTTAATCTTTTCATGAACGTTATTGAAAGAGCTGTCTGCAGAGTTAGTCCATATGATTTGTCACCCCAAGAACCTGTATTGTTATTTCATGTTGCTGCTGAAGAGCAGAGGAGCAAGTCTGCAGGACCGTAACTTTTAAGACAACTGGTCTCTCGGCTACCCTTCTGGTTTTATGGTGGTGATTTTTGACAGCTGAAAGACAGTAATTACCATGCCAACTACTTGTGAAGGACAGAAAATATTTGCGATTTCTGCAAATAATTAGTCACAAAAAGAATATTTTTGATTGTTTAACTTGACTACCTATAGCAAGAGTACGTAAGAGTAGAAACAGTCATTCAAATGTTGTTAATTTTTAGATAATATTCAACAGTTCTATGCTTTTATTCCAGAAGTGGTAATAACACCTACTGTTTCAGAGAGCTAGCTAGTGTGCATGTGATTCATGATACAGATACTTTCAGACAGAGACAGTAATATAAAGCCCAGCTCTTGAGGAAACGAGTTACAGAATCAATAATTTGCCAGTTCTTTGGGATTCAAGCCCTAGGTGAAAAGGGAACATAAATATGTTCCAATATAAGTTTTCTGGTAGGGTATGTTAAATCAATTCAGCGATCATGAAGCAGTTTCGTGTTGAAGGTCCTGCTGTACACAACTATACTGTTGGCTCTGAATGTCCCTCTTGCTAACAGTTTTGGCAGGGCAAGTGAGGACTCACTGATAAGAAGTACTGTTATCTCCAGAGGTGGTCCTCAGGTCAGAGCTGAAGAATGTTGGCTGGCTAGCACAGTGAGCATGTGCTGCTGCTCCTGCCTAGTGTATGTTTATCTGTTTCTTGCATGATATAATCAGGACCATGAGCAAAGTTATGTACAAAAAGAACCAAATATTTAATCAATGACAACATCAAGATCTACCAAAAAATAAAACATTTTTGAACCTCAGGAGAAGAACTAGAATGGAAATAAACCCTCAGACAAGAATTTTTACTTACCACTGCTGAAACTCAAGCACACCTATAAGAAGCTTATACCTAGAGAACACCCTTAAATTTCTGTCAAAATTATTTGAGCAGCACGAAGGAAACACAGACACTAAGCATTTACAAACCCCATTTAATCCAGAAAGACAGAACAAGCAAACCCAGGTTCCTTTTAACCAAAACCAGGGGGATCCAGTGTGACCTGAGTGCCATGAAAGCAGTAGGAGCTGGAGGGATCAGAAGCAGAACCCATGTGTAGGGGAGCATCCCTCTCAACAGTGATTATGTTTACTATGTTATGAGATTTCACAGGCTGCACTTGGGATTTGACTTGAAGATTGATGCTTTCTTGGCATCGATGGATGAATGAGGAATGAATAGCACTGCCCTCAGGCCCTAGGGAAATTAGCATCCTGGTCACTAGAAAACTTGCTTGCTTTCCACAGAATCCCAGCATAGTGAAGGTTGAAGAGACCTCTGGGGATCATCTTGTCCAACCCTGTTGCTAAAGCAGGGTCACTCAGAACAGCTCCCCCAGGATCAGAACACCCAGGTGGGTTTGGAATCTCTCCAGAGAAGGAGACTCCACAACCTCTCTGGGCAGCCTGCTCTTGGGCTCCAGCATGCTCACAGCAAAGTTGGTTTTCCTCATGTTCAGATGGAAGCTCCTGGGTTCCAGTTTGCATTCATTTTCCCTTGTCCTGTCACTGAGCACCACTGAGAAGTCTGGCCCCATCCTCTTGCCTCTCATCCTTTAGCTCTTGCTGAACCTTGAGAGGATCCTCTCGCAGTCTGGTCTTCCCCAGGCTAAACAGCCCTAGGTCTCTCATCCTCTCCTCATAAGAGAGGCAAATCATGACTCTGATGTTAAAGCACTGAGACAGAATACAAGTTACTGTAGAAATTTGCATGTCTTTTGCTTTAAGTCATCTGTAGAAAATCTAAAGCGAAATCTTCATGATTTTTAAGTACTTGGCAATATTGCTTCTCTCTCTTTTTCTCCATCACTGAGCAGAAACTAACACACCACTGTGTCAATTAAGGTCAGGCTTATCTGAACAGTCTCTGAACTACTAATTCTTCTCTCTCCTAAATACGAAATCCAATCCTGTTGAAACTGGCCTCTCTTTGCACAAAACAGGATGTGCAATGAGGGCTGATAGCCCTGAAAGCGCTGAGAGAACTCAGAAAAGGGCTGCTTTTCTAATGGTGCCAACAGTCTAAATATCATGACAGATTTTCAATAGACCAAATAGCTGTGGGATTTTGCAAGGTAAATCAGGGCCATTAAAAAAAAATATATATATATATATATATTTGTGTCAAATGTTGTACTGATATACAACCTTTATATAGCTACATATAGAAATACAGTGTTTATGAGTTTAGCAGGAACTAGTTATTTCCAACTTTATATACATGAGCTAAGTGTTTGCTTAAAAGCCTTTGTGCACAGAAATAAGCAGCTGTCAGGTCATCAGAAGAAAATGCCACAAAAGGATAGTACATAAGAAAAACATTCATATCACACAGATGGCAATACATACCAGGGTCCAGCTGTGCAAATAATTATTCTATATGTAATAAACCATTGATCACTGCTTTTAGAATTTGATAGCAACACCAATTTGTGCTGATTTGCCATATGTACCACTGGCATGAAAATGCAAAATAATCAACATATTCATTGAAACACAGGATGGTTTGGGTTGCTGAAGCCTTTCCATCTTTCTGATTGGCCCCTTTAAGTTTTGAAAGGCCACCAGGTGGTCTCCCTGGACCCTTCTCTTCTCCAGACTGAACAAGCCCAAATCTCTCAACGTGCCCTCACAGCAGAAGAGTCCCAGCCCTATACTGTACAGACCTTATGCTTGTATGAATGAAAAGGATGACAGAGCTTGTATTTATAATTTTCTGTCTGTTCTTATTAATCTTATTAAAAACAAACAAACACAAATAGTCAATGTGAGTTTTAAAATGAGATTAAGAGTATTTTTGACTTTTTAAACATGGGCTATTCTGTCCTTCAGAGAATTAGCAGGTAACCTTTGCACATCACCATAGTGGCTTGTGATCAAATTGTGTAAATCCTTGCAGTAATATTTCCGCTGTGGATTTTTGCGTTATGTGGATTTTCTGCATCTGTAGGGCATTAGTTTTCCTTCAGAGGGACAGGCTGTGCATCTCTCAGAGGCAATGCTTGCTGTCAGACACCACAGACAAGCAAGGAGACAACTGTTTTGGACAGAGAACATTAAATGATGAATCTTTTCCCTGTGCATTCCTGTCAAATGGTTACTTCACCTCTCACTTTATTCAGTTCTCAAAAACCATCTGGCCTACAGCTCAGGGTTTTTTGGTATATGTTGCCTAAGTTTTGTTAGTTTTCTTGAAAAGCTGAAACTGATGATGATGTGACTGTTCCAGGTGCCTGATATTACATCATGCTAGACATTATCTTGCAAAATACTTATTTTGGCTGAAGGTGTTGTATGGTTTGGTTTGGTTTTTTTGTTGTTTTTTTTTTTTCCAGAGCAGGACTGAAAATTCCTCCATGCACACATGTATTATTTTCTATTCAACTACACAGAGGGCTGTGAAATTAAAGACAATGGTACTTAATAAACAAATAGAGAGATGTGTATCCAGAAAATGTAAATCCCAGTTTCTTGGTTGTTCCTTCATGCACAAAAGTCATGTAAGGAATTCCCTAATTCTGCACATATTATACACAGTCTACATAAACTGCTCATTGACATAATCAAGATATCTGAGATAATGACAGGCACAAGCATAGTTCAAGGTAGGGAAGAATAAACGGATAGTACTATGTCAAATACATCCAACTCTTCAGCAAAAGCCTGCCTTGAAGCTCTAAAGCACACTAAGCCATCTGGCTAAAGATGAGAAGCTTTCAGGAAAAGCAACACTTTGCCTTGATATATGGTCTTGTCCCACAGTTGAATTTTTATTCGTTCCACAGATGTTGAGTTAAATCACTACAAATAAACAAGGCCATTTCCCTATCTGGGCATTCTTCTACCAGATAAAAAATGGGTTTCTTTGTCTCAGGTGAAATCCCCTCCAAAGTGACATGCCCAGAGAACAGTGTTTACTTGGGTAATTTTACCCTCCAACTGTGCTATTTAACACTCATGCTTTAGCTTAAGGAAAAAGGAAGCTCCAAGACCATCCTGTTGCCATTGGACTGTGACATTGGACACTCACAAAGGACACTTATCTAACCAGGGCACTATATCTTGATTATCTCAGCCATCTCTCTCATGGTGTGAAGGACCAGCTCATTTTTTTCCTTTTTGGCTATAGAGAGAATCTAGAAAAACAGAAATCTGATTTTTGTCTGAAACTCAAGCTGAGTGTTTGATGCCTTTTTAAACTGGTTGCTGGGACTAGCAAAAGCAGGCCTCTGGAAAAAAAGAAAAAAAAGAAAAAAAAAAAAGCAGCTTAGGAGGGATCACCACAAATGACATTGAAAGTGCCAGGGACCTTCAATTTGCATACAAAATCTCTTGGCCCTTTCATTTTGAAACATTTCATACATTTATAAGTTTTTGTTGCATGTTTTCATTAAATTCTCAGTCGGTGCTTGGCCCCTAGGGATGTAGAGAAGTTGAGAAGTTTTCTTTTGTGCTTCTTCAGAACAATCAATTAAATGACTAAATTGTGCCCAAGCCCACACATTTTTCTAAGCCGATAGTTTTTTATATCAAACTGTCACAGTACATACACTGCTTTGGTAGCATTGTTTTTATGTAAATATCTCTTAGGCTCCAAATCATTAATTAAACTCTTAGCACTATTAAACACCTTTACTGAAGGCAACTTTCAAAGGAGTAGGCAGTGATGGTATAATGTTTACTGTGAAATTTAGGACTGTGAAGCCACAACAAACGCTATTACACAGTAAATTTGACCCTAAATGGCAGGACAGACAAAAAGAAATCTTTTCGCTGTCTTTCTTCACCTTCTTTCTTTCATTTTCTTATTTTTCATAATAAAACCCAGACTATTCCACTTTCTCACAAAATGTTGCTGGATTTGTTCTACATCATCATTAGAAAGACATAGATTTCAGGACTTTCCAAACACTGTGTAAAAGAAGAAAGGAGCCCAAAATCTGGGCAACTGATTCCTAAACAAAGAATACATGACTAAAACTAAAATACATGTAGTAAAAAGTGCTATTATAAAATTTACAGCAACAGTTTGTGATCAAAGGTTTCCTAGTTGCTAGTGCCTCAAAGCTCTGCTCTGGTGCTGAGGAACTTTACAACTCTTCTATTGTTCTCAAATACAACACAGGTCAAAGAAGAAGCATAACAAATCAATTGATGTCCTACCTGCCTCCTTCACTAATTAGAGACTCGGTCTCTCTCATTCTGCTCTTGATATTTGAAACTGCTCAGAAGGTGAAGATTAAAGTAGCAGCTCTCAAACTTTTCCAGAGGGTTTCCTTTTTAAGCCTTACCTTCCCTGACAAGTATAGATTCAGTTGAGGTGAAAGAGCATTAGGAAATGTTTCCATGTCTGCTGCTTTTATTTATTTTGATTCGCCCTTAAAAAGACAATCTGTTTAAACACTTCTACAAAGGAAACTCCTCATGTCCTCCAATTCCAGTTCTAAACATATTCAGATGATCCAGAATATTAAACCTAATTATTCAACATTCCTCCAGGTCCCAGGAAGCATACAGCCACAGCACACACACACAAAATGTCCCATCAGCACCTCTGGTTAGTTAATCATCTTTCAGATAAAACCCAGCATTGCCTTTCTTTTTTTCCTCCCATAAGAGAAATTCTTCAGTATGTGTATCTGAACTCACACTTGACCTTCAGATACATGTTTTCTACTCTGCCTCCTGATCATTCCACTCCAAACAGCTAGCAGTATTGTATCCTACTATTGTTATTTGGCTTCCTGTACTTTCTCTACCTTCGAGTCTCATTTAGGAAACCAGGAGAGATTAACCTTTGCTGTTGTGCTGGGGGCTGCAAATCTGATCACACAGTGGGTAGTTCCTCCATGGTGAACAGCCTCTTCCACACATGCAAGCAGAGGCTGAGCTGCTCAGCTCTGGTAGAAGCTACCTGTTTCAGTTCCATGGACTGAGCTACGACTTCTTCCTCTGTACTCCTTTGCCCATGACATAAAAGAGCAGACGAAGCAGAATCCAAGATCATGAAATTTGGACACTTACCAAAGCTGAAGAGGAGCTTCAAATCTCATTCACCATCTGAATAAAGCACATCAAATCATTTCTATCCAACCCACTTGAAGAATATCAAGGCTATATTCTAGTAAAACTTTTAAATGTTTCTCTTTCCTGTTACTCTCCCTTCATTACAGGCATGTGGGTCATCCACCAGCACCAGCCAAACAATTAATTATCTCATCACAATCACCAAATTTTAGACCCGGTGTGTTTTCAGAATCATCAGTTTCTCAGCTGCCTGTAAAAAGACAACTGAGAAAGAAAGACAGCAAGCAGCGGTCAGGTCTGGACATCAAATATAAAAAATAATATTACCTACTTTGAGATATACCCACAGAACTATCCTTCTCCATCCTCATTTATATTGTTGTGTGTATTTGATTGATTGTAATCACAAATGCTTGAGAAAAAAAAAAAAAAAAAAGAGATATAGAGAGACACCAAGAGACCAATAAATGTGTTGGCCCTGAGCAGACTTTGCTACAGAGGTTTTTTATAATCTGTGCATAAGGCAGGGTAATCAACAACTGGTGAAAGTAGTTCAGGTAAATTCAGAAAGAATCATGGTTCTCGATTAATTGACATTAAAACAAAAAATTAGAAGAAAAGCAGCAGCACTGATCCTCACGCAAGAATTAATAGCTTCTGAAGAGACTGCTTTGACCTAGGGTGTAAACAACATACTTAAAATGGCCTTAAGCATCATAAGAAACAAAGAGGCTTTGGATGTTGATCCAACGGTGAAATGAGAGCAGCACCTCAATGCATAGTACAGGAGAGGAAGAAACAACAATTATCCTTAGAAGTCCTTTGCTTGGACTTTAGTTGAACTAACTGCATGCTATTTTTGCAGCTTTGTCTCTGTCTTTGGCTAGAAACAAGCAAGAGTGTTTACATGCCTGATTTAGTGGCTTCATTCCCTGTCCTGTGTTGACACAACTTGTATGCTGAAGCCAAATCCTGCTTTATGACTTCAGTATTACAGTAACAGGAGCAAAATGTGTAAGAAGAGAGTATTGCAAGGCAGTCTTGCCTGACCTTCGGCCTTCTTCCCTCCCAGTTTTGCACCCCACATATTTTACTCTTTCTTAACTATTTGAATTCCTCCCTATTTATAACAAAATAACAACTTGGTTCCTTTAAATGTTCTATAATAAAAGACAATATATGAGAAGAAGACATATTTGCTAAGATCTGATGTTGCCACACATGAGATGTCATCACATGGACCAGAGTACTCCTCATCTCTTTCCAGGTTAGGAGGTGAAAGGATGGGTAAACCCATTTCCCTTGAACACATCTTTCATCCAGGAGAAGTCAGCACCAACTGATTTCTTAAGCTCCATGAAAAGGTTTCTTGTCTGTTCTTAAAAATCAAACACCAGTCATTTTCTTAAACACACGTTACCAACATTAGAGCACAGGGATCTAATCCAATCAAATGATCAAATGTGCAGGTTTTGGTTTCCATTACACAACTGTCCTGTGAGTAACACAAGAATGTGTTGTTGATACAGCTTCTTCGACAAGCACAGAATTTACATATGTACACACAATCAAATGCAACCCAGGACTGAACGTTGCACATACGTGAGTAAGGAGTTCCCTGCACAGGAACACTGCTCTGGAGTGATGCAGAGAACGACTCCACTGAGCAAATGCCTACTTATACAAGCAGGAATGGTTTTTGCAGGAATTCTGGTTTTGGAAGGGTTAATCCACAGCTTCACAATTCTTTGTGCACAGCACTTATGAACCATATCCGTGGAGGTTCTGTGCACTTGCAGTATTCGCTGAAGCCAGTGGGAGTCATGGCTTCTTCCAGGAGCGAGCCACAGACACATAAACTAAGTTAAAATATATTGTTTACATACTGCAAACCTAATAATTCACAGAATCCTTGGCATCGTACCACAGGATTTGCCTTCAGACACAGCCACTTCTCCAGAGCTAGTTTTTCACGTCTTGGTAGCAGTTGACCCTAGGAGCATTTTCAGACATAAGTCAGTGTTTTCTTAACCTGCCAGTGCCCTACTGTAAGCACGTTCATCATGCAGCTGTGCTCTCAGGCAGAGCCCCTTGGGAAGGAACCGCAATTACTGTAGAGTTGGACTGGTGGGATTTCAGCAGTGTCAGTGCTGTGTGCTGTGCTGGGCTGCCCACAGGCTCCTGCACAGTACACCCACCTGCCTGGGGATCTCAGTCCCCATTCTAGAACTGCTTCCAGCACACAGCTCACTCTTCTATGTTGCTCACAATTTTAATGTGTTTGTCATGAAGCTATGCAGAGACATGCAAGAATATAAATAGCAAGCAGAGTGCAGCAGTGCGAGGATTATTTCTGACAGCTCTCAAACGAGTTACTTTATTATTCTCTCTCCTCAGTGAACCCTGTTTTGTTTGTTGTGGTTTTCTTGTTTGTGGGTGGTGTTGATTCAGATTTTTATTTAGATCTGTTGGTGGTGAGCTTTTTTTGTTGTTGTTTTTGTTTTGCTTCTATTATGGGTTTATTCATTCCTTCACAATTTCAAACTATCACAGAAGTAAAAAATTGAAAAAGTGCATTACATTGAATTAATGCCTCTAAAATTCACCCCAGCCTCAAATACCTTAACAGATTAACAATTACAATATTAATTGACCATTAGTTTTATTTTAACCAGACCCTTACTCATGTCAACCTCTCACATAATGCCCCAAATTTATTTCAAATCTATCAGCTCCAAGCTGGAATTAAAGTTTAGAGAAAGCAGTGGAGAGTTCATCCATTAAACCAGAGTTATGGAACAGTTAGCAAGGGCTTCTCTTACCCAATATTTAAGATGAATGATGTCATTCCATCATAAGTTAATAAAAAATGGGTATCCAGAGGGAAATTCTGACATAATTCTCAAAAGAGCAAGTCTATTCAGTTATCTTTTTCTATAAGCAACTTCTAGACAGAAGGGTGACCTTGAAGCTGAACTCTTCCTAAATCTTTCTTAGATGATGCCTCTAACAGTACAAAACATTTTAGTAGAACCCAAGTAACTTGAGGAAGATGATTTTATAATTATAAAATATTCTGATTTTTCCAAAAGCAGATGGAAAGAACTTATGTTAAAAGATATTTCTCAGGAAATGTTAGAAACATCTTTTCTATGGATTGTATGTTGAAGGAAACAGAAAATGATATAATGAAAAAGGACAGAATCCAATTATTCTAATATTTTATGTCTGTCAGAAGCCAATTTTAGGCATTCCAGCGAAAGGCAAAAACCCAACTCTGAACCATACAGAGACTCAATGGAAGAAGTTAAAACCTAGAGCAGGTGTTGGAAAATTGTATCTGCCCTTTTTTTCTGTTTGTTATCCAAAAATGCAAATTGCTTTTTGCCAGAAACCTTCCAGCTACACTTGGGCTTGAGAAAATGCAGCATCTATTCATGGTAGTGCTGAGAGAGAAAGCCATAAATGTCAGCACAAAGCAGGCTGGAGTTTATAATCACGTATCTCTCAACATCCTTCTACATAACACATAGCACTAGGTAATTACAGAACAATTTTTTAAAAATCTTATAATGAAGTAAAATTAGGATTAAAAAAATAGAGAAGGAAGGAACATTATTAATTTGGGCTGCCAAATATAATGGAATCATAGAATACTAGGTTGGAATGGTCTTCAAGGATCAAATAGCTATAATTTGCCCTGCTTTCTTCAATATATAAACATCAAACCTATAAGAAACTGACAATTTCCACTCACATATAAGATTCTCTAAAATCAAGAAGCCTCTCTGCTTTGTTGAAGGCATAAATAGTCGGTGTTACTATGTTTAGGAGCCATCCTAAATCAGCATCAGCAGAATCCTTTTCTTGTTATAGACAACCCCACTTCAGTCCTCCAACTTAAACCAGCACAATTTTCTCACTTTTTAGGTCTATCTAGTTCCATTAAAAATGCAGTTTTTTCTTTAAAACATGTTGATCTTGGAGGATGAGTCTATTTGTTGGGAAAGGGAGCAAGCGAGCTGCTTGTATTAAGTGACGTATGACCTAAGATTTCATGCAGCATCCACCAAAGTCAGCACCAGAGCCTCACTGACACCACTGGCCCAGGACCACGTTCCCATGTCATGTATCCTTCTAGCAGATAGACATATTTCCGAGCCACAGTCCAAACCTGAAGTCCTCAAAGATCTGGAGACATTTTAACTTGTCTCACTACTCCTTTTGACGGGCTGGACAAATAACATTACCTAGTCCCATGCACTCATCTCTCTCCACAAACACATTCCACTCCTGACCTTCAGTACCTGCATACCATTTCAGTCATGGGTGGTCTTCCAACACACTCCAAGTCAGACCCACAGCATCCACTGAAATCTCTGTTCTGGACATCATTTAAAAGCAGTATTCTTTTCAATATTCAGATAAGCAAGCGCTGAAGAATGAAACTACTGAACCTGTGTCCTTCAGTACCTTTCCAAAGATCTCTGTCTCACTCAGTCCCTTCTCTCTATATTAACTAGCCTTCGTTCCCTTGCCTTAGTGCATTTTAAATACCTAGTAGAGCAAAGCACTCAGGCAAACATCTGATATAACTTTTCTTCTGTAATAAACGGGTGAAAAGAAACCAGGCAGGGCAGGGGCAAAGACCAGCACAAGTCTCAGCAGATCACCAACTGAATTTTTTTTTAAGCTATGAATTAAGTGGCATTTCTAATGTCCAGTGTTAAAGCCATGGAGATCAGTTCAAAGAGATACAAAGTTTTCTGCCTTACCAATAGATCCTGGAAGAAGGAAGCACGTTCCTTCTATATGTGATGATGAGGCATTTTCTTGCTAGTCTGTTAAACACATCTTCCATTCTGGGTGCTTTACTTCCAGACTGGGAAAGTCTTGATTATCCACAACATCTTGCATCCATTCGGGAATTGCTCGCACAAGATTCCCTTGATGACAGTTTCCATTAGCACACATTCATTTAGGCATACCTTTTTAACATGTGTGAAATTCCTTTCTTCAAGTGGATATGAAAGATCATTCCTTTAATAGTCCCTTCCTCACGGGTAGGTAAGTCTCCTTTGGGGAAGCTATCACTCACCATGACCACCAGATCAAAGGGGCTCCAACAGAAAGACTATCTTTGAATCTGTGAAGGATCACTTGTCCTCCAAGCCCTAACTAGCAGTCACATCAAATAATTGTTCATTTCCATCCCACCTGTTTTAACATTATGGCTGGAGGAGTGGTAGTTTACAAACTAATCACTTCAGAAAAGAACGCAAAATTCCTTTGATGAATAAATCTTCCTTTTTCTTCTAAACCACAAAGCAAACCTTGGCTAGTCACCACAGCTATGGTGAGATGATTACCTGCACAGCCAACTAAAGTTTGCTCCACAGCAACCAGTCTATCTCAAAACAGAATTGACTACTGTCCTGAAGATCAAGTGCTGTCAATATTTAACTGAAAGAGGACCCTTCCTGGAAGTGCTAAGCTGGAGCTGTGGCAAGTGAAGCATTGTCTTTGGCAGAATCACAGAATGTCAGCAGCTGGAAGGAACCTTAAAAGATCATCTAGTCCAACCCCCCTGCCAGAACAGGATCTCCTCTACCAGATCACACAGGAACACATTCAGAAGGGAAGTTCTAGTTCTAAACTTCATCTCCACTGTTGCCCTTTGAACAATTTTAGATCTAGTTCAGCAAACAGCTGCCCACTAATTAGCTTTAAAAACAGAAAAACTACTCAGAAGTGAGTTGAGAATAAGTTTTGAATCATTTGACTCAGATAATCTTATGCAGTTACTCCTTCAATTTATCAATTTGGAAAATTTTGGGAATTCAAAATAACAAAGAGTATTTTTTTAATCACAATGAAATTACCTTTCCGTCATCTTTTACATTAAAACTATGTATTACATTTCCACGGCACTGTCATCCTGAAGGACAGCTGGAAGTGGTCTCACCTTTTCCAACTTCTAAATATCCATTAGATTTACAAAAGCTTTCTCACATTTTCACAGAGCAGACACAACAGAACCTAGTTCCATCTACAACTACAGCAGCAATCACCTGTTCATATACCTCTAGCAACCAGCTAAGACTAAACACATATTAAAAAAAAAAACCCCAAACTTTTTTTTAATCATAGCTGCACTTTTGTGAATGAGATCTGAACCCACTGATATCTATTGAGGTTTTTCTGAGTGAAAGACAACAATTTTTGTGTTATTTATACTAATATGTAATGAAAACAGGTGGTATCTAAAAGGTAGAAAAAGGATAAAAAAGTCTCGTAAGCACTAGCTCAGTAATAAGGGTAAGGAATTTCATCTTCCAACATCTCTGTGATTAACAAAGTTGTTAATTCTTACCTGGATTAGAAGGTCACAACAGCTACAAAGCCACAACAGGTATGAAAAAAAAACCAAAAAAACAAAAAACAAACAAAAAAACCCCAAAAAATCTTGAACAGTAGCAGTATTTACTGCTCTCTTTCTGTTCCAAACTATCAGAGAGCTGAGTCCACTCATGACGTGCATGATCAGGAAAGAACAGTTTGAGAACTGATGCCAGATGAACATTCCCAGATACTGTTGTCTTCTCTTGATTGCTAGACAGGTTCTCCCGTGGACTTTAGACAAAAATTAATGCTTGGAACATCTTAGTAAATCCTTCACATACAGCAGGTTTGGGACCCTGTTGCACTCATTACTACCCATCACCCTAACTCCAGAAAAAGTCTACCAAGGCCTATACACAGAACTGCAGACAATTCAATTGCCCAAATTACCTGTAGCTGAGCCTGAGGTGGGAAGTCAGCTGCAAACATTTCAGCATTGATGATTCACTGTTTGAGGGACCTCCAGGGAAGTCCTATAGTACCTCCAGACAAAGTTCTCACTTCTGGCTTTTCTTGGCTTGCAGGTTTATGACGCACTGGAGAATTCAGACTTATATCCAAATACAACTGAAATTCCAGTCTCATACATGAGCTGATGGACCCTGGAGCTCCTAATTATAATTGCATATTCATATCAGCTGAGTGAGATGTTAAATTGGCCTCTGTGCAAAGCCACAGCTGATGCTGATTCTCAATTAGAGGAATGGGAGGAGGGTACTGGAAGATACAGCTGTTGCTCGTTTGACTCAAGAAAGAAGCCATTTACTTTCTGATGTGAAAAGTGAGGAGAATAAAAAAAATGTGAGCAAAATAACACTCCCCAACCTGTAGTTTACAAATCATGTCTTCAAAACTAAGGGTGCACCAAAAGACAATGGCACAAAATAATTTTGAAACACTGTTTAAAGTTTGGTGGAGTTTTTTGCGGGTTTTTTTTGGTTGGTTGGTTTTGGGTTTTTTGTTTTGTTTTTTTAAGTCAATACACATTTTCACACTTTGTTTCCCCCTTGAAAGTCTGGCCAAAACAAATCTTCTTAAAGCTTATTTCTCCCAGGAGTACTGGAGTCAAGGCAGCATACACATTCATTCCAATTAAAAAAACCCAAAGTGTTACCATAGTAAGAAGTATTGTTGCAAAGACAAAACGCACACAATGTCAGATTAAAGAACAAAAAAAACTCTCAAAAAACATTCCTAATGCTCAACAATAACATGGGATATTTTCTCTTCATTACATGGAGATGACCACATGCTACTGCTTTGATAGTCTAACTGTGATGAACCAGGCTGGCTTTTTTAAGACTCGTTTTTCCAAATGTGTATTTTCTACATTATTGATGGGTCTTCAAAGTTCCATCATTAATTTTATCATTGTGAGTATCATACTGATGCCTGAGGGCAGTCAAGGACTTTAGAAAATGTATGGTGCAAGGCACTGTACAGAAACTTTTTAAAAAGCAGGTCATTCCTTGTAATCTGAGTTATTGTTAGGAAACAGAATAAAGGGAGGAAAAAAAGAGTGAGTTAGGGTAGTACAGATGGAAAGACAAGGCACCAGTAACCAGAATATGGATGTTGATAGAGTTTGGCATGCATCTACCTAGTCAGCTAGTATCATTCTGCAGCATGGTGATACCAGCTAGTTTTAAGCAAATTTTCAAATACTAATCAACTTCTAGCTTTGCAGGCTTTCTTAGACTACTCACAACACAACACACAGCGTGGAAATGGTTGCAGGAGCAGACTATCATGTGGAAAAAGCTTGCATTACAGAAAGCCAGCTACAAGTAATGATGTGGCACCACTTAAGAGAGAACAAGGTGAAAGGGGAAGAGAGAAGAGCAAGACACCAGAACATGTGAAACAGGATGAAGAGTCAGGAAACTGGGAAAAGCTGAGTTTGAATGGACTCTGCAAAGGTGATGTTGGAGAAAGCAAGATCAGAAAGGAGCATATTGCCTTAGGAAAACATAAATAAAGGAGTCAAGAAAAGCCTTTGCATGTGAGAGCACATATCTCTGCAAAAACCAGGTTCTCTGCAAGGTGTGTAGGAAAAGGCAGGAAGATTTACTCACAGCCGACCTGGGAAAGTTGAAAGAAGAGAAGGCCAGGCTGAAAAAGAAAATACAAGACACGGCCTTTGGCAGTGGGATAATACTGCCAAAGTGCAAATGAAGGGACTAAGATTTGAAGGAGATGGCCTAAAAAGAGAAATCAAAAGGGAATGTGCAGAACAGAGGCATATAAGGGAAGAAGAGCAGCAAAAGTTCACTGAAGAGGGCAATGACAAGAAGGAAGATGTGAGCATGTGATGCAGGAGAGGCACACGGTGAAAGACTGTATGTGAATGATAAACAGATATAAGTGAACAGTTACACCCCACAAGCTATGAGAATAATGTTTATGTTCTTAATTAACCATCACAAGCCCTTTGACTTCACATTGTAAACATTATTTCAGTAGTTTGTAGAGAAGAGAGTATTTATTGACTTGATTAAATTCTTTCAAATGCTTACACTGGAAATCATATGTCATCAGGTGGCATTCCACCCCACCGGGTGGTCAGCCTACTCCAGATACACAACACATCCTGCTTGATTTTGTCACTAGGAAAAGGTGGAGAAACAGACCATGTCTTCGGGTTTCAGGTACAGAGGTATAGCAGTTATAAAGCATTTCTCTTCCTGTTTCCCCACCCTTTCCAATTTTTCACTACTAGGTTTTGGGGTTTTTTACTGTTTGCCTTCCTAAGTTCTTTATCTTTCCTCTTACTTCCATCCTATTGCCCTGCCATTCTTTTCCTCACCTACTGTCCTTCAGGCAGATTCCTCATCTCCACTTCCTTAGCATTAGTCAGGAGGAGTACAGAGAGCTTAAGAGAGCTGATTATTCCTGTTTCTTAATCTTCTGTCTAGACTTCCTACAGCTACAGTGCAACCAGAGGGATGCAACTGCCTGCTGAGTCCTCTTCAAAGCACTGCTCACTCTATCTGCCAAGTAGACAGCATGCTCTTTCCATGTTGAAGCTCTCTTGTGGTATCTCCCAGAAGCATAGCTGGCAAATTCAAAGACTCTCCCATGTCAAAATTGTAACTTTCCAGATTACAAAAATAAGCACTAATATTTCTAAAAAAACAAAGATTCATATTTCTACCTATATATGGACATACATACACATACCTACACCAATCCCTCTAGACAGAGACAAAACACTATCTTTTTCTTTTCCTTTCCTCCCATTGGACAAATGGCTGAGCATTTTAGAGTAAACTTTCAAAAATACCTGCCCCAGGCAGAAAGCATGGAAAAATTTGGCCCAAATGGTTTAAGTTTGGCAAAGTTGCATGCAGTAGAAAACTATATAATGGAAACTGCTGGGCAACCTTATGGCCAACATCACTATTTGTGCTGCTTGTAAGACTTCATTTGCTTTAATAGGAGCTGCATGGCAGGGCTGTACTACCCTGGGGCTTCCTGTCTTTAATTTCCTTTGAATATAATCTTGGTCTTAAGCCTTCCTTCCTAAATAACTTCTGTCTTTAATTATTTTTTTAAGCAAATTACAACTTAACAAGCACACATTCTCCTAAGACAGAGCCTCTAATTATAAAAATGACAGTGCTGCTTAGAATCTGACTTCCATACCAATGCAGTGACCAGTTTGATAGGTCAGTAAATAATTATATGCCACCATTGCCAAAATATAATTAAGTAGGATATTAGAATATAAACTATATCTTGCATTACTAGATCACCTGGGTGATTCTTGCAAAGGATTACAGAAGGGCAGCAGGAAGGTGTATATGTGCAGTCTCAAGCAGCTGCACAATTAATGAATATTTGGAAACTTTATTACCTGATTTTTGGGATAAACTCTGAAGGTGTTTCTCTGTCCTTATTTAGGCAAGAGTCACAAGTACACAGAAGAGATGTCAGTATGTGGTTCACCACTCTTACATATATTAGATGAAATTATTCTGCTAGAAGTAATTTTATATTATACCTTGCTAGGATTGGCTTTGAAGGGTTCTCTAGACTCACGATACTGATATGTTGCTTAATTCTCTGATGTGACATAAAATTGTCACTATTTATGTCTTTTAAATCTAAGCCAAGTTTGCTGCAGAGTCCTTAACTCCAAAATCTACCAGGGCTGTACATTTTAAGTTAGCATTTCACATTTTGAATGCCTGTCAGTTGCTTTGGTGTTCTACTGTAGCATGGTGCTCACAAATTTCAGCATAATTCCTTTATGCTGCTTAAAGAAACATGCCCATCTCTGACCCTGAATCACCACCATTACTCCAGGCCTTTCAGACAAGTATCACACAGTCATACTTGAGAGGAATAAGACCCAGTAAACAAAATAATAATGAGCACTAACTAACTAACTACTATTGGGTGTTTAGGAAAGAAGCTCTGGCTAGTTCTGAGATCAGTGAGACTCCACGATCTACACACAGACAGTTTTCTCTTTACTATTGCTCACATGCAAATACAGCCTTCAGTAGTTATCAGCTTCAGATTAGTGCGACCACTCCCAGCGTCACCACTGAAGCTAGAACTGAAAACTTATGCATTCTTGTGCCACACTTCCCTGACTTAATCCTCCAGCTCCTTTACAACATGGTTTTTGGGTTTTTTTAATTATTCTTCATGTGATATTAGGGACTTCTGTACATAAAAAAAACCAAAAAAAAAACCAAACAACATAACTTCCCTTTAGTGCCCAAGAAAATTATACAGGAATATCCTGAAAAAAAAAAAAAAACAATTGCCAGTTGTTTTAAGTCTTTGTTATACAGAGTGAAAATGAGTCAAAAATCATAAATCTTTCCTCTAATTAATCAGCAAAACTATATGACAAAGGTTTTAGTCCTCAATTTGAATATGAATGAAAATAACTTAAATACTTGAGCCACCTTATTCAAGGTAAAGACCTGACTGAATGAAAGCTGATCCATCTTGAAAGCAAACTAGAAAATAAAGGCTGCACATATCTTCCTGTGTGTTATGCTGCTCTGAGCAAAAAGATGACTAACATCACCCTAGATTCAACTTTCCACAGCAATTAGCTAAAGTATCGCAATTTATCTTTCCCTGACAGTTTATGATTTTAAGGAAATTTGAGATGTTTGGGTTCTTGGGTTTTGGTCTGTTGGTTTTTTTTTGGTTGGTTGTTTTTTTTTTTCCCTTTTAATGGACATTTTAGCACCATCTGCTGGTGTTAAAACTTGCTCTGGAAACTAAATACCAGCTACCTCCTTCATTTTAACTTCCTGAAGGCCTGCTTTTGGCTCTTATTAGGAAAGGTTAATTGCTTGCTTTTCTACTACAGATCCCAGGATTGGATAAGTAATTTATCTGAATGAATCATACATCCAGATCAAGTATACCTTCTGGAGGCCATATATCAATAGCAATACACTGCTAAAAAAAAATATCTTGTCTACTGACACATCCAAGAGTAGAAGTGAGTGTTTTCTACAGCATAAAAACAACAAAGCCCCCCTCATTCCTTAAGGGGTAATAAAAGATTGTTTTCCCTCATTTATTCTGAGTTCATAATGGTATTGAGACTGAAGAACTGTACTGTGATACTGGATATTTAATGTCTGGTATGCACAACAAAAAACTGACCTGCCAAAATCACCTCTGGCTGTATCCAGTTATAGAATTGCATAACTTATCCTATCTAATTCAACCAATTCTATTTAATTAGATTTTTTTTAGGCTCAGCACCAGTTCTTTCCCATTTCAGAAGCTCTTGGGGCAGAAACAATCTGAAAGCACTTTAGGAAATGGTCACACTAGGTCTCAGCTGCCTTTCTGCAGCACCTGTCTTGGATATATGAAACATCTCCCACCTTCAGTACAAGTCTGATCTCTCCCTTGGTGACACCAAGCTCATGAAATCCATCTCTACAAGACTTGCCAAATGCCTGGGTTTGACTGACAACATTACAGAGCACTAAGAAACCTGCCATGGACTTCAAGGACTCCATAGAGGGAAGGGTTAATAACAACCCATCGAGTTCAGTGAAATCTAGCAAGTAAATATGCAGGAGACTTTCAGGTTGTTCTGTTCTGGCTGTTCTTCTTATCAATGACTCTTATGATATGAAAAACCAAGAATGATCAATTTTTTTCTGTCTTGCCTTTCAATATCAGCATTAACCTTTGTGGCCTATATCTCAATCTCAGTTTGATCTTGATGACATCCCACCCACTATCATCACAGTCTGGTTTGGACTTCTTTCATGTATCCCTTACTCTAAGGAATACATTCACTCCCTCTGGTCTCTTCTGTAGTCATTTGTGTCTTTTCTCAGCTGACCCTTCTTTGCGTTAGAAACTCATCTATGCAGAACACCTGTGATTTAAAAGCTGAAATTCACTTGCCTGCATCTCTGTAGGATGTAGTGAACCAATCTCCCCAAAAGATACGTGGCAGAGTGCTGTGAAAAGGCTGCAATGTCAGTTTAGCAGCATGGTGTGTCAGGATGTTATTATGAGCTAGCAACAGGGATGAGAAACGAGTTATATGTACTTCAGCAAGGCTGTGTGAAAAGAAGCAATTCAGAAATTAATTTGACTTCTACTAATGAGAGAAGCAGGCTGAAGAATCACAGAATCACAGAATTACTGAGCCTGAAATAGACCTCTGAGATCATCAAGTCCAGCCTGTGACCACCATATTGACTATGTACCCTGCCATGGCTAATTTAGCCAGCAGTAGCCCCGAGAAGCTAAAGAGCCATGAGACAATTAACATGCTTTTGCATTCATTCCAGACATACAGACAAGGTTAAGCAAAGCCCAGATCCTGCTTGTCCATAAATTCTCTACCCAAGACAGTGGTGACTGAGGACTTTACAGATAGATGTTCTTGAGTAGGTTTTCATAGCCATGCTCAAAAGGGTCAAATGAAAAAAATAAATCCCAGTATTCATTAGAAGATTTGTGTGTACACCTCCCACACTCACTGCTTTGAAATGGACCCCTTAATGTCTGGAAGGGATACAAAGCCAATGGTTCTTCTAAGGTTTCAGGAGGAAGAGAGGCCATGACCTTCAATAGAGATTATTCTGCAGAAATACGACTACTTGCCTTCACACAATCTTTCACAAAATAAGATTGACAAAGGATGCAGCACAGCAATCTAAAGCAATTCATGAGGAGCTGTAAAGAATCAAGGCAGACCTTGAACACATTCTATGCATTGATGGAGAAACAGTGATTGAAAGGTTTGGGCCTGAGATGATTCCATTCACAGTACTCAGCCTCCTTGGATTGTAAACTAACTAAAGAGGCATATTTAGTAAAATTAGCTCAATTATGTCTGCCAACATGGATGAATGTCAAGTCAAACTCATTTCTGAATTGCTTCTTTCCACATAAACACAATTAATATATAATTTCCATCAATATCAGTGAAATTCAGAAAGAAGTTTATCAAGAATAGATGATTTGGGTAGGGAGGGGTGAGAAAACTCTTAGCTGTTTCAGCAACCAGAAATCATGGAAGCAAATTAATTTGGGCAAATTTCCCATTAAAACAAAAGCAAAACCTTTTGAAGTTCTCCAAATGTTCTTTCCAAAATATTCTGAACAAGCAAGTTCCTTTGAATCTCAATCTACTTCTGCTTTTCCAATTTCAGTGAATGTATATTGAAATAAAAGGTCACAGCTGAAATGAAAACTTTTCAAATTTAATAAAATTAATTGCCTTTATCTCCTAGATTCTATTAGTGACAGGAAGCCACCTCATGCCTTGGGAACTTCTTGTGCACTGAGACTTGGACATCAGAGATCTCCTGAGCTCCACATCACTTTCCTCAGGGTCTTCAGGATGTGTGAGTGCAATATCCTGCTAGAAGTGTCTTGTAAAGCCATATGGAAAGTGAAAGAAGACTGTCAATTACTGCATTAACAGACTGCCAAGTGCACTCAGAAAACTGGGGTGGATTTCAGTAGGAGCAGCTGAACTACATGTACCAAATTTATCAAAAAGAAAATTTGTTCTCATTACATTTGCCTCCTAACAGATATTTACATAAGAAAATACATGTAACTTAGCACAATTTTTAATAGCTCCATGTAGCTTCCATATGTCCACTGAGAAAGCAGGTAACTGGAACACACATAGAATTCCCAGTTATTCATCTAGAGTCCTGATACTGCATTTCTGGTGTCTTGAGATAGAGAATGGGATACTGCTAACAATATGTGGTACAACAGATAGAACAGATTATTCCATTTGTTTCATTAAACTGACTGGTTAATTACGGAAAACATTTTACGTTTTAGAAGTAGTAACATTTTAATTATGTGAAAAGAATGAAATGAAAAGAAAGACTTACATTTCTCATTTCTTGTCTAGTCCTATAGGCAGAAGTAAGACATTTCAGATGAATGAATAAATATGCACTGAAAATCCCCCCCAAGCCCCTCATCCCTGATCCTCTGTCTCAAAGAAGGGAACAAGACTTGTTTGGCTTGTCAACAGTCTTGAAGCAGTTCCACATCGGTGTATATCCTTTCAGTGTTTGTTTGTTTATAAAATATTTTAAGGAAAAACTTTTGGATTTATTGCAGTTTTTTTCTACCCCAGGAAGTACAAAACTTGTAAGGAATTAGGATTTTCACAGACCAGAGAAAAGACATTCAAGTGACAATAAACACCGTGTCCAAGTCTGATAGGTGCTCCTCCATGCACAGCTTTTCCTGCCCTGTCTTTGGGGAAGGGATTATGCTAACTCAGTCCTCGTATTCTTACATTAGGCTACACAATGTATCTGCAGTAAATGGAACTAAACAGTTTAGGTGGTTGAACCTACAGTTTTCCAAGGATAGATTTCACAGGGTGAACAGGAACAGTGCTGGATCAAGTGCCTAATACAAATATGCCACTCTGAGGCAATTTACTTTCCACTGTTGATCATTAGACTATCACCCATCTTAACCTCCATCCCATCTTGAGCACTCATCTTCCATGGCTACATCTGCTGCTACTTGGAAGAACACTGTTCAACTTAGATGTGACAAACTGTATGATTTCTGTTGGAACTAATCCAGGTTCCATTGGAAGCAACACAAAAAAGGACAATTAATGTTTTATGAGAGTCTTGAACACGTAACAAGTATTGCCCTAGAACTTTTATTAGTTCACTTCCTAACCAGATAACTTTAGAGACCTTCTGTTCCTCCAATCTGACACAACAAAAAAGTTCACTATGCCATCAGTTAGACAGAAAGAGATATTCTGACTGAGATAACATTCAAATACCTCACTGCAGCTGAAGGTCTGTGTTCTTTACATGGAAATCCTACATTTGTCCCACAGATGTTAGCATGAAAGCCATATTCATAGGTGCACGGAAAGAAGATGCTACGTGACAGCAAAATACTGTCATTCTGGTTCAGAACTTACATGTAAAAGGAGCTGGTGTAGGTTAACAGGTATTATCAGCACTTCAGATCACTGAAACTGTATATACTAAAACAAAATGAATAGCAACAAACCCTCACTTCTAAATATGTCCCTTGACATAGAAGTATTTTGATTGCATTTAAACAAAAACATAGTTGCGGAACTTCAAACTGGATTTCAAACTCTATAAGATCATGGAGAATCTATAGATTACGCTTCTATCAAAAAGTAGCCCTTGACTGTGATCAAAAGAGGAAAAGCAAGCCAATGCTCAGGTAGCAGGTACACAGAGAAATAAATAGAAGGAACTACTAGTACACTGCAGTGCAGCCATGATTAAGGCGACAATGAATTCAGCAGCAGCAAGATACTACTTTCAGAACAGTTTTTTTAACACACTATCACCTGATAACAAAAGAAGAAGGGCTCTTTCCTCCCCAGTCGACATTCAGGTGGGAAACAAAAAAAAAAAAAAAAAAAAAAAGAAAACTCTTGAGCAGAATCCCTTCAACCCTCAAGAAAAGGTCTATGCACAGCCTCAGTATAGTGCAATGAAATTAAAAAAGATGTCATGTAGTCGTGTCAGCCACATCTGTGACCCATATGGTGCATGTAACAAGAGCATATGTCTGTACCTAAAGAGAACATTATATGCTGTATATGGCTCAGGCAAATGTAAAAGTGAAGTAGAACACCTTCACATTACAAACACAGTTTGTTATTTGTGTCACATCAAAGAAAGAGTCTCTAGGAATTATTGCCCTCTGAAGTCATTTAATTATGATTAAGTGAACTAAGAACTAATGTAAATGGTATCTTATACCCCAGTGAATTGAAGTATGAGATCTAGTCAAGGTGAATAAGATTTACAGCTAAAACTCATGCAACCTTACAGTAATTTCATGACACTTTTACTACCAGCCTAGACATTTTAGTTCTTGAAATAATTAAAAGTATACAAGCAAATTTTATTCTTTGGATGCTTATAATAAACCTCAGACAGGAAAGAGAATAGGTTGCTTCTCAAGTGATTTATGCACTTCCATTATAAAAGGGGCAAAGACACTGCAGGGCAAATACAACCTTCAGAGTTTACTACAAAATAGAAGGAGAAAAAGGAAAGCGAGTATCATAGGACGCCCACAAATCTCTTTCATTTGGGCTAAATCTGACTTAGTTTAAAGTCTCAAGGCTCGTTTTTGGCTAATCCCAAATACCTGTCTGCTAAAGAACACATTTGTTCTGCTGAGACCTCATGCATAATACGAGCAAGTAAAGTAAGCCAACCCACTTTAAAGATGCTAAGTGTCTTCTCAAAGATTTTTAACTCTAAGGAAAACTGTTCCCAGGTATTTGCCTTCAAATAGAATTAAACGTGTCCAAGAAGAAATGTCTAACATATCAATGAATAGTTATATTTCACAGCTTTTCCAGCTGGAAGTAAACTCATTTTCCAGTGACAACTGTTAATCCACTCTCTTCTAGAGTCTCTGTTTGAAAGGCTCCAGGTAAAGAACAGAAACTTGGCTGACAGAAGAAAGTGCCAGATGGCTGCTGGGATGGGAAAAAAAACGAAGAGAAGAAAACAGTGAAATGTGAGTTGCAGAAATAGGGATTGAATCACAATCAAAATGTAAGTAGAGAACCAGAGCCCTCAGATTTTAACAGGAGCCATGTTAGCAACATAGCATCTACCTTAGTGGTAAACTTGATGAACTCCAGAGGCCCTTAAAATGCAACACAGTAATTAACAAATTGCATAAATTACATGTATAAAGAGTGCTCCTTGAACAGTCTCTTTTGGTTGATGTGGCCATACACAATTGCACTAAACCTACCCTCTTATACACAGGAGCTGTAAACCTGAATTTTCAGGCCATGAGTCTCACACATAAACTATGCACTTTTTCAGTCCTTCAAATAAATTTTAAAATTCCCAGTAATCTACTTGGGAATCAGAAGGGATCAAAATTCATATGCTAAAAAAGCACTAATATAAATGTTCATGCTGTGGTAGTAGACACTGCCTTTAGTAAAGAGTGGTGTGGAAGGAAAGGAACTCTGGGACCAAAAGTTAAGCTCTAAAGATAAAACACATGACTGGCTTAGGAACACAAATGAGAGAGTCTGGTTACAAAATACATGTTCTTGACCTACTGGCCACCTCCTTCTAGCTCTAGACACTAAAGTTAGTGACACCTTCTTTACTTTTCTTTAAATCTGTCTCATTTTAGCTCGCCTTCAGAAATACTGTCCTAAAGGAAGCTGCTAGTGGTACTTCGGTATTTGTGAGTGACCAGATTTTTATTGAATTTTACACGTTTGTAGTGTAGTCTCCAGCTGGAGACAAAGTAAGTGGTTGCGTGATACCATCCACTTAAAAAGCAGGGCCATCACTCTCAGTTGTGCTGGGTGACAACAGCTCAGGCTTTTATCAATCCTGGAAAATTCTGAGTTTGGGTTTGTTTTTTACAAATAGTTAGGCTAATGGTGTTGATCAAGTGAGTGCTGCATGCCATATAGCAAGCTCAGCAACAAAATGGTTCTTCTTAGCTGGCTCAGGCACCCACACTCATCACACCCATCCTGAGGCACACCCTTTTGCCACCTCTTCCTAGACACAGCACTGTAAAACAGCCTCCCGGAATATCCCTGTTCTCCTTTGCCTTTTCTTCCTGATCCTCAGCCTCAGTGGTAATAGAGAGTTCATTAAAAAATTCCAGTTTGACTGCACTAGCTGATTCTTACTGCCAACGGAATTGCTTTTGCTAAGAAGTCTGTGTAAAAGACTAGCATCTGGAGACACTACCTTGCTCAAGGGATTGGTAACAGGCTATGGAATATTCAACCTCTAGGGTATTGGCTGAAATGGAGATTCAGGACCAAACTTGAAGTATCAGGCTCTCAGGCAGGCTGCCACACAACACCTCTTAAAACTATACCACTTCCCTCAGGAGAGCCCTTACCAATCTTCTGCCGAGAGATTTTCTCCTCTCTCCAGTCTGAACTTCTACAAATTGAAGGTTGTAATTTAGAAATGTGCAAAATGTTATGTCGACACAAAGTAAAAAAGTTGTTGTAGTGGAACTGTATGAGCAACCCAATTAAGTAGATTTAGCATCTTTCAGAGGACTGATGTGTAGGCTCATGATGTTGCTGTCAATACATGCTACAATGCAAGAGACAATTGACAGAACCTCTCCATGACCAGAGCATGGAGACTACATGCAGTTATGCCAACAGTCTTCTATGTCCTTCGTGTTGAATTTTATGGCTCAAAAATCCAACTAAAAATTCAGAATAATGAATAATTAATAAAA
This sequence comes from Eubucco bourcierii, assembly GCA_013396675.1. Lineage (NCBI taxonomy): Eukaryota > Metazoa > Chordata > Aves > Piciformes > Ramphastidae > Eubucco > Eubucco bourcierii. Next base: position 412,870 of record VWZE01017115.1, read on the forward strand.
TATATAAAGAAGAAAATATTTTTAAATGGACATTGAAAGGTATAAAGGGCAGAAACTACCAAAACTAAAAGACACTTAAAGCCAAACAGCACAATGGGAGTTTAGTCTGGTTTAAACAAAAGACATTCCCCTGCACCTTTTCCCATAGGCAGCAGCAAGAGCAGCTGTCTGCTCCTTCCCTGTGATGGTGCTGCAAAGAAAATTCCTGTGCCGCTCCCTTCCCTCCTTCTGTGTTATCATTGTCCACAGCAGATTTCTTCACACCCCTCATTAAGCCTGATCCTCTTACTCTTAGAGCAAAGACAAAATTATTTCCATTTGATGTTTTGTATCACTGTTCATCTCAATGAAAATACAGTAACTCCCTCTATTAGTGGCTCCCAAGTTAGCAGGTCTGTGGCTGTACAGTATCAGTGAAAGCGCAGCTGGAGAAATAAACCCCATGTAAATAGCTGAAAAGATAGGTAAAAGTCTGGGCAGGGATCCAAAAACACTAAACTACAGACTCCCAACATCTGGTTCAGGGTGGATTCCAAGAAAGACAGAAAGACACAAAAAGACAGAAAGAAAGGATTCATTTCTCTGTATATTTTTTTGCATACAGTTTTCATTTGTTTTTTTAGTTCACCAAAAATACTACTCAGTTATTGTGGTTCAATTTCTTCACCTTACTGCATCCTGTTGCTTCAACTGGTTTAGCCATGCTGATCAAAAGGGAGCAGCACAGGAGTTAGAAGCAGCCCTCAGTTTCATGCTTCCATATTCTATTGTGATAAAAGCAAATTACAGATAAAAACCTTTAAACTTTACTATCCAACCCCTTTCTGTCTTGTTCTCTAGGACTGGGTCAATGACCCATGAATGAGAATCCTATGATGATTTCATGATCTTGCATGCTTAAGCACTACAGACTGCACAGGGAAGTCCACACTGTCAAGTGCCTACACGAGGCACCCAGGACTCCCTCACATGGACCACCACTGTGTGAAAAGGAATTTTCTGCTTTGAATCATTTTATTGGCTGAGAGCTTCTGCTGAGGAGTTCAGAGACACTGTAATTGTCAAAAACTCACTGATTATTTCAACACCATTAAAGTACTCCCTGTGATTTTCACAGAATCACAGAATTAACCAGGTTTGAAAAGACCTTTGGGATTATCAAGTCCAACCTATCACCTAATACCTTCTAATTAACTCAACCATGGCACTAAGTGCTTCATCCAGCCTCCTTTTAAACACCTCGGGGGACGGTGGCTCCACCACACACCACTTCCTCAGTCAGTCCATTCCAATGGCCAATCATGCTTTCTGTGAAGAGCTTCTTCCTAATGTCCAGCCTAAAACTGGGCTTCCACACTGCTCACACACTAGCTTTGTACCCCAGGACTCCTTCTCAGGGGTACCAAGCTCCTAGTGGCTATGTGCTCACATTGCAGGTAGGTTCTCTGCCCCTCCAACTGCTGCCAGCAGCATCCAAACCTCAAAAGCTCTTGCTGTATCCACTCACAATAATCTATAAATGCACAAATCAGATAATCAGAAGCTCTGAAAAGTTTCCAAAAAGTTTTAAATTTGCCTACTTTGTGCTTCAACGCTGCCTCACTCGGAGCTGAGCCATGAGTGCTTGTGGGCTTTCCAAGTGTTGTTATACTCACACAAACACAGCAAGAAAATATTCATGTGGGGTAATTGTGTGATTCTCCTGCCCGAAAACTAATCCCTCCTACATCTAGACGAGGTGTGCACTTTCTTACTTTCTCCTTTCTCAAAACAGAAGGAACATTCAGGATGGTGGTCAGGACTTGGCACCAAGCAAGTGGACAGGCTGGACACATGCATCTTACCTCTTGGTCAGTGTTGTGCTCTAGCTGGGCACACAAAAGAATTTTTTTCCATTAGAAGACATTCTATGGTACAAACTAGTGGTTTCCAGGTCAGACACCTCACCAGTCAGATGACAATGAGCCTCTCAACTACTCATGTCTCTTAATCTATGATGAGCTTTTCACTTACTAGAAGAAACAGTGACATCACCAAAATCAGAATCTATTACAGCATTGCCACGTAATGCAGGGAGATGAATTCTGTCCCTCACAAACAAAGTCCTTGAGAACTAAGGAAGCTACTGCTCTTGAAGATCTGTACAATTTATTCTTGATGGTTGGAGCCTAAGGGAAGTCATTAGTTATGCATATTATTCAAATCTGAATTCTTTTCTTGAAACTCTCTTTAGATTATGCCAGTTAACAAGACTGTCTTTTCTAGCTGCTCAAAACTAGCTGCCATAGAAAAATCAGCTTTCTCCCCGACCCTGCCCTCTTCCTGCCCATGCCACCCCACTTCTCCTTTTGCATCAGGCCTGGCTTTCAGCTGATCCTTTAGGAAGCACATTCAGCTCTCTAGACCACCAGAAAACACTCTGGAAATACTTGACTGATGTTCCACTGCCCCAGGCAGAAGACAGAAAATAAAGTAGCTTGCTGCATAGTTGACAAAGCATGAGTGCTTTGAAAAATGACTGATAGGCTCTCCACCCCATACCTTTGTGCTACCCACACCAGGCTAAATGCCATGTTCACACCCGGGCACCTAGATCAGACACTGAACTACAGAACAATCGCAAATGAGAGAGGAAATTTCAAATCCAACAGAATTTCCTTCTGAGTTACACTGACCCCACTGTCTAATGAAAGTGAGAGGGAAGCTGCATGAAATGACCTGATCCGGTCTAGCTCCTTTTACCCATCTCCTGCAGCTCTAAGTCTTCTGCAATCAAGCTAGCTGGCAGAAAGCCAACTCCAAAAAGAGGACACAACAGAAAGTTTTCACCCAAATTTCTTTCCAGTGAGTTTGGAACTGCTGAGTTGAAGATCATCGGTGCTAGCTAATACCCAGCCCGTTGGAAAGGGGAAACGTCTAAATACATCCTCCATGACACCTTAGCAGGCAGAACTAATTAGAACGCACCACAGTTATTTACATTAAGTTGGCCTCATGCAGAATGTACTTTTGTGGCCTTTGAAAAGATGAATCATGACAGTCAAAAGCACATCTCTATCCTTCCTTTGCAAGGTTTTGCAGGCAGATTTATACACAAACAGGCCGAAAAGCTGTCCTGTATAGTAGGGCACAAGAAGGCAACTCACCAACTCGGGGAAGCTTAAAGGAAGTCACTTTTTTTCCCAAATCTCAGCCTTCTGGCTTTTCACCACCTGGACACCAGTTCTAAAATGATGACCTCATCATTTATCATTTTACCTTTCAGTGCTTTACTTAATACATGACCTGTTCAGTAAAATATTTGCAGACTTGGTACTCTGGTACTTTATCCTATTACAAAGGCACGCATAACATTTCACATCTCTTTCATGCAGGTGGTCCTCTGTTCTAAGTCAAGGCCAAACAGAATATAGAGTTAGGCCAGTTCAGCAGTATAGGTGAAGGCATCTGAACAGAGGGGAGGGAGTTTGGTAACTGAAGATGCCAAGTGTGGCTATATATTTCAAAGATAGTGCTAATTTATTTATTTGCCTTGCAGTGACCAAATCCATCTGTCCAGTATCAACCACAAGACGTCTATGAATTGCTCCAAATCAACGTTTTTTTATTTCAAATTGTTCACATATGTACCACGGAGCTCCAGAAAAGTGTATTAAAAATGGTCCTGTCCTTTCACACAATTCCACTCCATTACATATTATAAGTACACATGTTTCAGAAGGAGGAAAAGNTTAGAATATTTAATATTTAATTTAGAATATTGAATGGTGCAAAAGATAATACCTTTTTTGTTCATGTCTCTTTTCTATTTTTCTTCATGGCAATAAAATATTTCCTGTGTTAGATGATCTATCTCTCAATAATTTTAACCTGGATGATCTAAGCTGCAAATATCTTCAGCCACAGTGATTTAGATTTACCATCAGCAAATTGAAAGTATCAATGGAAGTATATAGACAGCTCACACAGGCAGGAGGCAGTTTTTTTCAGCTTACTTACAGCACACATTTGCCCAACTGTTTTTGATTTCTATTATATTCCTCACTAAGCAGATAGATGTGAAATTTGGGGCTCATGGCACTACGTGCTGATAGGTACTGGGAATGTTGCCACCTCCAAAGATGACATTGTAAGCTGCAAGGAGTCACTCACAGGTCTCTCCCAAAAGGAAATCTGCCCTTTCACAAAAGAAACACAGCAAAGAAGAGTTGGGATGAAGATTTTCTCTGCAGTCTGGCTTTCTGTAACACAGCCCTCCCATTCTGGTACAGAGTTTGTCTGAACGAAGACTGTCACAAGAGCGAAAAGGCAGATCCATGACACACAGGTGACAGAATCTAGGAGTGAAAAGTAATTTGCAGAGCCCTTCATTATGCAAAGATGTTAAGGAAATTGTTGGGCCCACTGCAACTGACCTTTTATTCCTTCTCTGTTTTGTCAAAAACTCAGCTATTGTGCTCTCAAATTAAAATCTGGCTTCAGCTTTTAGAGAGACATGAATAATAATAAAACCATATTGCCGCACATATGACATGATTAAGCAGCTCTCTGGGTTATATACAGAGGAAATGTCTGAAAAGGTACTGGCTGACACTTATCAAAGAGTTTGGAAATGGAAATTACAGCAGAAGAGAGCAAATTAGCCAGGAATTTTAAAAGAAACAGGATATACTGATCAAATAGATGACATCAAATTAAAACCCCAGATCAGGAACCAGTGCAAAAAAACCTCAGGATGATATGCTTTCAAGCTGGTGACATCATATTTATCTATGTTCCATGTCATTCAGACATATTCTGGTGGTTTCATTAAAGATACCAAACATATGATCTGAAAGTCCCATATTTTTGTCTCTGTTGTATATTATCAGCTTTGCAGGGCTTTGCAGATTAGCGAAGTCAGTCCCCACTCATAATTCTACTGCTGAAATTCTACTTAAAGTTAGTGTTGGAAGGCTATGCTTTCCAGCACTATGCTTATTGTGAAGAAAGGGTAAAGCATTTTTCACAAGTGAATGACTCACACTGTTTGTGTTTCCCAAATAAATTAATAACAACAACTAACAATTCATTCCTGAAGTTCCTGCATGCCCACAAATTCAGCTGACCGCAGCAAGAACCAGAAACGCTCCACAGCTTTGAGAATGAAACCCAACCTATGTGGCCCAGAAGTTGTTTCTACAGATGAATCAGATGACAGGTAAAGGTATTGGAAACCATATTCTAAAATTCTAAATCCTAAACTAGTAAAACATAATAAGCTCATTAAAGAGCACAGTCCTTTGAGACTATTCTTCCTGTGCACCCTGTTGTTGAGTACATCAATTAATGTTATTGGCATTGACCACATTATCATTACAACCATTTATTACAAATTATTTCTGACAGATTATTGACAGCATTGGTGGATCAATAAAAATAGAAAAGAGTTCACTTTTATGAAAACACCAGCACCTGGCAAGAAAGGTCAAAATCTGGCCTCATGTCCTGGATGAATCTATTTCAATGACACCCTTTTAAACTCGTAGGTACAGTTTGTACCTAAAGCACATTGGTGTGCAAGGATCTCAGAATTTTGATGTTTGAGGGTTTGTTTTTTAACTTGGTTTTAATCTACAAGTTGGGTGTTACCAGTCCTTCCATGTGGAAATAGAAGAGGTGGCTCAAGATGGTGCACAGGTTTGCCCAGCAGAAGGCATTTCAACAAAAACAGGAACAGCAGGAGCAGCCTCAACTTTCCATCACCCACACTTCTGAATGCAGCTCTGGGGGAACAGTTCTTAAGATTTTAATTGTGAAAAATACAGTCACATTCAAAGCCACTTTGGTTTCTGCAGCTGCTAGACAACTGCCTTAGCTCTGCCCTGAAAAGAAATACCCCCAGGCTGGGACTCTTGCCATTTAGCTATTAGAAACAAGAGGAATGGGATCAGAAATGAAGATTGACTTGTGTAGAGTGAGCCTGGCTGGTGGGTGAGGACGGCTTTAAGTGAGGGCAGCCAGCAGTTCACCTATGTGGGGAGAGGAAGGTAGCACAGCCAGGGTTATATAAGCAAAGTCACTTATGGAATGTGCAGAATGTACACAGAGGGTGTGCCTGAAGCGCGGGCAGCGCCTGGAGCTGGGGGCGCCGGGAAGAGCCTCTGAACCCCTGTGTAACAGGTTGGCTGACAACAGGCGTTTCCAAAATGCAGCCTCTCTTCTCTGCCCTTGGACTCAAACCCAAGTCATCAGACACTACCGTGGACAGTACAGAGTGTTATTTACTGCTACTAAGATAAGCACAAATAAAAGTGAACATTTCTGCAGTGCCCTCACCCCCTTTCCTGAAACAGGCAAGACTTCTGAAATTGTTGGCAACTAAGTGGAGGCAAGATATACAATCAAAGGCAAAGAAAAACTTCATACAATTTCCTGAGCAGTCTGATTTTTTAATTTTTTTTTTGCTCTTGCTGCTTTGGATTTTTTCCATGACTAATTAACACATCCTGCCCCCTAAAAGCTACCCAAACCCCCAAGCAAATAAAGTGAAAAAAGAGAATATTTCGGTTTCCAATGAGTCTGCTCTAACCACTGTAATGTCCCTTTTGTTCTCCTCTTCAGGTGCCACTTGAAACAAGCAAATCCAACTGGCAACGGTACTGAAAGTAGGTCCAATTTAAATTTACAGATGTTTTGTAAAGCTCATGAAATCACGGAATAAAACCTCACCTGGCTGAAAGGTAGATTTATCTAATACACAAACCCAAGGATCTGTGGAAATTCATGTGTCAAATGCATTTGCTGGATGCCTGAACACAGGTTTTGTGGACCTGCTATAGGCATACAAAAGTGTGCACAAGCATCCTCTGACTTCAGCCTGAAATCGGTTAGAGGCAGAATTCCAATCCTTCCAGAGGGCTGCATCCTGTGAGTGGTTTGTGATTGCCAACAAGAAAACTGAGTTAAACCATCTACAGCAGTACCTGAACTAGCTTTACTAATCAGAACTAACTATAAGAAAAGTTCACACATTGAAAGTCAAAGATGAATCCACAGAGGAAATATAACACATGAAACACACGTTCCAGGCATGCCGTTCAAAACAAATTTGAGAAAAAATAAGGTCAAGGGACCCAGGATATTTCTCACAGAGATTCCGCAAGCTAAGTAGTGAGATGACATTAAATAAATTACATGGTTTCAAATTACTCATTATGCAACTACAAACTACAGAAGAATATGGTTCTTTAAGAGTACCCTGCCTATAGCAGGACAAATGTGTCTGGAGAAATATGCAAAGAAGAGCACAAACTATCAGATATTGTTTAGCTGTTGGTTGTGACTTAGTTTTGTTCTGTAAAGACCAACCAATTTCTTCATCAGGAGCAGGATTTTAGATGGACTCTCCAAGCAGTTTTGTTACTGAGAAATTCTGGAGACAACAGTTAGCAGGTACTGAGAACAACCCACACAAATCACCTCGCTGTACAGAGCCTTCCAGCAGCACATGGACACAGACATGCAGACCCACAGGCACCTCTGCAATCCTGTCACACCAGCTCTGGGCAGACCTCAGCAGAGGATTTGGGGACTGAGATAAATTTAATTTAGATCCAGGTGTAGTTCACAGCATTTAGTTAATTTTGCAGGTTCAAAGATTCATACAGCACCACCATTTCCAGGCCCAGCATCAGTTTTATCAAAAAGGATTGCTTAGAAAAGGAATCTCCACTTCTGGAAATTTCATACTCTCAACTGCCATTTTTCCTAGAAACGGCCTCATTTTTGACTTCATAGAAAGCGGAAAAAGCAATAAAACCTTTAGATGTGAGGTGATTTTTCATCTTGCTAGAAATACTTTAGCATAATTCTAATTCACCACCATCCCAGGAAGGGCTGCCTATAGTACACTGGGAGCCAGCTCGGGCTGCAAGCCAACAAAGCACTTCAGCACCATTTCAGCTTAAAGCTCAGGAGCTGTATCACTGACTTAATGAGCTAACTTACAAATCATTACAATTAAAAAGCTTAAATGGTAGCTTACAGCCTTGGAGAGGCCTTCCTGTAATGGGTACCACCACAGTACACAGACAGACCATTCTGAGTTTGTAATGCCCTAGTCCATGACCCAAGCTGAGTAAGGCCCTACAGATGAGCTCCAGGTGAAATTTGATAAGAATGACCAATATTTGCAAAAGGTCTTCAGCAGAGGCCTTTGTATTCAAGAGTTTCTTTATCCCAGCATAGGTGAGAGTATACTTTATGTATCCCAGGAGGAAAATAACTTAGTCGGAGAGCTCTCAAAGAAAGATAAAGAGTACAGACAGGAAAGCTATCATGCATAATAAACCCAGGTGGAATCATAAGTCTTTTTCAAAATGCTGAAAGAATAAATCCCCATCTCACAAACTACACAAAGAGATGTGGTTCCCATACACAACTGAGTGGCAAAGCAACTTCCCACATAGACACATCTGCCTCCTTTTTCCTCTGTTCCATCACTTAAATTCTGTCACAAGAGTAAATGCAAGAGCTGGCAGAGGCTGTATATGCACACCATCAGGGGATGGAGGGGAAAAAGGAGGGAAGAAAATTTGTACCTTAGATGTCTGCATCTGAATCTGGCTTCAGCCCTCATTGCCTTTACATGCCTTTGAACACTCTCTGTTTCTTTCTGCATTCTTTGCTGCTCCATTTTATTTATTTTCACCTTCTGCTTCTCAGATCTTCTGCCAGACTGCTTATTTAATTCGAGCTGCTGCACTAAAACCACCATTGTTGTCATCCAAATTAATTCCTGAACATAATATAACTCAAAATAACTCAGACAACCAGTTTTCCATCCTATGGTCTCACTTGAAGTACAGTATAAAACGCAGTACTTGGGAGCTCTGATAGTTTACACAAGACCAGTCCTAGTTGCAGGGCATTTTAGTAGGCAGGGGAGGTTTTTTCCTTCCCTATATGCCTTCTCCTTTCATCATTTAAGCCTGCTCAGAGTCCCCCCATCTGTAGCCCAGTTAGCCCCTCTTCCAGTTTAAACTATTGCAAGACTTCATGTTTTTCAGATAATCTCAAGTACTTTTCCAACACTGAGGTGGCTTTCTGTAACAAGTTAGCCAAGAAGCAAGATAAACTAAGATTACCTTTACTTTTAGAGGTGAGAAAAGAGAATCATCTCCTGAGAGTCTGTGGTGAAGCAGTAGGGTGCTCTGGCTACAGATTTCCCATGTCCCATGTTTCATTACATCCAAATTGCACAGGGAAGAAACAAACAAACAAACAAACAAAAATAATAAAGGAAAAAAAAAAAAAGAAAACACATGACAGGATTGATATTTTCCTGAAACCTGTATTGACATTATCTGCCCTCATCCTCAACCTTTTTCCCCATGAAGGCTTCCCAGAGATGAGAAGGGCTCTAAAGAAGACTAAACATTCTTTTGATGGAGATGAAATATCTACCCTTGATCAGAATGGTGGGGAGCTGATGTGAATGACCACAGCAGTCCACACCATCAACCCTGTCAAGTGTTCATTTCATGCATCATGGGCAACACAAGGGCAATGTTGGACTGTGCCAACTGTGCATGGGGTACTGTGCATAATGATGAACATAGGCAGATGAAAACATCTAGCAGAGGACACAACATAATCACAGGATAGGGCCTGGTCAGCCTGCCAGATTTATAATTTTTAAATACTATTTCTTCTGTTTTGCTTTTAGGGATGAAAATGAAAAGAAAGTGGCAGATGCTGAAAGAAGGGTTCACTAGAGGAAAGAATGGCAGAATCTAAAGCACTCAGAAAGCAGTACTGACTCTACTTGGTTTTCTTACAAACCTCAATATCAAAACCTCTCAACAACAGCAAAAATTCTGATAATGCAAAGAAATAATTAATCTTTTCTTGAGGGTTTTGTCCAGCCTGTTGATACTGTATGCCTCCACTGATAACCTTTCAGACCTTCTCATTTCCTTGATTTGAACTAGGTATGTTCATAAGGCAAGTTTAAACGGTGCACCAATGAGAAAAATATTCACCTGAAATATAAATTACACAGTGTAACAATTTTTGAAGATTTTTTAGCTTTTAAAGGACTACTGTAGACCTTTTCTTAGAGTCTCAAGGACGCCCTTTTACTTTCTTCTTTTTTTTTTTCCCTCACAGAGAATTTACAATTATTCCTACCATTTATCTCATCCAGTAGAAATTCAAAATTAGAAAACCAGACTGGATCTTCAACAGCCTGTCTGAGAATGAACCAGTCTCAGCTCCTCCACTCTGACAAAGCCCTGGCTGAGAGATAAAAAAGAAACATACCTACTTGGTAAGAGCTGTTCCTGCCAACTCTTGCTTCCCCTTGCTACTACTCACTAATCACAAATTAAAAAGCATTTTGATACTGTCAACAGAGAGTTTGTGCAAAGCCAGATGAGAGAAATAAATCTGTGAAAAGTAAAAACACCTTTGAACTCACGCTGCTTTAGCAAATAATTGACCAGAATATACATGAGTTGCTTTCCAGTCTGTAGATACCTAAGATGCTATTGTAGCAGTCTAGTTTTAAAAGTAAGTCTTTAATGATAGTGATTAAGCCCAAAACATTTTAAGCAGTCTCTTTTTACATTCAGGATCTCACTTCTTTTGCCATTCATTGATTTGTAGTTTTCTGCTTCATTTTCTATTCATACCAGGTTCACTTTTTAGCTCTGACACTAAACACAGCAGGGTCGAGTTTAAATAAAAATACACAGTTTCCAGTGGTCTTGTGGATGGATTTTCCAGCTCCCAGATATCCTCCACTCTATGAAAAGCAAAACAAAAAAGCAAAGTCTAAACCACATTTTAGTCCTAAGACATCTGCCAGTAGTCCCTTAATCCTGAAAGAAAAAAAAACATGATAAGATCACTACAAGAAGCAAATCCTCCTAAAATAAAGCCTTAAAATCGGGGGAGGTTTTCCTGAGTATTTTAACATCCAGTGAACAGCCAATTGCATCACAAGATCCGAGACATGAGAAAACCTGGTTTGACATTGACACTTCCAGCCTCAGTAGAAAAATTATCCTGTCATTTGAAAAAGCATTTACCACCTTGTAGTTGCTCTTTCCCATGTCATTATTACTGCCCTCTCAGAACTGTTTAAGAGGGATGCTCTTCCTTATTCCCACTTATCTCCCATCAACAAGGGGTGACTGATAGAGAAGAAGAAAGTAATGTACATCTCTGTCTCTCCACATCTCTGAAACCCTTTGAACTAGAAGCCCCTCAAAGCTTTCATTGAAAGGCTGGGAACTGCACTTGGTCTGGGGCTGACATCCCTGAACCATAATATTTACATTCTTTCTCCTTTATATTGCTTTTCCTTAGCACTTTCAGTGGACCACTCGCTGGATAAGGAATTGGCTGGATGGTCGAACCCAGAGAGTGGTGATCAACGGCACAATGTCCACCTGGAGACCAGTGACAAGTGGTGTCCCTCAGGGGTCAGTGCTGGGACCAGTGCTGTTTAACATCTTTGTCAGTGACATGGACAGAGGAATGGAGTGCACCCTCAGCAAGTTTGCAGATGACACCAAGCTGTGTGGCACAGTCGACTTGCTAGAGGGCAGGGATGCCATCCAGAGGGACCTGGACAGGCTGGAGAGGTGGGCCCAGGCCAACCTCATGAAATTCAATAAGGCCAAGTGTAAGGTCCTGCACCTGGGTAGGCACAATCCCAAGCACAAATACAGGCTGGGTGGTGAATGGCTGGAGAGCAGCCCTGAGGAAAAGGACCTTGGAGTCTGGGTTGATGAAAAGTTCAACATGAGCCTGCAGTGTGCACATGCAGCCCAGACAGCCAACCGAGT